>CM020512.1:22708404-22753404 GCA_009823395.1 Thamnaconus septentrionalis | reverse complement strand
TGTGTGTGTGTGTGTGTGTGTCGGCGTGCCACAGACAGGAAAAGAATATACGTGTCTTTTCTCTTGTTCCCTGCAGTTTTTAAGGCCGTGTGCTCAGACGCCTGCTGCAGCTCCAGCGCTGGAAGCTTCATCTCGCAGCGGCGTGGCCTTTAGTTTTGAATGGAGACGGATGCTGCGCAGGCCCCTCATCCAGGCAATGAAAAGAACCATTTCTCTCTACCTACAGATCAATGAGTTCCCATTCAATTAGAAAGTCTGAAGCCATTAGCACCTGGCTAATGACTCCATTCTGGGAAGCAGTGGAGCTTTGGCCTCGGGGAAGGAGGGGGTGGGGTGGAGGCGGGGAGGGGGTGCAGAGACAGCATTCGGGCCGGTGGGGGGGGGTTTCTTTAACTGCATTCATTATGAGTGCAATACACTCCTTTAGTGTCTTACGGAGCAACACTTAGCAGATAGCATATTGTTGAACGTCCCTCGGGTCACGTTGAGCAAAGCGGCGGCGCTGCAGCTGCTGCACTTCACTGCTGCTGCCGCTGCTGCTGCTGCACTCGTTATGCTGCTCCTCCGCTCCCCAGGCCTGCCGCAGGAAACTTCCTGCGTCCTGAGCAGGCAGGGAGGCTTTAACCTGCTCCACCTCCACCGCCCAATCCAACTTTTCCTGCAGCGCTTCTGTTTTAAAGGAGCGTTAAAACACACAGTGATTAGGAGGTGGAGGTGGAGGTGGTGGAGGAGGAGGAGGAGGAGGAAGAGGAGGAGGAACTGCCAGCCAGTCTGAAGAAACATGACTGTGTCTGACGCCGTTTATGTGAGGGAAGCATGTGGCTGCAAAGAGGAGGAGGAGGTGGTGGAGGTGGGGGAGGAGGAGGAGGTAGAGGAGGAGGAAGAGGTAGTGGAGGTAGTGGAAGAGGAGGAGGAGAAGGAGGAGAAGGAGGAGGAAGAGGTGGTGGAAGAAGAGGAGGAGGAGGAGGTGGTGGAGGTGGGGGAGGAGGAGGAGGTAGAGGAGGAGAAAGAGGAGGAAGAGGTAGTGGACGTAGGGGAGGAGGAGGAGGTGGGGGAGGTGGTGGAGGAGGAGGAAGAGGTAGTGGACGTAGGGGAGGAGGAGGTGGTGGAGGAGGAGGTGGTGGAGGTGGAGCAGGAGCAGCAGGAGGAGGAGCAGCAGGAGCAGGAGGAGGAGGAGGAGGAGGAGGTGGAGGAGGTGGTGGAGGTGGAGCAGGAGCAGCAGGAGGAGGAGCAGCAGGAGCAGGAGGAGGAGGAGGAGGAGGTGGGACGCGGTGCACAGCCAGAGTCCACATCCTGTGTGTTAATGATGCTGCTGCAGCCTCAGGGGGAGCAGCAGTTTTAATGGGGAGCCAGTCAGCCACTGCTAACACCGCTAACAATGCTAACACCGCTAACACCGCTAACACCGAATTAGGTCATTTGAGATCAGCAGGAGCTCACCATGGAACAGTGTTTAGGCAGCACGTGTGTGTGTGTGTTGATTGGTTGATTTTTTGGGGGGGGGTGGAAGGTGGGGCCTCTCTGGACTGGACTGTCCCGCTGCTCTACTTTCCACTCTGGACAGGCAGAGTTGGGGGGGGGGCAAGGTATGAGAGGTTGCACTGGGGGAGGGAGGGGGTAGAGGGAGGGTGAGGGAGTGGGTGGGTGAGGGGGGGGGTGAGGGAGGGGCTCTTCCTCCCAAACTTGGCCAGTGGGAGGAATTTCTGTGGTTTATCCAACAAGAGCTCCTCCATCTGTATAAACTGCAGCCTGCCAAAACCTAGGCTCGCTCGCCCTCTCTCCCTCTCTCTCTCCTCCAAACACACACACACACACACACACACACACACACACACACACACACACATCAGAGGCTGCCAGGACGTCCACAGAGCAGCGGAGAAACTTTAACTCTCTCACTCCTCCTCGTCTGATCAGACGCTCACAACCTCTTATGTAAAACATTACACGTGGGGGTGGGGGGTGGGGGTGAAAATAAACAACCACAAGCTCGGCAAGCAACACGTTTGAGAGTTTTGAACGTGCACGCGGGTCCGTGGGGGAAGGTGAGTCCTGAGTCGCGAGTCCCTCGCTGACTCAAAAGAGTCGTTTCAATCGACGTGGAGATTCAGGTTATGTAAGCGTGAAGAGCAAACAGTCCCAGTCACTTTAGACATGACTCAGCTGGTCCACTGTGTGTGTGTGTGTGTGTGTGTGTGTGTGTGTGTGTGTGTGTGTGAGTGTGAGTGAAGAAAGGATTCCAGCAGTCAAGGAGTCGCTGTGTTGAATCAATCAATCAATCATCTTTTTTTTTCTCTTTTGAATTCTTGCAGGATTGTTTTTTATTTGGTTTTTAAATCTTGAGACTGTTATCGTAAAAGTAAAAACTGTGTGTGTGACACACACACACACACACACACGTACACACAGTTTCCCAGCAGGGATGTGGCAAAGAACTGACATCTTTCCACAGGATATATGAACTGTGTCATCATCCATCTGAGCTTGGAGCCGGGAGGGGAGGAGAGGGTTGGGGGAGGGGGAGAGAGAGAGAGAGAGAGAGGGAGGGAGAGTCTAAACCCTACAGCGCCTCCTGTTGATCAGTGTGCTGCTCCTCAGTGTCTCACTTCAGCCTCAAGTTGCTCGTGTCTCTTTAAAACTTTGCTCTTCTTTGGCTGAGGGGGGAGGAGGTGGGGGGTGGGGGGGGTGCACTCTGTGAGTCACTAGGCCGTCCCTGGCACAGACACACACTCTCTCTCTCTGACACGCACACACAGCTCTCCATGTGTGTGTGTGTGTGTGTGCAGCTGGCCTCAGCACCATGTTAACCCTGAAGAGCCTCAAAGCAGCACAGTTGAAACTTCACAATCTCCACTGGAGAACCTGCTCATCTGAAACTCCAGCGGTGCAGACGCAGCTTCCCACTGTTTGTTTCCAAGTCACGTCCCGGCAGGAAACTCAATACAGAATCTTTCTTCCACAAAAGCAGCAACTTATTTTGTTGTTGTTGTTCAGGCGAACTGTCCCTTTAAACAGCCAGAGTGTTGAACTGTTGAAGAGGCCAAACACAGTGAGACTGAAGCAACAGTGTTTAGAGCTGTTGAAGTGAACAACAGGATCAACTCAATGTGCTTCAAATGACCCACAAAATAAAACCTCAGGCGTCAGGAGGGAAAAATTCCAGTTTTTCCAGCTGTGTTTCTGTGCACCGACATGATGGTGCCTGTTACTGTTGGTGTTACTGTTAGCGTTACTGTTACTGTTGGTGTTACTGTTAGCATTACTGTTACTGTTAGTGTTAGGGTTACTGGTGTTTCTGTTGATGTTACTGTTACTGTTGGTGTTACTATTACAGTTAGTGTTACTGCTGGTGTTACTGTTACTGTAACTGTTACTGCTGGTGTTACTGTTAGTTCTGGTGTGACTGTTACTTCTGGTGTGACTGTTACTGTTAGTATTACTGTGACTGTTACTGTTGTGTGTTACTATTACAGTTAGTGTTGGTGTTACTGTGACTGGTACTGTTGGTGTTGCTGCTGGTGTTACTCTTAGTGTTACTGCTGGTGTTACTGTTACTGCTGGTGTGACTGTTACTGTTAGTGTTACTGTGACCGGTACTGTTGGTGTTGCTGCTGGTGTTACTCATAGTGTTACTGCTGGTGTTACTGCTGGTGTGACTGTTACTGTTAGTGTTACTGTGACTGTTACTGTTGTGTGTTACTATTACAGTTAGTGTTGGTGTTACTGTGACTGGTACTGTTGGTGTTGCTGCTGGTGTTACTCATAGTGTTACTGTTACTGTTGGTCTTACTGTTAGTGTAAGGGTTACTGGTGTTTCTGTTGATGTTACTGTTACTGCTGGTGTTACTGTTACTGTTGGTGTTACTGCTGGTGTTACTGTTACTTCTGGTGTGACTGTTACTGTTAGTGTTACTGTTGTCATTTCTCTATTACAGAAGAGCTGAGTGACACACAGCAGCTTTTTTTGAGTAAAATCCCCTGGTGAACGTTCACCACACCAGACACTCAAAATTTGGACCAACCCCTCAGTGACACTTTGACTGGCCAGCGAATAGAAACACGGAGTGCCGTTACATAGCAACCATGAAGGGAGTGACGTCAGAGGAGGGATGATGTCACTCTAACAGGAGCCACTGTAAAGAGGAATTGAAGCTCCAAGGCCGCAGGTGGAGAGACGACTGATCCACCACTACCACCGCAGCAGTGCACCAGGCCCTTCTTCTTCTTCTTTTGATTAATTCATTTATTATGTGCTTATTTAAAAAAAAAAATTCATTTATTTCTAAAATGTATGTTTATGTGAAAATATGTATAATTTTAAGTTTGTTTGGGCAATAATAGGAGTATAATAGGAATAATAGTGGTTGTAAAAATCAAAAATTCTTCTTCCTCCTCTTCCTTCTTCTCCCTCTCCTGTTGCACCTCCTCCTGCTGCTGCAGCAGCTCTTTCTCCTCCTCCTTCTCTTTCCCCTCCCCCCTCCTTCCTCCTCCTCTCCTCCTCCTGCTGCTGAATGGATCCCCACGGTGTCGTCGCCGTTCCAATAACACTGTCAGCTGGGAGGTGGCGCCGTTGCCCTCCCACCTTGATGGAGGGGCAGCCCGAGCAGTGACCCCCCCCTCCCCCAGGGAAGGGGGGGCAGTGACCCCCGGGGGAGGGGGGCTAATAACAGGACGTGGATTCCATCCCTTCAGAATTGATCATCCAGCACAGAATCAAACGGCAGTCAAATGTATGTTAAACGCTGCCAAGGCGCTTTACATGTGGCGGTGAGCTGAAGGTTGGGCCTTCGTGTTGTGAGTGTATGAGAGAAAACACACACACTCACACACGCATCACATCCACACACGGTGGGCGAGTGCGGTGGTGTAATTCCAGTGTGTGTTAATGACTCTCACTGGCTCACTGGAGGAGACGCTAAAAACTCCGGCTGTGATTTAATGTGCGGCGATGCAGCTGGGACACGACCTGGACACACACACACACACACACACACACACACACAGGAACAATCCAATGATCCAATGATGGGCAGCAGTCCAGACTAATTCCTGGAGCGGAGGATGAAACATGTTTTCATGTGAGTTTTATCTCACAAGCAACATCAATAATGAAAGCAATGAGTTTGTTTTCCTTCACTATTATTGCCGTTTCTCACATTTGCATGTGCAGTGCAGCTTTATGGCCGACTCGCTGGTATTAGTTTTTGAGTTGAAATGCTACAAAGTGATCTTTCCAGCCATTTCTCCAGGCCATTGCCGGGCATCACAGCAGCGCATCAATCACGGGGCTCAGTCACTTAGCGTCCATTAAACTGGAACAATGTTTGTGTATATGCAGCACGAAGCTCGGCCCCCCAAAACAAAAACATACAGTCCGCATTTAGCCGCCGCAGCCTCGTTACAGCCGTACAGCTGAGCTATTTTTAATGGGCCAATTACACGGCAGCAGATCTGCTGGAGGATCTGTCTCCAGATTGCGGCCTGCAACTGCAGTAAATCGCGTCCCACAACGTCGCAAAGGACGACTTGAGTCTCCCGAGTGTCTTTTCATGAACTGAAAGCAAAACAATGGCGGGCAGCGCTCCAATGAAAAACAGGGTTCACTTCAAAAAAAAGGTCCTCAGCGCTTTTGATTTATCCAGAGAGTTTGTTGCTAAAATGGAACTGGTGGAGAAACACTGGACCTCAGTCACCTGGATTCACCCTGGAGCGTCTGGACAGCAGGGGGCAGCAGGGGGCGTGTCCGAGGCTGGAGGAAAACAACAACAACAAAATGACTTAAGTTGAGTGGGGTGAGAAAGATGAATCCACTCTCCTCCCTCTTTCCACTGGTTCTTTCCACTGGTTCTTTCCACTGGTTCTTTCCACTGGTCCAAGATCCCGGAGTGCAGCAGTGCTGCTTCTGAGCAGCACCAAGAACAACCAGCAGGGGGCCGCCAGGGCCAGCGAGGACTGTTCATCACGTAAACGGTTTTGTTGATGTGATGTTGTCCACTTGGTGGCGCTGCTTCTATTGCTGTATTACAGTAGAGTTTTCATCCAGTCATATTTCAGCTAGCTTGTATTCAATCTGCCTGAGGCCTTCAGAATCAACGCTGCAGTTCTCCTATTGGCTGTCAGTAGCTGGACCGCAGTCAGTTGTGACGGCCAATCAGATCTCCAGTTTGTACACCAAGGCCAGCCAGCTATGAAACGGCAACAATGTGCAGTTTATTGCGAACTAATCACCATTTCTGTTGGAGCTTTGACAATACTGATGGTATTATGGGATGTATTCAGTTAGGCAGGACCAAGTACCTGGATGTGAAGCGCACCGCCCTCCACTGGAGCATCACAAAGCCGGACAAGTGACGGTGCGGGCAGCTGCAGCAGAGGGAGGCGGGGTCAGCCAGCGGAGGCCGAGCTGCAAGAAAAGCCACCGCAGACGAGTTAATAACTCAGCGACAAGAAAGAAAGAAAGAATGAGAAGGACGGAAATAAAGAATGTGAGTGGGAGGGAATCTATAAAGTTACAGTGAATGAAGGAGACGGAGCGATATGCCCCCCATCCTTTAAAAAGTTAGTTGAGTCTCCGGAGGCTTAATTGAATTTGAAATGAGTCGTGAGGCTGAAAGTTAGCAGAAGCTCTGGAAGGCTTCGCCCAGAGATGAAGAGCGAGTGAATGACAGCGGAGAAGAGAGAAGGAACAGGAGGAGGAGGAGGAGAGGCTGCGAGACAGAGGAGTCCTGTGTGAGGAGGGGGAGAGGGAGAAAAAAAGGAGTCGGCCACGCACAGGTAAATTGATCTCACGGGAGGCTGAGCAACAGAGGAGTGAGAGCTGCGAGGGGAGGAGTGGACGGAAAGATAGAAGCAGGACGAGACCAAAGAAGATTTGAGGAAAAACAAAACATTGCTTGGCAAAAAGAAGAGCTGAGAGCGAAGGAGGAGGAGGAAGGTGAGGAGGAGGAGAGGAGGAGAGGAGGAGGAGAGGATAAAAAGGAGGTCCTCCGAACAACAATAAGAATGAGGATGGTTGAGGTGGCCAGAGCGGTGGGTTGCCAGGTGCACGGTGCAAACAGAGGTCTTCAAGAGGGGCTAAAAGAGGAGCTAACACAGGCTAACAGAGGCTAACAGTGGGGCTGCTGTCCTCGGGGCTGCAGGGTGTGGTGCTGCTGCTGCTGCTGCTGCTGCTGGTGGCGGCGGTGGCAGCAGCAGCAGCAGCAGCAGCGGCAGCGGCGGCAGCAGCGGCAGCGGCAGCGCCAGGATGTGAAATTTGACGGCTCTATTTTGGGTCTGGGGCACAGGAACCTCCTCTGCTGTGAACCAGGTGTCAGGGTCAGAGGTCAAGGGCAGGACGGCAGCATGGAAAGGCCCGTCCTCCCTCCCTCCCCCCCTCCCCAGCCCCCTCAACCCCCCCACTGTAATTTCATTTTATGTGCGGTGCACATTCCAGGTTCACAAGTCCATTCAAGCAGGTGGAGAGGATGTGCGCTGCGCTTCACTGTTTGCTGCGAGTGGAAAAGTGTCGTTGTCTGGCAACATGAAGGCCACTCTGGTACAAACCCTGCCGTCTATTTCCATAAAGATCATTAAAATACACTGCACACTGCACTAAAAACACATGGAACTCTGCTTCTAACTGCTTCTTCCTGCGTGGGTCACATGACTTCAATGTTCTCAGTTGCTTTTCTGCAGAAAAACCACCGTCCTGACTTCCTCCTTCCTCTCACACGCCGCTGTTTTGAAACGATGTCTGGGAAGACGTGAAGACGTCACCAGCTGTGATGCCTTCAGGTTCCTCTCTCACACTCACCCCAGAACATCTGCACATTTAGCCCTCTGTTTGCAGCCTCCTGCAGAAATGATCCTTTTTCAGCTTTGCGTTCATTGTTGCTTCCTGGGAGGGGGTATCGGTGAGCGATCTGAGCCCTTTGTGACATCACAAAGGACCATGTTTCTACACCCAGTCCCCAGTCATTGATGTGCTGCAGGATTCTTCAGCAGAAGATCAGAAACCAGCAGCTCGCTCACTTCTAGGTCCTGATCCGTCCTCCCTCCCGCCTGGCTCCTGGTTCCCAGGCACCTCCCACTGCCCCACCCACTGCCCCTCCCACCACCACCCCCCACCTCCATTTCATTTCTTGTGTGCACCTATGAAAGAAGCTCCTCCACCTCCACCTCCACCTCCAGCTGCTCTGTGGTCCAGGTCCTATCAGGATGCAGGCAGGAGGTGGATGTGGTGGGGGTGGGGGGAGGCTGATTATGCAGACAGCTGTCAGGCCTCTAAGGTGAGCCCCCCCCCACCCCCAACTGCTGCCCCCCCCAGGCGACAGTTCAACTGCTGCTGCTGCTGCTGCGGCTGACAGCAGCAGCAGCACAGAGGGAAGAATGCTAATGGATCCAATCAGATGAGAGGGAGAGATGGGGGCTGCGAGGAGGCACTCCTGATCAGCCGTCATTCACACCCCTCCCCCCCACCCCCCACCCCTACACGCCTACTGTTTGTTGTGCGTTGCTGGTGAGGAGGCGGCGGCCGCCCAGGACGACGCCCACCGACTCCGACATGTTTTCCCTCCAAACAGCCTTGAAGTGGGGGGAGGGGGAGGGGGGGGGGGGGTTCTGCTCCTTTCTTCTCACATCTCACTCCGCCTGCCTCCCACCGAGCTCCCCGACTGTCAGTGGGCCCTGGAGCGACACACGGATCAGAACCTCGGCGCCGTTTCCAGCAGAATGCTGAGTTTAAGATTATTTTGTTTTGAACTTCGCTTCACTTTGCCGGCTGCTTCCTGCTCGGGGCCAACCGCAGAGACCAGCCGCTTCACCGCCGCCACTTAGCGCGCAGTCAAACAGCCTCCCTGCGTGGAGCTGCAGGTGGAGATGGAGACACGCTGAGGGCTTCGCTGCTTCGTCTCCTTCGTCTCTTCCTCACATCAGAGCCTCGGCTTCCATTCGCCTCGGCTGGCAGGCGCAGCGAGCGTCAGAGACGACGACGCGCTCGTCCACGCCATGAACTGATGATGATGATGGGCGGCGACAGCAGAGACAGACAGACGGACGTCTGATCAGCAGTTACAAAAGACGGAGCCGGCGCAGCAGCAGGAAGCTGCCGTGTTCAAGCTCCGCCCCCTGAGCTCAGAGCAGAGCTTCACTGTGATGCATTGAATTGAACTGAAATTGATGTTGCATTGAAATTCTGGGATGAAGCGGCCACTGGTCCAGGGTGTCACCCTGCCCCATGACAGCTGGAGAGGCTGCAGCAGACCCCCGACACCCTGACTGCAGGACCAAGGGGGAATTGAAAATGGATGGATGATGAATTGAAAGTGAATTGAAAGTGAATTGAAATTGAATTGAAATTGAATTAAATTGAACTGAAACTGAATTGAAACTGAATTGAAAGTGAATTGAAATTGAATTGAATTGAACTGAAAGTGAATTGAAACTGAATTGAATTGAACTGAAAGTGAATTGAAATTGCATTGAGTTGGAATTCAATGCAATCAAGCTGCAGGATGAAGCAGAATTTCCAGAGAAGACTCCAACCGCTCCTCCCTTTATCTCTGAGTCCGGCCCAGCAGTCCGGCCACGGCAGATGGTTCAATGAATAAAGACACGATAACGAGATCCTCTGCGATTAATATACACAGCAGTTATGGATTTAGGTGCGAGGGATTCCAGTTAATATGATTAAGGGAGTGGACCGGGGGGGCATCTGGCGGAGCTGCTGAGATGAAGCTGAGTGTGAATGAAGTGAAGTGTGTGTTTCACCTCTTTATCTGAGCGGCTGCCCGCCATGGAGACGGATAGTGGAAGAATCTGGGGGGGGGGGGGTCATCATGCACACTGTTAATCTGCCAGGTTTTATCTTGCTATTGTGTGACAAGCTGTTCTCTGCACCATAAGGGACACAAGGTGTTGCAGCCGATGAATGGAGGGATCTGCATGATGCCATATGTCTTCATCTGTGTTTACATAGCGGGAGGATAACTGCGGAAGAACTGCATCCTCTAATATGAGGGCTAACCCTCAGCCTAACCCCACCAGGGGTTACTGAAACTGGAGCAAACACATTTGCTCAACGCTGGCACAGACGATTATCATGAAGTCGAGGGCAAAACTCTCATTGTTCACATCATCATAATGAGTCCAAACAGCTTTACAGTGGGGACGGACGGACGGACGGACGGACGGACAGGGACCCTGAAGGCAACACCAGGCTGCTGTTTCTGTTTTGTTTCAGACAAAGAAGCACTTTTGAACTTGACGAAGGCCAGCGGATGGTTTCCTGGAGAAAGGCCTCAGAATAAAGTGGAAAAAATAGAGTGACCGCAGCGTTGAGGGAAGTTGAGTTTCCATTCTGATGGTTCCTCTTCACACAACGTCTTCCCGCTTTCCTCCCGACACAAGTTTCATTTTGTCCGTCTCTTTATTTCCTGCACTTTGGATTGGATCTGTGTCTCTGTATCTTTCACACATGTCGGCCCTTTGAAGTGTGCGAGGCGGCCCCAACCAAATCCATATGGCGCACAATAAAGCCATGTGTCCGGGCCTCCTGCCTCCAGTTCACACCCGTCAACTGCAACTCCACTGTCCAAGGCGGAAATTTGCAGTCAGGTAAAAACACAACGGGGCAAAGAGGCAGAAACACGCAGAAGAAGAATCTGTCAGCTGATTGGCCAGACGGCTGAAGTGGCTCACGCTTGAGATGTTATCATGAGTGGAGGTCATCTGAGGCTGTGTGTGTGTGTGTGTGTGTGTGTGTGTGTGTGTGTGTGTTGAAGGGGCCTTGATCAAACAACGCCAGCGGGGAGCAGAACGGTGAAAGGTTGTGATGTCACTGTCTGGCTTCTTTCAGCTGTGAGGAGGTGACACAAAAACCTTGAAGAAAATCAGCGTGTTGTGAAAGTCAAGCCACCTCAGAAGAAGGAGTCCAAACATCTCAGCAGCCGCTGCAGCAGCAGGAATTGAAACTGAGCGTCAACTTTCAGGGCTGATGATAAGTTCTGCACAGACCTTCTGTCCGTTCAAATCTTTGGGAGGAAAGTTTCAGTAAAGTTCAGAATGACTGCTTTTAAAACTTGAGATGGGCAAGAGTCATAAACCAAAAAAATGCAATCAAACAAAACTAAATCTTGAAAATTACAGCAAAACATGTTCAAGCTGCCCTGACAGACAATTTAATTAGATCTTTAAGTCAATGTGCCTGCATGATTAACAACTGAATGGATGAATTAAAGATGAATCTGTGCTTGATGTTGACGGGGCCAATCTGATAAACAACAGTAGTGCATTATTTGTTGAGGCAGCTGTTTCAGGCCAGCCCGCTTTATTTGTTCATAATAGGAAATCAATTGATCAATATGCTTTGGAGGCAAGATGGAAAATACATCCTTGGAACTTCAGTCGGGTGTCTTAGCAAACATAAACATCGTTTGAGGATTTAAAAAAAAAAACTGCAAACTTGTGCTCTGTGCTTTCATCTCGGCAAAAGCTAAAATAGCTGCCGCGGCTAATAGCGGAATCAGCCAAACCTATTCCAACCCTAACCCTAACCTAACCCTATATAATCCTAGCCCTATATAATCCTAACCCTAACTAATCCTAACCATAACTAATCCTAACCATAGCCAAAATAGCAGCAGCGGCTATTAGCCCTAATTCTAACCCCAGCTAATTTAGCCTACTGCTAACCCTATCAGCCCTAAGCTAACCCAGCCCTAACCCTCGCTCCAGTCTCAACATCCATCTCTGTGTTTGCTTGCACAAAGCTTCGTTCCCATGCAAGTTAAAGAGAAAAAACTATTTGCCTGCTGTGGGTTGCCAGTCGCTCTGATGTGTTGTCTTTATTTCTCCACCAACTTTTTCACAGTCAACCAGACAGAATAAAGAGAGTGAAGGAGTATAATTTGACAAAAAGAAATGAGGAGGGGTGTGGGGGGGTGTGGTGTGTGTGTGGGGGGGGGGGTATCGCAGCCATTGGCACTGAAGGCGAATTAAGGGAGCAAAAGCAAACAGAGGAAGGAAAGAGTGGGCCGAGGAGAAAGTGGGGGGGGGCTGGGGGTGACGAGGCAGTAAGCAAAGTGTGGAGTGACTCCAAAAGCAACAGAGTGTCGCTGGTGTGAGTGCTTCATCATGAGCAGCATGGACCAGCAGAGAGAGAGGCTGGTTCTGTGGTTCTGGACCCCCGACCTCAAACTGACAAAGACAGGCAGAAGAGCCCGCGCAAGCACTGTGAGCTGCATAGGAGCTCCGACCAGGCGTGACACACACACACACACACAGCCTTGACACAGAATGGATGGTAGACGTGGGCTGAGGAACGCCAGTGCACCACCAGGGTCGAGTTAACTGCAGCCACTGGGAGAGAAGTCCATGACAACCATCTCTGTTTCCTGTTTTTCTGGAAATGAAACTATGTCAAAGGCAGTCATGTTGGCGGGACAAAATGCTGGCGCTCACAAACTCCCCCAGTGCTCGCGTGTGTGAAATCCAAATCTCTGCAACGCCACATTGACTGTAGAGGCGCGCTGCAAAAAAAACTGCAGTTAAAATAGGCTCACGTCACACCGGGGGGTTTCTGCGAGTCCTCTGCAGAAGCCTGCTGCCTTCGGTCCGTCATTAGACCGCTGGCGGCCGCACAAACACAACACGCAGATTATGATTTTATCTTGGAATTCTCTCCTTTCAAAACTGACTGAGCCTGTTGGCAAGGCTTGCCAAGGCTGCCTCGCTCCTCCGTCCAGGCAACAGTGAGGCTTTTCTTTTTCAGAGAGATTTCCAAACAGACCTAACAAACAATATTATTTGAAAATCAGTTTGGTGACATAGCGCACCAGGGGATTCAAGTTAAAAATAAACTTTCCTCGAGTTGGGCCCGTGTGAAAGTTCTGGAGATTGACGACGGAGCTCCAACATTAACCCGGATCCCAAACAGACGAGAACGGTTTTGAAAATCAGCTGCAACTGTTGAAGGTACGGAGACCAGCAGTTCACTGGCTCCTCACTGGCAGGCCAGAGGGTTGCAGTGCTGTGAAGGCTTGCGGTAAAGCAAGGTGCATCCTCGTGGGAGGGGCCTCAGCTCACTTCCTGGAAGTGAAGCAGTTGAGCAGGCCAGTGAGGGAGCACTGAGTGAAGGCCAGGGGACCTCCTCCTGCTCCTCCTCCTGCTCCTCCTCCCATCTCCTCCTCCTGCTCCTCCTCCCTGCTCCTCCTCCTGCTCCTCCTCCCTGCTCCTCCTCCCATCTCCTCCTCCTGCCCTCCTCTCCTGCCCTCCTCCTGCTCCTCCTCCTGCTTCTCCACCCTGCTCCTCCTCCCTGCTCCTCCACCCCACCTCCTGCCTCTCCTCCTCTCCTCCTCCTCCTCCTCCTCCTGCTCCTCCCTGCCCTCCTCCACCTCCACCCTGCTCCACCTCCCTGCCCTCCTCCTGCCCTCCTCCTGCACCTCCACCCAGCTCCTCCTGCTGCCTCCCTGCCCTCCTCCTCCTCCTCCTCCTGCTCCTCCCTCCTCCTCCTCCTGCCCCTCCACCCTGCTCCACCTCCTGCTCCTCCTCCCTGCTACTCCTCCTGCTCCTCCACCCTGCTCCACCTCCCTGCTCCTCCACCCTGCTCCTCCACCCTGCTCCTCCTCCTCCTCCTCCTCCTGCTCCTCCCTGCTCCTCCTCCTGCTCCTCCACCCTGCTCCACCTCCCTGCTTCTCCTCCTGCTCCTCCTCCCTGCTCCTCCTCCTGCTCCTCCTCCTGCTCCTCCTCCCCTGCTCCTCCACCCTGCGCCACCTCCCTGCTCCTCCTCCCTGCTCCACCTCCCTGCTCCTCCTCCTGCTCCTCCTCCTGCTCCTCCACCCTGCTCCTCCTCCCTGCTCCTCCTCCCTGCTCCGCTCTGACCAGTCAATGGAATTAGCAGGAAAATTCCCACATACTGCCGAGCAGCACAAACACTGTGCATCTGTGTGGAGCTGGTTTGGCTAAGCACTGAACTGCAGCCATCAGAACCAATCACAGCCTTGTATCATCAAGGTGGACTTCAGGTCCGACGCTGGTTTCTGATTGGTTGTGTGCCTGTCCAACCAGCAGAGGCAGTGTTGCTTTCTGTAGTGCACATTGAAAGTAAACACTGTGTGTTGTGCCAACGCACATGAGGAAGTGTGTGTGTGTGTGTGTGTGTGTGTGTGTGTGTGTGTGTGTGTGTGTGTGTTTTTTGGGCAAAGGGGGTCTTTAAGCTCTTCCTGACCCCTCACCATAAACCGGCTCTTCTATGTAGAAGATGTTGCAATGAACATCTGTTTGTTTTTAGAGTCTCTCTCTCTCTCTCTCTCTCTCTCTCTCTCTCTCTCTCTCTCTCTCTCTCTCTCTCTCTCTCTCTCTCTCTCTCTCTCTCTCTCTCTCTCTCTCTCTCTCTCTCTCTCTCTCTCTCTCTCCAGCTGTTTCTGGTGCAGTAACATTATTATTACAGGCTCTTCTTCAAATGTAACCAACAGTAGGCATCTATTTCCAAAACATGTTACAATGTATATTTTCTCCCCATCGGTGCCACCGCTGTAGAGTGAATTCCTCCCTCACTCTCACTTTGATGTGCGATGCTTCTGTTCTACAAGCGGTCGTTTCCATTCTGACACTTTTTGGGTCTTGGTCTCGACTTCTTGTCTTGTTCTTCTTCTTGACGTGTTTGGTCTTCTGGGGCTTTTTCCCTGACACGTAGACGGCTCTATTCATCCTAGCTCTACTCGGTATTTAGACTTTTCCATTAGGTGATACAGCACCTGGTCCAAGTACCATTTTCATACCTACACGTTTTCTAGCAAGCCGAGTTGAGCGGAAAATGGACCGACAGAAAAATTCATGACAGCAACTCAACCTGCAATTAAAAAAACTGATCAAAACAATGTGTGGTTTCACCTTCAATGAAGTAGATGAGGAAAATGGGAAGCTAAGCAGTGCCACAGTCAAACAATGAGGTGAAGGTGTCTGTGTGGAAAAAGAGAGCAAGACAGAGCGACCCACAACTACCAACAACCAGAAGGTATCAGGTCTCTGAGCTGATGGCTGCTTCCAAACGTGCCAAAAGAAGCTAAACCGGATAGCAACATGGTACCGTAGCATAGTAGCATATGACGTCATCACAAGTGAAGCTGACTAGAGGCCAGTCCAGTGCGAAAGAGTGCGACTGATTTCTCCTGGTCTCGATACTCCTGGTCTTGTTAGTATCTACTAGTGGCAGTGACTTGGTGGAGGTGGTCTTAGCCTCCGTTGAGATGGTCTTAGTGTCGGTGGAGGTGGTCTCGGTCTCAGTTCAGGTGGTCTCGGACTGGCTTCAGGTGGTCTTGATGACATCACCATCACACACTTTGCAACTTGTATCACTCACTGCCTTCCAACCAAGTCACCCAGGAGGAAAAACACTTGACTTGCAGAGCCGCCGCTGCTCTCGCAGGACATGTTGAGACAGCGGACCTGCAGACACTCGGTCACTCCTCCTGTTGCTGCTGCTCGCCACTCCATGCCTTCGCTGCACCCGTCGGCCAGAAACCTCTCCGCTGGACGTTATTTCTGCCGATGTTTCCTGCGAGACTCTGACATGTACATCAGCGGCTGGCCATTTAATTCTAAGACCCCCCTGGGGCCCACTCTGTTTTGGCCCCCTGAGCTCATTGACCCCTACACATCTCCCCCTGGCCCCTATAGGCGGTGAGGGATTGTACAAGAGGCAGGGTCTGAGTGGGGGCGGGGGAGGGGCAATAGAGAGGAGCACTTCTTCAGGAAAAGCATTAAAGAGGCAGCTATTGATTTGGGATTTTAAATGTTTTTCACTGTGATATATCCAATTAGCCTCTGAACCCTCTATGGGTGTAGAGCGGCCCCCCCTGGGGGTGAGCAGAGGGCCACTACAACACCTCCCCCAGGCGTCCCTCTGATAGGGGAGACTTAATACCTGTTAGAGTGTCAGAGAGACACAGAGGCCCAGAGCTGCAGCTTCACACCATCAGACTGAAGCCATCAGCAGCAGCAGCTCCAGCAGCAGCAGCAGCAGCTCCAGCAGCAGCAGCAGCAGCAGCAGCAGCAGCAGCAGCAGCAGCTCCAGCACCAGCACCAGCACCAGCAGCAGCAGCTCCAGCACCAGCAGCAGCAGCAGCAGCAGCAGCAGCAGCAGCAGCAGCAGCAGCAGCAGCAGCAGCAACACCAGCAGCTCCAGCAGCTGCAGCAGCAGCAGCAGCTCCAGCAGCAGCTCCAGCAGCAGCAGCAGCAGCAGCAGCAGCAGCAGCAGCAGCACCAGCAGCAGCAGCAGCAGCAGCAGCAGCAGCAGCAGCAGCAGCTCTCACCTCTTTTTCTTCTTTGCTTGTTTTTGTTTTGTTTTTTTGCAAACTGTAACCAACCAACCAAGCAACTAACCAAGCAACCAACCGACCAACTAACCGACCAACTAACCGCCCCACTAAGCCGTCAGTGCAGCGGCTGCATGCTGACCTGTGTCAGGCAGTGTGGACAGCTCCTGGATATCAGAAAGCTTTAAATCTCTCTGCACCCCCTTCCTCCTCCTCCTCCTCCTCCTCCTCCTCCCTTCTCTCTTCCTCCACCCATTCTACCCATTCCTCCAACTGCCGCCCCCAACCCAATCGATGGTAAGTTATTTAGCAGATAAAAGAGTTGGATCAATCCGCCAGCACATATCAGAGTGCCAGCAACTTGTGTATATTATTCAGCACGTGTGTGTGTGTGTGTGTGTGTGTGTGTGTTTGTACCAGAGAGAGAAAGACAGGAGCAGGGTTGTGTGTTTGTGACAGTGGCAGTGTGTGTGTGTGTGTTTGTGTTCCTGGATATGTGAGAGTGTTTCAGGTGCGTCATCGTGTCCTCCAACCAGTGTGTGTGTGTGTGTGTGTGTGTGTGTGTGTCCTCTTTTGCCAGTGCGCTCACACCTGCATGTGGTGAAAGAGAGGCGGTGGCAGAGAGGACGGAGAGAGAGAGAGAGAGAGAGAGAGAGAGAGAGAGAGTTTGTCCTTGACTGTTACACGTCGGCCTCCTTCTCTTTTTCTCCCAGGATGTACAGACGACTCCCCGCTTCCATCCTCCTACCCCCTGCCCCCCCTCACCAGCCCCGCCCCCCACCCACCCATTGTGGACCTCTAATTTAATTCCACTTGTAATCAGGTGTCTGAATCGCAGCAGTTGAAATTCAATGGCTAGGAAATGGCTCCAACCCGAGCGGAGAAACGGTTCCTCTTTTACAGACAAAGTGACGTTTACAATGGAGGAGAAAGAAAGAAAGGAAGGACGGCAGACAGACGGAGGAGAGGAGCAGCACAGACGCACTGGAGGAGACGCACAAAGCTGGCAGTGCTTTTCAAGAGTGGAGCGTCAAACACTGCCTTGATTTCAATCTTAGGAAAACAAGGTGTGGGGGAGGGGTGGAGCCGGGGAGGGGTGGGGTGGTGGGGTGGTGGGGGGGTGGAGGTGGGGTTGAAAACTCAAACTCAACAAACTGTGGGAGCTTCAGCAGCAAGAACTTCCTGATGCGGTCGTTGCAGAAGGAGCAGCGTGAGGTTGTTGTGTTGAAGGCCCTGAACAGACACACAACTGCACAATGATCACACTGACCTACATTAACATCAACAGAAGTGCGGCAATACACTGGACTTGGTGTTGACTTGGTGTTGACTTGGTGTTTGTGCACTCAGTGTCCCTCAGAACGCAGACAGTCAGGCAGAAACAGGCCCACACCTTCACAGGATTAAAAATACTCGCAGAGTCAGTCATCAGTTTGTGCACCCGGCCGTGAAGAGACACACACACACACACACACACATGTACACACACGCAGAGTGCAGAGTGTGTGTGAGTCAGTGTGCTGGCCAGCAGCTCGGGGATTTCCACACGGAGGAAAACAGGTGACATCTGCCCCAAACAAGCTTGTGATGGTGCAGCTAAGTATCAGCAGGGTCAAAGGTCGCGGTGAAAACCTAAAATATACATATATACAGTACATATATATTTGACCAGTGTCTTCAGACAGCAGTCTGTCTCTCTGGCCAGTCAGTGAAAAGTTCATCTTTGACTTCTTCTGCTGGTGAGAACTTGAGTACAAAAAAACAACGGCCTGCTCTAGGAACCAGCCCTTTGTGATGTCACAACAGGCACTAATCCCTGGTTTGTCACAACATGCCCAGCCAGGTGTTAGTTCTACCTTCTCAGGGAGCCTCGAAGCCACCGTGGAAGGTCCAACAGAGAAATCATACCAATGCACTTTTTGTCTTCTGTTGTTTGAAGGATTTTATTTCTTTGATGATGAATTGATTCCGGGCCTCTGCAGCACAATCAGGGAAGTAGACCGCAGACCTGGATACAGGACCTTCACAAGAACCGACAGGTCTTCTCACTGTCAGTGATGAGTAAGAGAGAGGACCCTAGCAACCTTGTGGGGGAGGGGGTCAGAGGTCAGCCCACCAGTCAAAGGTCACCTGTCACAAGATGAATCAGCTCAACAGCTGAGTGAGACACACCTGCTGGTGTGCTGAGAGACGGCGCTCTGCTCCGTGCTTACCCATACACACTCCACACGGCCACGCTTGGCCTGTTGTCACCTCAAATAGAGTTCACAGAGACCGAAGACCAATCACAAACACAGCTCAGCCTGCTTCCTGTCACACTGCTTGGCCTCCAAACATCCTTCCTCTGCAGCCAGGCTGCCCTGTGACCTCACCTGCCTCACACACACACACACACACACACACGCCATGATCGGGCTGACTGACCATATTTGGTCATTGTGGCTCTGATACTGCCAATGGGAAATTCCCCGTCCGGCACCCGCCATGATGATGATGATGATGATGATGATGATGATGATGATGATGATGGGATGTCATCATGTTTAGGTTCAGCAGTATACACACTAAATAGCACCACAGCAAAGTGACCACTTCTGTCAAATACACTGGAGATCAGAGGAGGAGCTAGAATGAGTTTAGACTGAGTTTAGATGAGATGAGATGAGATGAGATGAGATGAGATGAGGTGAGGTGAGGTGGGTGAGGTGAGGTAAGATTTTTGGACATATTTAAAATCTTAGACGGACAACAGGCCAGAAAGGGAAATAAAGATATCATGTAAATGGGTCAATAATCAACTTTTAGGGTTGCAATAGTTCAGAATTTGTTTAGAATTGCTGATGCTTCCTTCCAGCTGGTAGCAGCTGCACTCGTCTAGCTGTGAATCCCTGCTTCCCTTCACCTGCTCTCCTCTAAAGTTCATCCCTCCACCTCTGGGCCAACAGGCGCGAAGCAGCGCATCGATTCTGGTGTCAGCAGTGGGCAGAGAGAGACGTGCAGGCTGGGACCGTTTGACACAGACCAATATTATTTATCCTGGACAATATCCTGAAATGGCTCATTATACGGAGCAATTAGCGGCTAATTAGACAATTATCCAGGCAGACAATCTTATTGGCTGCAGATAATCAATGGAGGGGAGAGACAGCAGCAATAGATTAGGATTTACCTTTTTATCAGCCGGCTAGCCGCTAGCTGCTGGCTCAGGCGTGGGCAAAGTACGGGCCTGGGAGCCATATGCGGCCAGTTAAGATTTTTAATCGGCCCTTCAGCCCAACTTGAAGAAATGATATTAATAATCAGTCATCAAACAGCTGAACTTCCTCCATGTTTGCAGTGTTTCCAGAGTCATTTCAATAAAGAGCTAAACACCCTGATGGTTCTGGAAGGTTCTGGGTGGTTCCAAGTGGTTCTAAGTGGTTCTAAGAGCTCAACACCCTGGTGGTTCTGGAAGGTTCTGGGTGGTTCTAAGTGGTTCTGGGTGGTTCTAAGAGCTCAACACCCTGGTGGGGCTTCAAAGACACTGATTTGGTTGCAACTTTGCTTCATTTTCCATTGACATTCCAGCAACATGTTTTCTCCATGATATCCCAGGATAGATTGTTTCCTCCACCTCAACACTCCATCCATCTGCTCCGCTACCCCCCTCTGACAAAGAGTTGACCCAGCCCTGGAGACAAACGTGGTTTTGAACGTGCGTGTGTGTGTGTGTGTGTGTGTGTGTGTGTGTGTGTGTGTGTGTGTAGGAAAGAGTCTGAGTTTGAGTTCCCACAGGACAGAGTGAGAGTCGCTCCCACTGCAGATCTTATCTGATGGAGGCGTCAACAGCAGAGCTCCTGCTACTGCTACCTGTGTTTACGCCATCACACACACACACACACACACACACACACACACACACACACACACACACACTCGGAGCTCCTCTTCCGTCTGGATATAACTGGCAGCCAGTCAAAGTGGCGCTAAATTGCATTAAAATAGTGCAGCGCTCGTCGCAAATTTACATGTGAATTATGGAGAGTAGAGCTAATGACTGCTAGCTGCCGCTAATTGAATAAGGCTGCAGTCTTTTCTCCCCTCTCTCCTTCCTCTTCTTTCATTCTATACACAAAGCTCCTCTTCTCAATGTCATTATGCCACTGCTTTGCCCTCCTCAAGGGCCCTCCCCCTCCTCCTCCTCTTCCTCTACGTCCTCCTCCACCTCCTTCAACTGCTCTTCCTCCTCCACCTCCAACTCCCCCCCTCCTCCTCCTCACAGACATGGGCCAAGGCAACAGAGGCTGTTTTGCATACGAGTGTCCACGCCTGCATTTCCATGTATGTTCTCAGTTTTTTGTTTGCTCGAGTGGTCGAGTCTCATGGTGGTGCCGTGTGAAGCGGCGAGCAGCCCCTCGGCAGCCGCCACATCACAGGTGTGTATTCCTGAGCCTCGTGGGAAATTAGGTGGGTAAAATTCACGCACGTTAAGATGAAGACGTTGAGCCGTTTGGAGTTCAGTGGGAGACAAATCAGAAGCAGAAGAGTGAAGAACACAACGGCAGACAGGAAGATGTGACCGGAGCAGCAGCAGACGCCCTGGGCTATGGTTGAAGTGGGCCTGGCAGTAAAAACCAACAGCGGTTGGTGTATCACAGTCACTGTGGCACTGACACACACTGGCTGTTCCCAGAGGAGCATTTGCATGGCAAAGTGTCGCTGGCTGCTTCCCAGATCTGCTTCACTCCATCATGACATTCAATCAAACGCCTCTAATGCACTGAAGGTAAACACAGTGCTCAGCTTGGCTCAGCTCGGCTCAGCTTGGCTCAGCTCAGCTGTGTGGCTCCTGCTGGAGAACACATCAAAAACACACTGCACCTGTCTGCATTCTGCATTCCAAATATTCTCGGCAGGGACATGAATCTTATTTTGCTCTCTGGATCTGTGTGTGTGTGTGTGTGTGTGTGTGTGTGTGTGTGTGTGTGTGTGTGTGTGTGTGTGTGTGTGTGTGTGTGTGTGTGTGTGAAGAGGAGAAACCTGCTGCTCTCAGGAACATCAACCTGTGGCTGTCAGCCTTATCAGATCTCAGCCGCTCAGGGAGAACCAAACACTCGCAGCCAGCTTTTTTTTTTTTAAATGCGCACACACACACACACACACACACACACACACACACACACACACACACAACAGAAAGGATTCTGAGTGTGTTGGTTACAGTGACAACACAATTTTCAATGCAATGTATCACAAATGCACAAATTGGTGCGTCTTCTTTTTTCCCACCACTGCATTTGAGCAGCACCACTGGGAATGAACAACATGTGGAGAATAACAGTGTCTGAGGTTAAATTGACAGAGTCCAACAGTGCAGCAGTGGTGACTGATGACACCTTGAAACTGCAAGTCAAATGTGCTGTCAGCAGTGTGTAAAACACAGGGGGGGTCTGGAACGGACCCCCCCACCGATTAACCAGTGAGACCCCCTGAAAGCCTCAAAGCAAAATTTGGAGTCATATTTTTTAATATTGTGAACTTATGATCGGCTGCTGCCTTGTGAGAAAATTTAGATGGTCGGTGTTTTACTGAATCCTCAAACTAGACAACAAGACTTTAGGAGAAAATATTGCAGCATCAGCAGATATTAACCAGCTGAGTGCAGACATGAGAGACAGCCAGCTGAAAAACACCAGGTGGCGTTGTGGGAAAAAGACTTTTGACCCTGACTGATGCTGCTGCTACTGGAACCCAAACTTCCCTGAGGGAACTCCCTCGAGGAACCAATCAAGTTTTTATTTATCAATCAATCCATCCATCTATCCATCTATCTATCCATCTATCTATCCATCTATCCATCTATCTATCCATCTATCCATCCATCTATCTATCCATCTATCCCATCTATCTATCTATCTATCCATCCATCTATCCATCTCTCTATCCATCTATCTCTATCTCTATCCATCCATCTATCCATCTATCCATCTATCCATCTATCAATCAATCTATCCATCCATCTATCCATCTATCCATCCATCTATCTATCCATCTATCCATCCATCTATCCATCTATCCATCCATCTATCTATCCATCTATCCATCCATCTATCCATCTATCTTTGGAGAGAAACACAAGGGGGCGAGACTGAGCGACAGTCAACCATTGAGTCAAACAGAGTCAGTCAGGGTTTTGGACACAAGGGGATGAAGATGAGTGGAGACGAGGATGGCCAGCAGAGGTCGCTGACCCTCAGTGACCTTGAGCAAGGACGCGTGTTGGTGGGAACTCTTGAAAAATATCAAGATTAAATAAATCAGCAAAGTGTAACAAAGGCAGGAAGGTGGACAAGGACTTTCCTCTGCTCTCTGGTAAAGCAGGCTTGACGTGAAAAAGCACTGTGGTGTTTCCACGCTGTGGTTTCTCAGAGGAGAAGACGAGGAAGTCAAGTCAAGTCGCAGCTTCAAAAAGTTGCAAATTAGACCACAAAACCAAGAAAAACAGAAAATAGTGTCAACCATCTAGTGGAGCCAGGCTCAGGCTGGTTGGCCATGTTCATCTGAGGGTGTGTGTGTGTGTGTGTGTCTTTTGCGGTGCAGATATTATGAGTGAAAATACCTGCTGACGCACAACTGAGAGGTCAAAGACTTGAGCAGCACTTTCATTGATTCATAGCCCCAGGTATGAAGACTGTGTGTGTGTGTGTGTGTGTGTGTGTGTGTGTGTGTGTGTGTGTGTGTGTGTGTGTGTGTGTGTGTGTGTGCTTCAGACAGACAGTCAGACAGATCGTACAGTGTGTGTGTGTGTGTGTGTGTGTGTGTGTGTTGCCCCCAACAGAGCTGCAGGCAGCCTGTGTTTCCTGCTGGAGGCGCCATCGCTGGTTGTTAACAGAAGAGACACAGAGCGAGAGAACAAAAGAGGAGCCTCGGGGGGGAGAGTGAAAGACCTCCGAGAGAGAGAGAGAGAGAGAGAGAGAGAGAGAGAGAGAGAGAGAGAGAGAGAGAGAGAGAGAGAGAGAGAGAGAGAGAGGAAGTGCACCGAGTCGGGGGGGGGGGGAGGAGGAGACAGTGAGAGCGAGAGAGAGAGGAGAGAGAGAGAGAGAGAGAGAGAGAGAGAGAGAGAGAGAGAGAGAGGATGAAGAGCAATGAAGCTCAGAGGGAGGAGGGTGGGAGGGGTTGGCCTTCTCTCTCTCTCTCTCTCTCTCTAAGGTGAGGTGGGGTGAGGGGTGGGGTGAGGAGAAGACACTTTACAGTAAACACTCCTCAGATCACTCTGATCCTCTCAGCTCCTGTCAAACAAACAGGCAGCAGATGAAGAGATGAAGGAGGGAGGAAAGGAGACACCCAGGTGGAGATCAGGAGGGGGGGCAGTGGGGGGGCGGGGGTGGGGGCGGGCAGGATGGTGAGGGTCCACATGTGTTTGTGGTTGAGGGCATCACCAGCTGCTGGTTTTCTGACAATCAGCTGATCAGCTGATCAGCAGCCAAACAGCCTCAAATCAATAATATTAATAAGTTGACTTGGTCTCTGTGGTCTCGGTGGTCTCGGTGGTCTCTGCTGTGTGTCTGCTGTGTGTCTCTGCTGTGTTCCCCTCTCACCTGGCTGAGAGTGCAGTGTGTGAATGTCCTTGTCCAATCTAACAGTGAGGTTTGGTTTTCTGAAGTGATCACTGCTCAACTGTGTCTGGGAGAAACCAGTGAAGAGCTTCAGGTTGACGTCCCCTCACTGTCTGACCATCAGTCTGTCCCTCTGTCAGTCCCTCAGTCAGTCCCTCTGTCAGTCCCTCAGTCAGTCCCTCTGCCAGTCCCTCTGTCAGTCCCTCTGCCAGTCCCTCAGTCCCTCAGTCTGTCCCTCTGCCAGTCCCTCTGCCAGTGGACTCTGTGGTGCTTGGACTCTACTTGGACTTTGCACACTTTCCACACCGTGCTGGAACTTTGATCTGACTGGAAGTGTTTAACTAGCAGACTAAAAATAGCAGCAGAGACCCCAAACCTCCAGAGAGGACCAGAGGTTGATGACTGCCTGAGGATCCTGTGACTGCTGCTGCTGCTGCTGCTGCTGCTGCTGCTGCTGCTTGAACACCTCAACCAACTGACTTCCACTGGCGGTCGACATTATTTTGGCTCTCTGGTGACGGAGGAGCAGCAGCTGTGATATCATTTGGTTTTATTTGACACTCACTGAGTGAATCCTGTGCAGTTCCTGAATATAAGCACGAGTTCAACCGTCAGCTCATCTCTGTTCTTTTCTCACGTGAATGAACGAGGTTAATATGACAAAGCAAAAAGCAAAAAAAAAAAAAAAAAAAGGATGAAGGAAGTACTTTCAAACATGTGCATTCAAATGTGCCTTCAGTGCTGCTGCTAAGTTTCGCTGAGTCCCTCATTTCCCAGAAGTGCTGCTGGGCGAAGCCTCGAGTCACTTCACATCTTTGACTCATTGAAAAAATCCCCGCTCAAACTTTTGGCCGGTTTTTAGATTGATCACAGGTCTGCTCATAATTTGCAGAAGTCAGAAGGCGTGAGAACGTCAGTGAGTCCATCCAGCCAGTTAGCAGCTGGAATCTAATGGAGAACCCAGGAATCAAAACGCTGCACTCAATAAAAATCATCTTCTCAACCACTGTACATTTCATAAAGATGCAATAAAACACATTCACACGTCAGTTTTAGGTAGATAACTGTAAATAATGCAGCTGTTAATAAGATGTTCTCCTTTCTTATCCTATAAATATTTGATTTTATTTCTTTTAATGAATTTGCTTTTCCTTCTCTTCAGCACTGTAATGTTGCTGTAATTATCCCAGTGTGGGATTAATAAAGGTTTCTATTCTACTCTGAATCCCAGTGGGTTTGTACCGACGGTGCTGGGAACCGTTGGGCCGCTGACTCAGCAGCCTTTGACCAAACCAGTCACCTGGAGCTCAGAGTGACCAGCAGCGTCTCCAAACCACCAGGGGCCCCCGCTGGGCTTCACTCTGGAATTATGATGGACTCAGAGGTGATGATGTATGAAATATTCATGGCTGGGACCGACTCCTGCAGGGACGCTGAGAAGGCATCGATTTGACAAGACAAACAAACGCTGATGAGGCCCCATAATCAATAATGCCGCTGATGGCGGCGTGCGGTGGCCCTGGGCGGCCGCGATTGGACGAGCTGGCTGCGAATAATGAAGGAGGAGCTTCCTGATTGATCAGCGAGCTCCACTCTCTTCAGACACTCAGCTGGCATTTCAATAGGAGACACAACGACAAGGAAGATCCTGGATCTGCTGGAGCAGACCACGCCAAGGCTCCTCCTCCAACTACAACTGCAATTACAACTGCAACTACAACTACAACTACGATGAGGATGAGATGTGTGGACGGGTCAGCAGGTCAGAAGATTCAAAAGGTCAGAAGGTCAGACTGGGTGAGACAGACCTGATGTCTTCTTCCAGTGGCGCAGCAACAGGTGAGACGACCTTGAAAAGCGAGTTTGTCCTTGACTGCACACGGAGCACAAAGACTCCCTGGCCTCTAACTTCTCCAGCATCACTGTATACGAACACATTTATTTCAAGTTGTTCCTCACAAAAGCAGAGGAACAATGGAAGAAGAGTCATGGCAACACAACAGTAACACGCTGCACTTGACCTTCACAAGAAGATCAATGTCCTCCAGAGCTTGGCCACCTCTCCAAGATAAACTTCCACCACTTTGCTTCTCTTCTTGCAGTAACATCCAGCAGTCAGTGCAGTCAGTGCAGTCGGTGCAGTCGGTGCAGTCACAGCCTCCCAGTGATTGTTCTCATCAAGGTTCTGACTGCAGATTAGGACTCCAAACACCATCACAGCCACTACAGGAGACCATGTGCGTCGCTGCTGCTCCTTCATCTGCTCAGCAGTTGACAGCCTTTGGCAAAATACCCAGGTTCCTGGTCTCCTGTTCCCTGAGAGCTGATTGGTCCTGGACGGTGGCCAGGACCAATCAGCTCACTGATCTCCTGGAGGAGGAAGAAAGGAACAGCGGCCAGTGAGAGCTGGAAGAAAAGGGAACACGAAGCAGGAGCAGCTTATACCAATGTTTGTTCCTCTCAATTACACCTTTAAATGGAAATCGATGTTGCAGAGGGAGCGAGCGGAGCCCCCAGTGGTCGGGGTGATAATTACATTAAGACTGGAGCTTAAATGAGCAGCAGACCTCCGGAGAGGGAAGAACAACACAGGAGGCTTCCCTCCCTGTCTAGCGATCTATCAATCTCTCTTACACAACCATCGCCTGCAGACCCTGAAACCGCTGTGGGGTTGCCGGGATGACGCCCACAAGTTTCACCATGGCAACATCTGGGAACAAGGTGGCCGGGCAGGAGGCCAAAGACAGGCTCCCACTCCAGTCTGGCTGTAAAACTAACAGAATAAATCAGCAGCAGCAGCAGCAAACACACACACACACACACACACACACACACACGCCTCTCAGCCAATTGAATCCAAGTTTACTGTTTTGTTGCTCATGGGCAGTCGGACAATAAAAAGTGTTTTTCTTCCTCCGACAGACGAGCAGAAATCAAACAGATTTTTTGTTCGATGCAGAAACACCTGAAGTCTCAGGCGGTTCTTCTGTGGGCCCTCCAGCACTACCACCCCTACACACACACACACACACACACACACACACACACATACTGTGGGTGAGTCCAAGGCAGCAGGGTGGGAGGAGGAGACTGACTGTCGGCAACAAACCAGCAGCAGCAGCGATGAGAAGATTCGCTCCCATCAGGTCAAAAGGTCACCACCTCTAATGAGTCTGGCCTGCTGCAGTTGTGTTTTTTTGTCCAGGCATTCTTTGGCCATTATAGACGCTTAAATCACAGTTTATTTTGACTGCGGTTGCCCGTTCCAGCATTACTCACCACAACAGCTTGGGAGCGCCGACGCCTCCTCCGGCAATTAATGAACTGCCTGTAAAACATCTGAAGGTTGCAGATAAACTGTCTCCATCTCCACCTCCATCTCCATCTCCATCTCCACCTCCATCTGCACTCACATCTGAGCGGTGGAGCACGTCGTCAAAACTCCGACTGTAAATCAAATTGATTAAATCTTATGCAACTGGCGCAGGCGGCGCTGCTGCTGGAGGGAAATAAAGGACGAGCAAACACACACACACACACACACACAAGCCTCTGTTATATTGTGTGAGAAGAGAGTGATGGGAGAACAAAGACTGGGGAGCCAATCAGAGAAGCAGTGCAGCTTGGTCTCACAGGTGGAAACAAAAGAGCGACAGCGAGTCGCCGCTGTTTCCAAACTGTGGCAGCGGGACTCAAAGTGGACCAAACCAAATCAGCTTGTTGGGAAAATCAGACTTGCGCCTTTTGTTTTGCAGCCCAGTTCCATCTTTCTGCATCTTCCACACGAGAGGAAAATAAAAACTCGGTCGTGACGGAGGAGATTTTCAACGGCGCTCGCTGTTGGACAATGAATCTCTGGACGTCTTCAATCAACTTCACAACCATGGAGAGTCGTAGCAGAACCGAGTGACTCAGGCTGCGTTCAGACTTCAGGCCAATCTGATTCCAATCACATTCCTTCTCAAATCTGACTTTTAGGGCTGAGCGTCCACACTGTTTATCCAGTGTCCAAATGGGGCGTGGCTCTGTTCAGACTGGGCCACATTATGGAGCCAGCTGACAGGTTGCTGTAGCAGCGAGGTGGCAGTGGAGGCGTGGTCCAGCGTAGCGCAGTGCGTGACGTCACATCATTGCGACAGCGGCACTGGTTGCGATACCTGGCCTGGAGCTGGGCTTGAATGGAGCTCCAGTATCTCCCCACACACTGATGAGCCAATGAGGTTCCTCCTCTGTCCAGGCACTGCGGTCTTCCACTGCTTCTGTCTGCTCCATTACGTTACAGCTCCGCACCTCCAATAGCGCCCTCTGGTGGCGCTCTCTGCTCCGGGGCATTGGCTCTCGCGTGGCGTAGCGTGACGTCACGGACGGTCAAAACCCATCGCTGCGTTTGGAGCCGTTCACACTGACACGCATCTCAGTGTCCAGATGCCATTTGAAAGAAGCTCCAGAGGAAGCTTCCATCCGTCTGGCAAAAATCACAGCTCATCTCATTTGTCACTGTTCAGACTACAAAGAACCATCCGGTTTCAATCTGGGTGGGCTACAAATAGGATTTTGCCGCCAGTCTGAACAAGGCCTGACTGACTGACTGACTGACTGACTGACTGACCACAATGTGTTCAAACACACAGGAGGCAAAGAAACAAGAGACACTGAACCACAAACGTCGTTCCCTCCTTTGTAACCTCCTCTTCCTCATCATGATTCCCACCTGCCTGTGTCCATCTGGAGGTGTTGAGTTCACACACACACACACACACACACACACACACACACACACACACATGTCCTCTGTGCTTGGAGGTGAAGACATGCAAAGCTTCACTATCATCAATACAGAAAAACTGGGGGGAATTTGGGCGAATTGAGTGAATTAACACATATTCCAGGGGACGAGTCTCCTTCTCTCCCCCTCTCTCTCTCTCCCTCTCCCTCTCCTCTCGCTCCCTCTCCCTCTCTCTCGCAGTTTCCCACCGAGACCAAACCAGCCAATCACATTCTCATTCAACGTAGTTCAAACTTACACATCTGTGTTGGTCTGAAGGACGGTGAAGGTGACAAACGTCTGCAACTATAAAGGTTTGGTACATTTGGAACTATTGATGGTTGACTGACTGACTGACTGACTGACTGGTTCAAACAAGGCTGCACAGTGAACAAGCTGCAGTTCAAGATGACACTGGTGCTGGAGGCCAAGACCACCACATTAGTGTGGTGAAGCTCAGCTATTCTACTGAAACTGTAAGAAAGGAAAACAATCCTAAATGAACAAAAATGATTCTTAATGTAATAAAGCATCTTTCAAAAGACTGAGGAGATTTTCACTGTGGTTGCAACAGCTCCTCCTAGTTTCTGGCCAAGCAAAGCTCTTGTCCCAACCTATTAACTTCTTCTGAATGTGGACAAAAAGCACGATCTGCTAGAGGAGCTTTCAACTGATGAGGAACACAGGCGGCTGAGCTGTGATTGGTGTGAACTCCGTGTCTTTACTGTTTGCACAGGGCAGACAAGAGCGGCGTGTCAACACACATTACCTGCACCAGGCTGACAGGAACAAGGCCAGTGCATGAAGGAAACCAACACTTGACCAGGAAGCAACCTGAGCTCATGGTAGGTAGCCTAAGGCTGCTAGCACGTTAGCGCCACACACAAAAAAACATTGTTTTGACCACAAATAAGAAGTGAAGCAAACTCTACTGCTCAACACACAGCAAACTCACTGGTTCACTCTAACAGTCAGAGGGCAGATGTGACCCAACAAGGACAAGGACACACACACACACACACACACACACACACACCTACTCTTGGAGGTGTCTGCTGGCATTTCTTTAGTTTGCTCACTTTCCAGTGGAGCCTTCAGGAAGAACAGCAGTGTGTGAAGGTCCACGCATGTGACCAGCCTGGGAACCTGGATGTTTGTGTGGCCACCTTCTAGTTCTGCTTCTCTTCAAGCTTCTCACTGGCCATCACATCTTCACACTCAGAGGTCACAGAGGTCATATTGAAGCTGCTGGCTTGGTGTGTGTCCTTTGATTCCTGGAGTCCTTTGAGTTTCCGTTTGGCTTTTCTTCTTAAATATAAAATGGGAAGCTGAGATAAGACAAGCGCCTCAGTGCCGTCGCGTCAAACCAAAGCAGCAACATCAGCCTTTCATCTCAGGTATTGCTTGTGTGGTTCAGGCAGCTACAACTAAGCTGACACATCTCTCTCTCTCTCTCGTTTCTGCATTTGTACAAAGCGCATGTTGGATAATGCATGAGGAGGAGAGCAGAGGTGTTGAGGTTGTTGGGCGGAGCCTGGAGGCGTGTCCAGACATCAGCTGATCAATAAATCCATGGCAGGGTCACACAAGCAGCTGGTTAGAGTCGCTGCTGAGGCATCAGGCACATGACCACCACAGCGTGTGTGTGTGTGTGTGTGTGTGTGTGTGTGTGTGTGTGGGTGGGGGTGTGGGGGGGCTTTCTATCTGTCACCTCACTGCACAAGAAGAAGAAGAAGAAGATCTTGAGAGTTTTTATCAGCTCTCTTCCGTCAGCCTCACTGAAAGCTGAAAAAAACATGCAGCAAGACGCAGCGCCGCCCTGGTGGTGTAACGACAATGGTAGGACGGTGGAACAAAACGCCAGACGTGCTTTTTGCGTAAGCACACGTGTGTTGTTGGAGTTTTGTAATTAGCAGAATACATTTAAATACATTTGGCTGCGACGCTCCGAGGAGACTTCCTGTCTGCTGCGCCTGCTGCGCCTGCTGCTCCCTCCCTGCCTGCAGCGCTGTTCCCCCACTTCCACCACCACCTTCTCCTCCATCTCCTCATCCACCTCTTCCACCTCCAATGTTGGAGGTGTATATATATATATATACATACATATGTTATTATTATTGCACTTTTATTTTATTCTGTACTTTTATCTGTCTTTACCCAATAATTTAGCACTTTGCTGTCTTTTGTGCACTGGTTTCCTTGTCAAGCCACTGTAAACACCAATTTCTCCTGGAGGTAAATACAGTAGCTCTCTCTCTATCTGTCTATCTATTGATGTTCAATGCATATTGACCCTTGCCGGCTAGTTTGCATGCCAGAACCCAGAAGTCAGTGGTTCTGTCTGGGCCAGTTTCACTGCCTCCCGCCACCACAAGATCTCTGGGACTTTCTCTGTGACCAGTGTGGTCTCTGGGCTCCAACATTGAAAAAAGGCTGACCAGTAAACATGCAGACAGTTGTTGGTTTCCGTGTTGGAGCCTGGGAAGCCCCCCCCCCCCACTCCCTCGCCCCCATGGAGCCCCTCCTCCCTCATCAACACAGTCTTCATTATTCAGCCGCCAGCTCGACCTCTTTCATCTCGCTGTTAATTGTCCCAGTGGACTTCTCACTGGGACCACGGCGGCCAATGAAAAGCCTCCGCTGGATGCATGTGAGTGAGGTGAGCGACAGGAAGGTTCACTTCAAATGTTCATGTTCACTCTAAAGTTTAAACATGAATATAGAAACAGCACCAATCCGCAGCCACAGGAGTGAAGGGAGGATTTGAGTGAGTCAGACGGGGTGAGAACTGACCTGGCAACCGGATAAAATGCCAACTGGATGAAATCTGGTGGAAACCAAAATGAAAGTGGACCAATCAGATGTGAAACCCATTCCAAGTGGCCAGTCTTCACTTGCAGGTGTGACCTTTTGGAAAAACTGCGTACTTTAGGACAGAAAGCAGCTTGCCGTAGCAGCCAATCAGACGTCTCCCCTGCTGCTGAAGTCTGTGGACTTTCAGGAGTTTCCTTGGAATTTTCCCACACATCTATTTCAGCCAATCCGAGAGCAGTTTATGAAACATGTTGCAAGGCACACGGATGAGATGTGACGGCTCTCATTGGATTTGTCTCGCTGCTTTTTGCTTCATTTCACCGTCTCATCAACTGATTGGCTCCAGAGCAAACAGTGCGGTGAGAGAGGCAACCGGAAAAAAGCAGAAAAACGCAGCAATGAAAAATGTTTTTCCTTCGTCCAGACCGGACCAGACCAGACCAGACCAGACCAGACCAGACCACCAGACCAGACCAGACCAGACCGGACCAGACCGCCAGTCGCTGTCGCTGTCTCTCCCACAGAATCAAACCCTCTCCATGCTGCTCTATGTCCTTGAGCAAGGCAGCCAATCAAACAGCTGCTGCTCATCACTTCCTTGTTTCTTCTTGACTTGCTCGGAAAGGTGTTGAAGTTTAACCTTCAGCTTACGTCACAACTTCGAGGGAAGCTAAAATTCTGAAAATGCTTTTGAACGGTTGATGGCAAGATGGATGAGCAGGACTTTAGCCGTGAACTCTGCGATCCAGCAGCTGTGAGGTTTTCTGGGAACCTGAAGGGGTTTCCACACTCGCCACTGGCTTGTAATGAAGTCACGATTCAGTCTTGGACAAAGGCCAAACCATTAACGTCACGTTGGCGCCTCACGGTTCCAAAATTTACCATCTGATTAATTCATCAAGTGCAATATAGTGCAATATTTGTGCAGCGTTTGTGTGTGTGTGTGTGTGCTGAGAGTGGAGACAGAACAGCGGGGAGCCAAACAAAGATGCACCTCTGACATAAACATATTACACTGCCACTAAACATCTTTTCACACGAGCTTTACCTTCACAGAGCAAATCAATGCTCCAAATAAAGATCACCAGCGGCTGTTTAATCATCTAAAATACACAATATGTAACCTTTAACTACATAAATACGTTTGATCAGTCTATTGTTTGAAGTCTATGAAAAACTTCCATTTACATCATCGCTAACCAAAATGTTTACCATGGAAGTTTAAAAAAATGGATCAAAGCAAAGCAAAGGACAGTGAGCTTTCAAGCAGAGAGCCGCGGCTGAGATCTGATCAGCTGCTGTCAGCCACAAACCTCGACTCCACCGTCAGGACAGACAGAGCGGCGCGAGTCGGGCTGGCAGGGTGAAAAGTGATGAATAAAGACGGAGGGACGGTGGGAGTGAAGGGGTTTTATCTTTGCTCTATGTACGTGTTGATGAAAGACAGACGCATGAAATATGACTTGAGCCTTGGAGCAAAGCCTGGGAGGGAATCACACTCACACACAAGAAGACATGGAACCAGTCCTGCTTCATTAGAAAACAGCAGAGAGACATTAAAATAGCACAGAGGGAGGAGGGGAGGAGGAGGAGGGTGAGGAGGGGGAGGAAGGAGGCGGAGAAGGAGGAGGAGGGGAGGGAGGAGGAGAAGAAGAAGAAGGAGGAGAAGGAGGAGGAGGAGGGCAGGGGGGTGGAGGGGGAGGAGAAGGAGGAGTTACCTCAGTGAGAGTTCACCGTCACTAGAAATCTATTATGTTTTCCCAGACAGCCACTTTATCCCAGGAACATTGCACACACACACACACACACACACACACACACAGTGTCAGTGGCTCCGGAAACAGCGCTTGATAAATTCTGAACACAAAACATTTTGTCCAAAAGATTTAACATCTAATTCAGGAGTGACAGCGTCTTCCATCCCAGAGCCAGACTGAACATTGATCTCCAGGCCACACTGGGGCGACCTTGGACACACACACACACACACACACACACACACACAGCAGCAGCAGCAGCAGTCTTAGCAGCCATGTTTACATCCACACAGTGAGCAGCACTTTAAAGGGCAGCAGCTTGACTCAGTGACTCAGTGACTCAGTGAGTCAGTGAGTCAGTGAGTCAGTGAGTTGACTCCTCAGCTAAGTCTCCATGATGATCATGATCACGGTGTGTGTTAGTACAGCAGGAAATATCACTTGCTCACGTTGGCTCTGTCATTTGTATCAAACGCTCAATTTCCTGCATTCCAATGCTGCCTCCCCCACCCACCCCTACCCGCCAGCCCCCCTTCCCCACACCACCACCGCCACCCCCCACCCTCCACCCCAACTCCTCTGCTGCTGCTCCGTCTCCCTGGGGAGTCTTCACGGCTCCTCTGCTTCATTTGGAAGCAGATGCTTCCAGTAATCAATGTAATGTGTGTCTGTGTTTGCGTGTACCAGCGTGTGTGAGTGTGTGTGTGTGTGTGTGTGTGTGTGTGTGTGTGTGTGCATCGACATCTGTTGTGCTTAGAAGCACTCCAGCGTAGTTGACAGGTCAATACGGAAGCTCGTGTTTGAATCAACAGCAGAGTTTGAAAAGAGGAAGAGAAGACGTGAAAACCTGGAGGTTGTAGTCCAGACACACACACACACACACACACACACACACACACACACACTGCTGGGTGTGGAAGGATCCTCACCATAGTGCCCCAGAGTTCAAAGTGTCAGGAGGAAAACATGACCTTTGACCCATGGCTAATGGTCAAAGAAGAGGAAGGAGAGGTGGACTGGAGTGGAGCGCTAATCGTGGCTAATGGCTACCGCTAAGGTGTAGCAGAGCCTGAAGGTTGGAGTGTGGTGGCGCTGTAACCTGCTGTGACCAGGAGGGGGTGTGATGAGGACACGAGACCCCTGGACTCTCAGCTCTGATAATCCAGCTGCCAGATCAAACACTGACCACAGAAACCCCACAATCTCTCTCGGTCTGTTTGTCCGTCTGTCTGTCTGTCTGTCCGTACGTCTATAAAAAGCTCTGGGTCAAAGGTCGACAGAGACAGTGTGGATAAGAGGTGACAAGTCTTGTGCCAGCAGATTGGGACAGGTGCAGGTCAAGGTGAGATCAGTGAAAAGAGTGAAAGTCCTGTGGTGAGATGTTGTGTGGGTGAGAGAAAGAGAAGACTGGAGGCAGCAGAAGGTCAGAGGTTGAGCTTCTCTCTGGGAACCATGAGCAGGATGGGCAGATGAGGAGAGAGGGACAGTGGATGGTAGATGAAGTCAGAGAGGTCAGACTGAGGAGGTCTGGACGGTGAACGTCAGGGTGGAAAGAAGCTGAGGTTGGAACTGGCAGGAGGTTCATGGATCCAGTGGATCCAGTGGAAGAGGGCAGGAAGTCAGCTGGAGTGAGCTGGAGGCAGCTGACTGGCTGTTTCCACCCCTGAAGGAGGAGAACAACAACTTTGGGTAGAATTAAAGGTCCTAAATATCAAATGATGAGATGATTTTCTTCCTCTCCAGACGCTGGTGGAGGAGCTGCAGATCCATCCAGAAAAAGCCCATTTAGCCCTCTGTTTGTTGCCGGCCACAAAGACACTTGGTTGTTGAATGTTCTGGCACAGATGGAAGTGGCAAAAAACAAGTTGCCATGAATGGAAGAATGAAATCAACGATGTCAATGCCCCTTGTGACATCATGAAGGACTCATATCCAGACTGACACGTTTTAGCAGAGACTTTCTATGGTGGCACCAAGTAAAAGAAGTGAAGGGCGGACATTGTTTCTCTCCAGCTGACTGACACTGGAGACACCAATCACTGCTGGGAAACAGGATGTGTAAATGAACTCCAGAACTACTTCTTCATTCAGGTTGCTGTAATTTGGTCCCGATGTGTCCCGTCGTCGCAGCAACAGTGACTGCTGTTGGCGTCAATAAACTGGAATTAGGAGGTTTAATGGGAGTCAGCAGCACTGGGCTGGATTCAACTGCATGATGGAGGCTTCACTCTGGTTCACATCTAAGGTCCTGGTCCTCATCAGATCTCTTCTCTAAACTCTTGAGGGAAAAAAAAACAAGTTTCACTGTCGTTTGTAGCAGAGGAACAACACTGACCTCTGACTACCACTGAAGGAACCACTGACTACCACTGGAGGAACCACTGACTATCACTGACTACCACTGAAGGAACCACTGACTACCACTGGAGGAACCACTGACTATCACTGACTACCACTGGAGGAACCACTGACTACCACTGGAGGAACCACTGACTATCACTGACTACCACTGGAGGAACCACTGACTACCACTGAGAACTAAAACCCTTTGGTCTGTTGAGAGGACTTCACTCATGGTGCATGCGCACTAACACACACACACACACACACACACACACACACACACACACACACACACACACACACAGCAGGTCTTGAGGACCATGTCAGAACATATCAGTGACAGCAACCTGCTCTCAACTCCAGCAAGGCAACACAATCCCAATTTGTTTCCCTAATAGCAGGTGTATTATTCACACACACACACACACACTAGGCTTGTTATTATACAAGTATACCCTTGAGTCGGCCTCAAGTTCACTTGCTCTGTGTGTGTGTGTGTGTGTGTGTGTGTGTGTGTGTGTGTGTGTGTGTGTGTGTGGTAAGGGTGGGGGGTGGGGCTGGTTGATATTAGGGGAGGTCACATTGAAGTGTAAACACGCTTTGTCTGCTTATTCATTTATGTACTAGGCTGCAGTGGCGTCCAATCACAGCCTGTCAGCAGTCTGGGTGGGGAGGGGGGGGTGGGGGGGGGGGGTTGACCAGGTTGGATCCTAACAGTGTGTGTGATGGATAACTGCGTTAGCCCAGTAGCCAGTCAGCCAGTCAGCCAGTCAGCCAGCCAGCCAGCCAGCCAGCCAGCCAGTGCTGGAAGCCACTCTGAGGTTCTGGCTGTCTCTCAGTGTCTCTGCACAGGAAGTCACTCTTTCTTCACGCCACCACCTCCACAGTGTAGCACCCTCCCCTCCCCCCTCCTCTTGTCCCGGTATCGACCCCCCCCCCGCTCGGCTCTTTAATATTCATAAAGTCTATTTCAGCAGCTTCACTGGCCGTCTCTCTGAATCCATTCTCATTGATCACAATCGGCTTCCTGAACGCACATCGATCCCATTCAAACTCAGGCTCAAGGTCTCTGAAGCCGGCCCACCTCACAATGCACCCCCCCCCCCCCCCCCGACCCTGTCAGCCCCCGCAGCGCTTCATCACAGAGATGCTTTTTTATTTTTTTTCTCTCTTTTAACCGTTTGACAATGACTGTTGTGACTGGAACCAATCAAAGGGTCCAGACGTGATGAGAGCCGAGGCTCTCTGGTAACTGCAGGGCTTCTCACTGCTGCTCAACCCTGAAGCTTTTCACTCCAGACCTTCAGCCCAACTTGAAGAAATTATTTTAATAGTCAGTCATCAAACAGCTGCATCTCCTCCATGTTTGCAGTGTTTCCAGAGTCATTTCAATAAAGAGCCAAACACCCTGGTGGTTCTGGATGGTTCTGGGTGGTTCTAAGAGCTAAACCCTCTGGTGGGGCTTCAAAGACACTGATTTGGTTGCAACTTTGCTTCATTTTCCATTGACATTACAGCAAGATGTTTTCTCCATAATATCCCAGGATAGATTGTTTCCTCCTATGAGGTGACTCACCACAACACTCCATCCATCTGCTGCTGCTCCGCTACCCTCCTCTGGCACACTGTACAACCCACTGTGGTCCATCAGTCAAACAGTTGGACCCCCCCCCAGTCTGATCCATCAGACGATTCTGCATCCCAGTTGTCTTCTGTGTGGTTTTTAAAGCAGCTTGGAGTTTCAGTGGAGCTTCAGTGGAGCTTCAGTGGAGCTTCAGTGGAGCTTCAGTGGAGCTTCAGTGGAGTTTCAGTGGAGCTTCAGTGGAGTTCCCAGCAGTTTAGAGCTTCAGTCACAACTTGGCCTCTTGTGCTCATTCTGGGATGGATCCATGGACAATAAAGACACGTGAACAACTGACGGCAAGACGGAGGAGCAGGATTTCAGAGTTGAAATCTGAGCGCTGACGGTGCCTCACAGCAGCACTTTGAGAAGAAATGAAGGGATTGTGTCTGAGTGCGGCAGAAGAGAAGAGGAATGTGTGTTCTCCTCTTTTATTTTCATCTTTTCACTCCTCCTCTTCCTCCTCCGTCTCTTCAGGGACCCTGTGGCCACTCGTCTGCATGGCTAATCACACCATTGTCTTAATTACCGCTTCACAGCAAGCCCTGGGCAACACACACACACACACACACACACACACACACACACACACACACACATGAAGTGACTTTATTCTCTCCGGCTGTCGACTGAAATCAAATTGATTTTGTTCCTGGGGATTCAAAGGAGTCCCACTGCTAAACACACACTTTGGTCTCACCTACTGTATGTGAGTGTGCAGTGCAGGTCTGGAGCCAAGAACGTGAAGAAGAACAAAAGACACACACACACACACACACACACACACACACACAAAGAGCCACATGCACAGGACACTGGCTGCATTATTCATTCAGCCAAATTGGGAACACCAGTTGTGAGCTCGCACACAATAAACAGAGATGAATTCATTGGAAATCTCCCAAGTGCACAGGGGAAAAAATATGAAAAATTTAATCATGGCACAGGGAAAAAAAATGGTAAAGGAAATGTACAAAATCAATATTTTATGCTACTTACTGTACCTCTTCTTTATTACAAACCTATTCAGGAAGAAGTATTAAAAATTTAAGGGGACGAGTGAAGAGAGAGGGAGCAGGAACGACAGGTAGGGGGGGGGGCGGAGTTCAAAAGCAATTCTGTTTCATTCATGTTTAAAGGCACTTTTTTGTTTCTGTGAGAGCCAGTGAGGCAGTTTTGAAAGGGGCAGGACGGCTTTGATAGATGGAGCTGCTGAGCCGCCTGTCAACATCAACACACATAAATAAGTGTGTGTGTGTGTGTGTGTGGGGGGGGGTCTAACGGGAGTTTTCAAGGTTACGGCCCGTGCCGGCGCTTCCAAGGCTCCGTGGCAGTGGGTGAGCGCCACCAGCAGCACACCAGCCCACTGCAGCGTGCACGTCAGCGTGCACGTTATCACTGCGACGGTACGTCCTGCACAGAGCGGCTACACACAGTGCCAGGCTGCAGGAACAAGTGGTACCGCACGCCTTGGTACCACCTGCTCTCTTTCCCACCTTCCTGCTTGGGAGTCATGTGATCAGCGCTCTGACCTCTGACCTTTAGCTCCGCCTCTCAAGCGTCAGGCTCCTGCTCTTGCAGCCACGTTGGCGTCACAGCGGCAACAAGAGCTGATTAAGATCCTCCTCTTTCTTCACTTTGCAAAGCTCAATTCAACGTTGCCTTCCACTGCACTGCACTGCACTGCACTGCACGAGCAGATGAACTCTTTGCTGTGTGTTTTCATACTGATGTCTCAGTCAAGACTGATAATGTTTAGTGTTCATGGTACTACTGACCACTGTCACTGCTGCCAGTCACTCCAGTGGAGAGGAACCAACGACACTGAGGCAACAGAAAACAAATGTCACAATATGAATGAACTGTGTCAATAAAATCATCCTGCTGCTGCCCCCTTTGGCGGCAGTGGTCATCTTCTCCTCGGCAACAGCTTCAGATGACTTGATCAATATTAGTGTGCCATGTCAACAGAGATCCTGTTGGTGACAGACACAAGCAGGAACAAGTCGTCACATTTCCAACGGCCCGCTGGGTTCGGGTTCGAGTCCCACTGGGGGAAATAAAGCAGTTTCCAAAGCCAAGACACAACTCACTGACTCTTACTGCAGCGAAATGAAGATTCAGGAACTTTGAACAGACTAGCTTGACCTCTCTCTCTCTCTCTCTCTCACACACACACACACACACACACACACACACACAGGGCACCACTGACCATGAAGTCTCTCCCGGTTCTCCTCCCTCTTTTTTTCACTCTGCCGGTGGTTGTTTTGTGTGTGGAGTGAGACATCTTCGCCGTCCAGCAGCTCTGCACAGTGAGGCGTCCAGCAGCAGCCTGACAGGCCTGTCAATCAAACACAGTAATCCAGTTAGGTTATGAATGAAGCTATGAGCGCTCACTTCCACTGGTGACAAAGCCAGATGGATTTACTGACTGCAGTTCAGCTCAGTGTTTGACTGACAGCTGCTTTCCAACCGGTCACATCACTCACATACATGTGTCACTCATGTAAAGGGAAACAAACCTCCTCACGCCGCTGTGCAGTACGAGACTGAAGTCAGAGTTGATGTTGCAGCAGCTCCAGGGTGAGGGACACGATGCTGAGTCCCAGCGCTGAGGCTCTCTGTGTGTTTGACATGGACTGTGGAATCCACACACACACACACACACACACACACACACACACACACACAGGTAGTGGTAACAGCGAGTGGGAGGCAGCCAGGCAGAGATGCAGCTGCTCTCTCCACTGCGCTGATGGAAGGAAGATGTTCCATCTCCAGACTGTGAGGTCACCACTCAACCCCGCAGCCAATCAGCAGCAGAGGAGCAGCACCAGTCTGCACCGACCACACTGATCAATCATCTCACCAGGAACTACAGATGACAAGTGATTGGTGTGTGTGTGTGTTCTTGGTTAATCCAGTTCCTAGTAACTAGATTTTCTTAACGTGAAGGACTTTGATCTCAGATCACCTTTGACTGTTGACTGTTAGTCGCAGTGTTGCTCATCACAGGATGAAGAAACTGTGCTGCTGATTATGTACAAATTCATGAGCAGATGTCACCTATTAGTGACCATGTGCTCCATTAAAAAACTACTATGCAAGTAAAAGTTGATTTGAAACACACCCAAAGCTGTTCAGAGGAAACACACTGCTAATAAAAGTGAGGACACAAATTATGAGGCCTGAGGACAAAATGAAGAAACAGTCAAGGAGAAGAAAAGCAGAAGACTATGATTTGCAGACAACCAGGGACTTGAACAGACAAGGAAGCTGCACTTTAGTGTTGATCTGTTGGCTGAAGTCAAAGAAGAAGAGACGCCTCATTATTTTCAACCCCACCTGTTAACATGGCAGCAGCAGCAGCAGCAGCTATTAGACTGGTTTATTTATCAGGTGTGACTGCCGTGACGATGTGTTCAGGGACCTTTCATTTCTACCAGCAGTGCTTTGATGACACAGTGACATAAGACAAGTAAGCAAGTTCATGGTGGGCACAACCTCTTCTCTCTCTTTCTTTCATTTATCATATATACATATATACATATATACACATATATATATGTATATACATATATACATATATATACATATATATTTCTTTCCTTCTTTCTTTCTCAGTCCTAAGTTGAAGCCAGTGAGGAAACTGAGCTGCTCTCCAGTGGAGGTGCAAACTGACGTCTTGACGTCTTTATGAAGAACCGACCGAGTGCAGTGCTCAGCTCGGCTCTGCTCTGCTGCCACCCCCCTCCCCAGTGGAGGTGCAGTGCAGTGCAGTGCAGTGCAGTGCGGTGCGGCCCCCAGCTTTAATTGCTGGTGAATGGAGTGTTTTCATGGGGTGTTAGGCAGCAGCCCCCCGCCCCCCCTCCTTGGATTAGCATGCTGACATACATACACACACGCACACACAACATGTAGTCACATACACAAATGGATTAGTGTGCTCACTCATGGGAAGCGCACACTGATTGGAGCTGACAGCAGCAGCCGGCCCTCTAGCACACACACACACACACACACACACACACACACACACACACACACACACACACACACACACACACACAAAACTTTGTCCTTTTTTTCAGTGTGGCTAGAGGGAGTGAGAGGAGACACATCTGGGGGGGGGGCAGGAACTGCGGAAGTGAAGTGGGACTGAACCTGATTGGTCTGAAGAGCCACTAGAAAACACACACACACACACACACACACACACAGGGGGGGCTGTCCTGTCCTGTCAGAGCCAGTCAGCTGTGTCATGGCAACACAACCACCATATGGCTGTCAGTCACACCCTCCCAAGACACACACACACACACACACACACACACACACACACACTACAGTGGACACAATAATTCCCACATCATGTTCAACTGTGAACTGAGACTCTCATGTCATTTTATTTATTTACTTTTTGGCCTTTAAAGTGAAATGAGCCCTGAACCTCAACTGGCTTTAAAAAAAAATATATATATATATATATATATATATATATATATATATATATATATATATATATATATATATATATATATATATATATATATACATATATATATATATGTGTGTGTGTGTGTGTGTGTGTGTGTGTGTATGAGATATTTGTTGAGCATATTTTTGAATTTCTTGTTGTTGATTTTTTTACTTAATTTCATGGATTATGGATTATCATGTATTAGGTGTTATTGTTTATTTATTCTGTTATTATTGTTTATATGTAATGTTTGTTTTGTGTTTGTTGTGGAACAGAAAAATCCAACTTGTTTGATTTTACATAAATACGAACACACACACACACACACACACACACACACACAGCACCCGTAAACTAAAATATCTCCTAGTTCACAGCACCAGACTGCTGCTGCTGCTGCTGATCTTTTTTTCATTTTCCACAGCCAAAGTCTGCTGAAGTGGGAAGATGACAATGAGGGGCCCTCATGGAAGTGTGTCACCTGTGTGTGTGTGTGTGTGTGTGTGTGTGTGTGTCTGAGGTGGGGCTCTTATTGATGCCACTCAGCTGTGTTCAAACCACTGTGACACAACACCAACACAGGCGCGTCTCCCAGTCACGGCCACTTTAACCCAGACAATCCTCCATGCGGCCAGCGTGAGGCGCTCCGCTGCACTCCCACGCCTGGCCTCAGCGGCAGCGCCACCCTCAGGGAGGGAGAGCAGCGACTTGGGGGCCTGTGGCACCTGCTGGGAGCCACGTGTTGCCACACACACACACACACACACACACACACACACACACACTGGAGGCGAGGAGGAACGGATGGTGGGAGCTGGAAGAAGGAGAAGTGAAGAAGTGTGAGATTAAAAATGCACACAGCCGCCAGGTCGCTGGGATCTCAAACAGCTGCAATCCATCTGCATTTGCACAACTTCTGTCTCAATATTGTATACGTGTGTGGGCTGAGTGGGAGTGTGGGGTCCTGCTGTGAGTGTCACACTGACTCAGCAGCGCAGCCTAGTGTCTGCCAGCACCAACATTAATCATCGTTCATAAGATTGAAGTCAAGAGGTTTGAACTTCAAGCTTCTCCTGACGACTGCTGGAGAAGCTCAATATCACGCAAGATGGACCTAAATCACACATACATGTACACATACATGTACATGTACATGTACATGTACATGTATGTGTACATGTACATGTATGTGTACATGTCTAGAAATACACATACATATATGTGTGCAAATACAAGTGGTGTTGGTTCAACTCCACCAATAAAACGCTGCTCAAGTGTTAATTGATCATGTGACTTCACCTCCTGCAATTAACAGCAGTGACTTCGCTACCTGCTAGTGTTAGCGCCGCCGCTGCTAGCCTTAGTGCTAACGGCAGTGCTAACAGTGGTGGCTGACAGCCAATCACCTCTCCTCCTCCCCCTCCTTTCTACGCCAGCCGTGTGTGTTCAGGTGTGTGCGTCACCAGCACCCGCAGTGTGAAGACGCACAACAACGCTACACAATCACCAAGGATCCAGGCGATGACATCATCACGACCAACACTCAGCGCCCCCTGCTGGCAGGAATCCCCCCCAGGGGTGGATTTAGAGGAGCAGCGTGCGCCGGGGGCTCAGGGTTCACCCAGGGGTCACAGAGGTCACAGAGGTCACAGAGGTCAGGCCTGGTCCGATCAGCTGAGGCTCCAACAGTCATCTCCACTTATCCACAATAAGAATAGAGTCAATGCAGCCCCCCCTCTGCCCCATACACACACACACACACACACAATACACACACACTGCACACACTGTGTGCTGACATTGTGCAGTTGCACTGCCAGTTGATTCTGCTGGGATGTTTTTAAAGAACCAGAAGAGGAATCAGATCAGAAGAAGCAAACTGTGTGGCAGTCAGTGTTGATTGAGCGCCCCCCCTGGGACCCCTGGACCACTGCGACTGCTGGGTGGGTTCTGGTCTCCAGCAGGAGCAGTGCTGAGGTGGATGAAGGTGCAGCAGGACGGCAGGGAAGCAGTGCAGGTGTTGCTGGAAGCACAGAAGATCTCAACAATCTTCTCACATAATCAGCCTTGACAAGGTGAAAATTAACACAACCTCACTCCTGCTGTTACTGTTAGAGTGGGGGGGGGCGGGGGGGCTTTGTCTGAGACGACACTGCACACACACACACACACACACACACACACACCTTCCTGTGCCGTCATTCTCATTCTCACCCAGACATTTATGTTGTTCACCCCCAGGTGTTTGTGTCCTCGGCATAAACACCCCCCCCCACCTACCCTCCCCTCCTCTCTTTTCTCTTATTCTTCTTCTTGTGCAGCGACTCTGCTTGCTTCAATGGACTTCCATGACAGTCATTCCCTGCGCCTCCTTTTTTCTCCTTTTCTCCTTCACTTCTCCCCAGGTGAAATATTGATGGATTTTTTATGAATAGCTATGAAAAATTCATTCAAATTCCAAAATGAAAAAGCGTAAACATTCCGCATCTGCCTATGCCTCCCGCATTCATTATCCTTCACAACCCCGCTGCCCTCGCCCCCAGCCCCCCCAGTCCCCCAGGTCTACCTGCAGACGACATGCCGCTCTGTCTCTTTTTCCGCCACTTGGCCTAATTGCTTAATTTGAGCCGCTGCTCCCTCATCAATTAAAAGTCTGTCAGTGGCCGACAGATGGAGGATGGATCAGAGGGCCGATCGATCGGCCGATCAATGACACAACGGCTCAATAAGTAAATGGAGATGGCCAGTGATGGAAAAAGGAAATGAGGGAGTGGAGGAAGTGGAAGAAGAAGACAACAAATTGAGCAGAAGAGAGAAAAAAGACAGAAAGACAGAAAGACAGAAAGTGCAGCGGCTCACTCCGCTCTCTCCTCAGACTGACGCTCCTCCTCCTTTCTTCCCTCTTTGAATCCACCACTCCCCCAAGCTGACCCCCCTCACCCTCACCACCACCCTGCCCCCCCTGCACCACAACAGGAACAACATCTGGACAAATCAAGTCAGAAACATCAGCGAAAAGACTGAAAATGAAGAAGAAGAAGAAGATTTTTACAATCACACTTTATTTACAGAAACAGACTGAAAATGAGGCGTCTGTTACCGACATAAATAAAAAATAATACAAAATAATAAATGAATTAAAAAAATATGAATAACAATCATAGAAAAATCAAACCCGAGCCAAGGAGACAAAACCCATGAAAAAAAATATATGAAAAATCCCAAATGGGAACAAAGCTGTTGTCACCCTAAATAACAGCAACCACTTCAGTGGAGAGGTGGAGCAGTGCAGAGGTGGAGCAGTGCAGGAGATTTACCTCACATTTTACT
>CM020512.1:22688404-22703404 GCA_009823395.1 Thamnaconus septentrionalis | reverse complement strand
CTTTGTGACATCACAAAGGACTGAATTCCAGAAAGTGTGTGTTTTAGCACTGAGAGTCTGAAAGGAGACTTGAACAAAGAAGCTTTTCAGGCAGCACATCGACGAGACGAGACAGAGAGGACGAGGGAATTTTTCATCATACGGAACCTTGGAATGTGTGGGCTCATCGAAAACGAAAAGGCATTCTTTAAGCCTGGCTTTGTCAAGCCGCTCTACCTCCTGAGCCATGGGCGACTGTGACTCAGGAGGTAGAGCGGGTTGTCCAGTGACCCAAAGGTTGGCGGTTCAAATCCCGCTCCATCCTAGTCCGTCCTTGTGTCCTTGGGCAAAGACACTGAACTCCCAATGGGTTCGGCAGCGCCTTGCATGGCAGCAGCCACACGTTGGTGTGTGAATGTGTGTGTGATGACTGAGAGGCCACTGTAAAGTGCTGTGGGCTACCGTGAAGGTGCTGGAAAAGCGGACATGTTTACCTGTACGCTGGAAACAATTCAACTTCAGTCACCAGCACGCAAGGCAAGAAAACCTCTTCCAAAGTTGATCCAAAGTCACAATTCTGATGTTTGGCCTCTCTCAACTTCTGTTCAGCACAATCCCGCTACACAGAATGGCTCATTTCTTGAAGATGTAACCCATTCCACTGGATAGTAATATATATATTTTGTACAAATGAGTGATAAAGTTTTCAAATAATGAACTTTTGTGCGTCTCTGTGTTGTTAAATGTGAGCAGCGCAGCTGTGAAAGTGGAACTGCGTGTGCCACCACACGGCTGCAGACCAATACGCAGCTCCTTGGTGTGAATACTGTACCAGTTTGTTCCGGTTTTGAGTGAACACTCGCATCCACAGAAGCAAACCACACAAGTGCGGTTTTACATCAGCAACTGGACGATGCAAAGCTGCAGCTGTCAGCAAATCCATTTCCCTAAAACGATGTTGAAGTATCCAAACATCTCTGACGGCACTGAAGTCACGCTAGCAGAACACTTGAGAAAACATGTTTTTGTCAAAAGGTCTTTGGAAGCCGAGTCAGTAGCCACCATGCAGATGATTACTTCTAATAATGACTGCAGACTGTTTCCTCACAGGCGTCCTGTGGAGGCCTGGGCCTGGACTGAAGACATGACGAAGACTTGGAGACACTCGTGAATTCCAGTGTGGCGTCAACTTTGTTTTACGGCCGTCTTTGAATCTGACCGTCGCGCTTTCAGCCGCAGACCAACATTGGCATTTGGTTTTTATCTCCTCTCTGCATTCTAACACTGCCGGGTCGCATTCTTACGTCCCTCGGCGCTGCTTTTGATTATGTCAGTTCTGTCAGACTCTATTTGTCTAGTAAAACGAATCAGCCATTACTGAGGGCAGAGCGAGTAGTGTGAGCGCAAGCTTCTCTGTTTCACTGTCCAGGTCCACTGTGGCCAAAGCCAGATTTGTAATTGAAGCCTTCGGAGTTTGTTGAAAGTCTCGGGATTTGGTGCAAACGTTAGAGAATCTGTGAACTCTGTAATTGATACCTTTCAAAATAAATCCCTCAGATGGTTTTTAGATTGTTTGCTGGAATTCAGATCTGGTTTGAGTGCCAGGAGCCAGATAGTCAAACCAATAGAAAGGGCGAGAACCTGGCGGGAATCATGTGTAGGTTATCATAACACAACTGCAAGATATTTGCTTTAATGGGTGGGGGGGCTGAGGGGGGGGGGGCATCAAGTTTATTCTGACTGCTGCCAAAACAAGACACAAAAATCTACAAGTGGTTTTCCAGAGCAGGAAGCCGCCAGTTGTAACAGTGAGTGTGGATTGGACACGGCCACCGTGTTTGTGTGCTCGCGCTTAATGATCCTGACTGCTTGCAGTGGAGAGTTAAATATCACACGTATGAATCATGTGGGAGTCTGACACTCACTTCCTGGAGAGCATCCAGCGGTCAGACACGGCCCTCAAACACAGGCAGCAGCAGCAGCAGCAGCAGCAATGATGTCCCTGACTGTGAGGAAGTCACTTTACAATGTGTGCTGACGACAACAACAACAACAACAACCAGTTAGCCAGTCAATGAATTCTCCAAAACAGAGAAAAAGCCCTTTGTTCATTCTTTTCATCAGATGGTGCATCTGTGCTAAAGGCCGCAGTTCAGGAGAAGCATCCCTTTGTGATGTCAGAAAGGGCACTAATCCCTCCTCCTACGTGACCACAGATGTTCACTCCACTCTGAGAGAAGAGGAGTGAAGCCTGCTTCCTTCTCGTCCCCTTGGATATGAGGAATTTCGAGGATCTTTACCAGGGAACTACAACCGAGTGTTTTTGCAGGTGACAGCAAACACCGGGCTAAATCTACTGCTTAACATTTACCATTTCAATTTATTGTAACCAATCCATCACAGTGCTTGCTATATTGACACCAGTCTGGCGCTGCAGTGGACACGAAGCTACGCTGCAGTGCTTTGATTGGTCCAGGAGCTCTGCAGGCTGGAAGCCTCTCACAAGATGCAGAACTAACAGCCATGAGAGGAGAACTGGGTTTCCTCTGGCTCTGCTCGACTGGGCAGCCAACACACAGGGTCGACATGAACATCCAACTGGCCTTCAGCCATCAGGCAATCCTCACTGTTACTGCAGTGTGCTGAGACCTACTGCTGCACAACATATGGTCCTGCACTTCTCATCTCTCCGGGGAGGAAACACCCACACAAACACGTGCACAAGAGACAGAGAGAGAGAGAGAGAGAGAGAGAGAGAGAGAGAGAGAGAGAGAGAGAGAGAGAGAGAGAGAGAGAGAGAGAGAGAGAGAGAGAGAGAGAGAGAGAGAGAGAGAGAGAGAGAGAGAGAGAGAGAGAGAGAGAGAGAGAGAGAGAGAGAGAGAGAGAGAGAGAGAGAGAGAGAGAGAGAGAGAGAGAGAGAGAGAGAGAGAGAGAGAGAGAGAGAGAGAGAGACATCAATGCCACAGAGATCAGCAGAGAGGAGGAAGTCCAGGCCAGAAACATTAGACATGAAAACAAAACAAGTCGACTCCAAACGACGAGAGAGAGAGAGAGAGGAGAGAGAGAGAGAGAGAGAGAGAGAGAGAGAGAGAGAGAGAGAGAGAGAGAGAGGATGAATAAAACATTGAGCTGCGGTGGGAACGCAGCAGCAGCCTGCCTCACTGCTCAGGAATATTGCACTCTGGGAAATATTCCCAGGAGGCAGCAGGACCCATGTGAGCGATGAGCTGCTCCAGGAGGACGCAGGAGCTTCAGTCCATCAAGCTGTTTCACAGAGACTTGGCCCCACTTTGACTGGAGGTGGAAGGAGGAAGAGAGAGAGAGAGAGAGAGAGAGAGAGAGAGAGAGAGAGAGGGAGAGAGTGGAATGATTTGAATTGTTTCCAGTTCAAACTGGGAATCTGGAGTCGATGGTTTCGTACGTTTTGAATGGTCGCAGAGTCACACTCATGTTCCTCTGAAAGACAGCAGTGGGACAACAGAGAAGTACAAATAAGAAAATGCACCACACACACACACACACACACACACACACACACACACACACACACTCACACACTCTGACTATTCCCACACTCTGCTCTAAATCACGGCTGAGGCTGGCGAACGCACGGATCCATACTGCTCAGGGTGAATTAACGTTAGTAATAAGATATCATGGCTCTGATTGATCCTCTATTTCCATGTCCAGCCATAAAATGACCCCAGCCGGGGCCACCGCACACCATCAGTCTAATGCTGCATTGATTCCACTGCCTGCAGCTGCCCTGGACTGAAGCAGGGCTTCCAGTGGTGGAGCTGCTGAGGCTCCACTGCCAAGCAGTGCAGGAGTGTCATACTGCTGCCAGGGGGCGCTGAGCTGAGCCCCTGAGCTTTTTCACTCACAGTGGTAACAAGTAGCAACTGGCCAAGGCTTCTTCAAGGCTTCTTCAAGGCTGCGATGCACCACAACGTTTGGAAAAACTCTCCAGCACCAAGGAATTTGCTTTAAGGGCCATTTTGACTGCTTGATTTATTGTAAGAACGTAATTTGACTCAGCTGAAAAATACCAGCGCTGGTGCTAATCTCAAAATCACTTCCTGCCCCTCTTCCTCTGCTGGTGCAGTCACTTCCTGGATCGTTGAATCAAAGTTGTGATCTTTGCATCCAAAGGAGTTCAGTGCGTTTCAATGGCGAGCTTCTACAGCCACACATTTATTCAATCAAGATGAATTTAATTCTGTGTTTAAAAAAAAAAAAAGGCAACAACCCCAGTGGCCAGATGAACTTGATGGTCAGGGTCTTCAAGATCTTCTGGATTTTTCAGTGGCTTTCTTCAGATTCCTTCACTGACAGAAGTGGGGAAATTCAAAAATGACTGAATTAAATCCAACGCAGGATTTTTATTTTTATTTTGCCCATAATAAGCATTTTATATATCCAATGAATCCATATTGGTGAACCAAATTGTTCCTGACACTTTAAGTGCAGTGAAAACACACAGACTATCAGGTTACTTCCACTGGCTGTCTGTTTACTCTTTCTTTTCACAGTCAAATTAAAGTCCATCAGGAGGCTCGTCGGTGTCACTGCGGCTTGTGAGGATCTTTCCACTAACGAGCCTCTCAGACCGCCGTCAACACAGCCAAGAGCAAAGACAAACAGGCTGAATGACCCATTTTATTCCCCTGGAGGAGCCCGAGGCGGACGGATTCACCCGCCATCATCACACGCCATCATCACACGCCATCATCACACGCCATCATCACACGCCATCATCACACGCCAAGCCGCCTGGTGACGGAGCAAACACTGTCATTGAAACCATGTGTGCCGACTTACTGAAGCAGAGCCGCCAGTTCCAGGAAACTGCTGCTCACTGTCCCACTGCAGCGCTCTGTAACACACTGTACAGTCTGGAGGAGCCCAGAGTGACTGACAAAACCAGCAGGGGGCCCCGTCACCAGCACGCCATGCAGTCCCCATGATGGGGTGGGGGGTTGGGGGGGGTTCTGGAGACCCCCGCCACCGGATGTGGAGCGAACGCCAAGCACACCTCCGCACTGGCTGGGCTGCACACACACACACACACACACACACACACACACACACACGGTCAGATGCAAACACATTCCTGGCTGTCTGAAGGAGGCGCTGGACGACGGCCCGCCATCATTAGAAACACATTGGGAGCTTTGAAGAGACAGACAACACGCTAAACACACACACGCTGGTTCTCTCACACTCGCACGGACAACATGTGCGCACACACACACACACACACACACACACACACGGCTGCCCTCAAGGCAAAGTGTTGCTTCCCAGCGAGGCCCTCAGTCCAGTTTGCTCTGCTTGGTATGTGGAGCCTGAAGTCAGGAGCATCTGGGGTGGAGGGGGGGGGAGTGGAGGTGAGAACAGTCCAACTGGCCGATGAGATAGTCAACAGACAGACAGACAGACAGACAGACAGACAGACAGACAGGAGTGAGTCATGCACTATAATATCAAACAGGTGAAAACGAGTCACTACTGCTGGAAACTGAGCTGTATAAGACCAGGCAGTAATACAACACACACACACACACACACACACACACACACACACAGAGCGCAACCTAAAGCGACAATGAGACAATGGCCGATGGAACAAAAAGCATCACCATGTTCACATTCAGTGAACAGACGTACTGTATGTCACTCACAGTCACTGAGAGTCTCCCAGCAGCAGCAGCAGCAGCAGCAGCAGCAGCAGCAGACGGCTGTGGCTCCTGCATGGCCCTCACTGGAGCACTGAACACCACAAACAATGCACTGCAAGTTGGACTATTGCTCTGTGTGTGTGTGTGTGTGTGTGTGTGTGTGTGTGTGTGTGTGTGTGTGTGTGTGGTTCAGTGTATCCTCTCCACTGCTGTGTTGTGCAGTGTTGTGTTGCACTCACTGGACTGCAGTGGCTTCCTGACCGTCACGTCACCTCATCGCTGACACCATCTGGTCATCATGTTCATACACAAATGTCTTGGCTGCACTTCACATCCATTCTGTGAACTAGCAGCCCACTCCCCACAGAGCACCCCCCCGCCCCCACACACACACACACACACACACCATGGCTTCCTTCTTTCTTTCATCATGATCCTCTCATTCTATCTCCTCACATCTCCTCCTTCCTCCACCTTCCATTCCTTCATTCCTGCCATCACACTGGATTCCTTCGCACTCCTCCCCGTCTCCAGTGTCCGGCGCCACTCAAATCCAAAGTCCCTGATAATTCCTCCTCCTCCTCCTCCTCCTCCTCCTCCTCCTCTCAGTCCCATCCCTCGTTCCTCTGTCACAGGCTAAGCTGGCTGGAAAATCCCCACAGGGGTTTTAGTCTGAAGCCAACTTATTTTGGTGAGTGATATCGATCCCGTCTCCCGTCTCTTAATAGTTACTCACCCCCCCCCCCCAACCCGACTTTTTTTTTAATAAATCTAAATCCATATTGACTTACGGAGACATATTAAACGTCTTGCAGTCGCACACAGAATAATCAGCATTACTGTAACACAAGGAAAACATCATTTCACACCCTCACACAGAGTCCGTCCTCAGACAAACACAATGGAGCCGTGAAATCAGACGTGCTGGTGGGGGGGGCGGGGCTTTGGGGGGGCAACAGTTAAACCAGGAGCCGCCAGGTGGACGGCCAGGAAACTGCAGTGTTTCCCAGTGACAGAGTCACTTTACTGGTAGCACAACCACAGCAGAGTCAGCCCAGGGGCTTTCACACCACCGCCTTCACCATCCTACAACACCAAAATATCACCTGGGTCACTCTGCCTCTTCACTCCCCCGTCCACACACACACACACACACACACACACACGATGGAACAGTCATTTGCACTGCTTTCACACACCCACACACACAAGCAGCTGTCACTCAAACACAGCAGCAGCGACTGCACTGGCAGACCCCCCCACCACCCCACCCCACCCCACCCAACCTTCCACAGCTGGAGGAGGTGGAGGTTTGGGTTTGTCACACTTGGCTGTGAAGGCTATTTATTCTGAGAGGTGCATGCTGGGAGGTGGCTGCAGATCGGAGGGAATCAGCGCCGCTATTAATTATTTCCACCAGCGGCTGTTTGACGACGTGTTTTTGTATTTTCTTGACGTCCAGTGGACGGAGGGGCGGTCCCGTTCGCCCCCCTCGCTGCCCTCTTCATCACAGCCGCTGGGCTCAGGGGGGCGCCGACGGCCGCAAAGAGACAGGGGACGGTTGAAAAGTTGAAGAGAAGGTCTGAAACCACACCCTTCCACTGCCATTCACACACCTCCCTGCCTGGGCTTCCACATCTCCACCTGTTCACACCACACATCGCAATGTCCTCTGCAAACATCATAGTGGACTGAGATTCCTGTCCACCAGCGGAGCAAACAGGAAGAGGCCCAGAGTTCACCCCCCGCCCCCAACCCCTCTGGAACATCTCCTGCATCTCCACCTAGAAAGACCAGTGCTACTACCCAGTGCTGCTGCCCAGTGCACCAGCCCAGTGCAGCAGCCCAGTGCGGCTGCCCTGTCAACCGCCAGTACCATGTGACATCAGTGTGAAGATGAAGAGCTACTGGTGGTGAGCTGGAGAACAAGACGTCTCCAGTGGAGATCGGTCCAGGACGAGCTGTCCGCATGAAGGTAGCGAGCCAGCCAGGAGGTTGCGGTGATTTGTCAAATCACTGCGTTGGTGTAATCACAATGATGAGATGCGAACGTGGGGGAGAAGCTGTGAGCAATTAAGGAGGCAAAAGAAGAAAAATGGTGAGACGGTCGTAAATAACAGAGACAAGGTGAGGCCTCCTGGGCCGCTGCCAGGTGTAGTAGAGGATTGGCTGATGGGCCCGATAACAGTGAAGATAAATGTCTCTTATTGTTATATATCCTTTTTAAAGTGCTGCTTGTTGCACTTCTGCAGCTTCGTACTGGACTTAACAAATTTGCTGTAAATGTTTTGGCTTATTATTGACTTTTTACAGTGGCCAACGGTGCTTTAGAGCTTAGAGGACATTTTCTTATTTCATGTCCCGTCGAGTTCAAGTGTCAACTAGAAAAGGAGCCCCGCATCATTCAGAATGTCTTTGCTGCTCCCTTTTGTCTCGATAGAAAAGAAAAGAAGCAGCTTTCCAACATTCAGGTTGCGAGTGGAGAGAAAAAAGTTGTGTGAAGACGGCGCCATGTGGTTCAGCAGAACAGCGATGAGCCAAATTGAAAAAAAGAGTCAACAGATTGATCCATAATGATGATAATCGCTTGGCACCGTCCCTTATTTGCCTTCCAAATGATTCCAACGACTCTTGGAGGCACAACAAGAGTTAATAGAGCGCAGCCAATCTTTACAGCAATAAGGCAGCAGGCACAACTTGTGCAAGTCTCAAAGAAACTCTGAAAACAAAGAGAATGTGGGAGGATGTTTTTTCCGCTAAATGTCTTGGCAACACCGAGGTCATGTGATGACGACGGTCCTTGAAGGTGCAGTTTGTCTCCGTGGAAGTGAACACTAGTCACAGGTGGTGCAGGAAGCAGCAGAGGGCTGATGGGCGGCGCCAGCGAGCGGGCCAGCCAGGGCGGGGACGGCGGTGCCAAGGTGAAACCCGAGCGGGACGTCCCGTCCACGCATTCCAACACAAACGCACACCGACGCAGCGGCGCGGCTGGGAAAATAAAATGAGGAAAAATATGAGCGAGAAGCAACGTGTGGAGAACTTTGGCAGCGTGAAGCTGAGTCACTCGTGATTAGACTCAACAACAACAACAACAACAGCAACAACAACAGGGACGGTGAGAAGGATTCACACAGTGACTGACTGGAAGTCTCTGCGTCTCCACTGCAGGAAGAAAAACTATTAATCTATAAATATCAGTCAGCAGTTCTCCCAGAGTGGGATAATGCACAACACACTGCTGTATGATGTGGTGATACAGCAGCTGCACTCTGTGGTGTGTGCGTGTGTGTGTGTGTGTGTGTGTGTGTGTCTAGTTTCCCCTGCTTTCTGATGAATGGCAGCCAGACGGGTTAAGAGGCAGGGCAGCCCAGATGGACGACTGTTTGTGCCCATTTCTGTCAAGCCTACACAATTGGCACACGTGCGCACCCGCACACACACACACACACACACACACTGGCAAGGCACACACACCACTTTCTCCTGTGCTGCAAAACAGCCAATGAGCAACAAACAGAGCGACCTGCGGGAATTAGTAAGTACTACTTAAATCATTTTTAGCTTTTTTGTTTGTTGTTGTTTTCTCCCCCTCCTCCTCCTCCTCCTCCTCCTCCTCCTTCACTTCATGTTACATCTGCTCTCCTGACCGAGCTCCTGACTCTTACTGGAAGACTTGTTTTCCCACCCGTTACCTCCGAGGGCCGTGGGCGGTTGAGTGTGTAATATTTAACATGTTGAGCTCAGGGTATCTCCTGTCCACCACATCCTCCCCCTCATCCAGACCAACACGCCCGCTTCCAGGACTCGGGCCCCAGCCTCAGCCCCAGCCGGGGGGGTGGGGGGGACTTTCCAGAACAGCCCTGCCCAGCCACGGAGAGTGCGAGTCAGCCGCTGCTCCTCCAGCGCAGCTCCTCCAGCACCGCTCCTCCAGCGCCGCTCCTCCAGCGCTCCTCCAGCGCCGCTCCTCCAGCGCCGCTCCTCCAGCGCTCCTCCAGCGCCGCTCCTCCAGCGCTCCTCCAGCGCTCCTCCAGCGCTCCTCCAGCGCTCCTCCAGCGCAGCTCCTCCAGCGCTCCTCCAGCGCCGCTCCTCCAGCGCCGCTCCTCCAGCGATGCTCCTCCAGCGCCGCTCCTCCAGCGCCGCCTCCAGCGCTCCTCCAGCGCCCGCCGCCTCCTCAGCGCCGCTCCTCCAGCGCCGCTCCTCCAGCGCTCCTCCAGCGCCGCTCCTCCAGCGCTCCTCCAGCGCCGCTCCTCCAGCGCCGCTCCTCCAGCGCTGCTCCTCCAGCACCGCTCCTCCAGCGCCGCTCCTCCAGCGCCGCTCCTCCAGCGCTGCTCCTCCAGTGCCGCTCCTCAAACGGTCCTTTCCCACAGATGTGGCTCCCTGCTGGCTGGCAGGGGGGATGAGAGTGGTCAAAACTGCGCCAGAGTCCAGAAGTTAATAATGACATAATGAGAGGCCCTTTACCGGATCAAAATATTGAGTAAGTGTTCAAAGGCGCTCTTCAAAAACAAAACAAGACATTTTTCTGTGATTCAGAGCTTACAGGTGTAGCCGTGTTTAACAAACACACGGCCGGGCTTTGTGATCAACGGCCCTCATAAACAACACCGGTGAAAAGAAAAAAATCCAGATGACTCATCCGACCAGCGTCTCATTTCAACTCTCCACAACTCCTGGGTGTTCTCGCTGCTCCTGCAGCTGACAAGCCAGGGACTTTGATGCAGGAGTTGCCAGGAGGTCTGCAGCCTCAGCCAGGAGTCAACACACACCTGTGGCTTCCTTCACTCTCTCAACCATCAGCTTCATCTCACTGGAGCTCCCTGAGAGCAGGATGCCAGGCTGGCGTGGGTGTGTGTGTGTGTGTATAAAAAAAAACATAAAACATTTTTCTTTTTTAAGAACAGATGAGTAAAATCAAGCAGCTGCGGAGTTGAATCATGATGTAAGATCCAAACTTTGGCTTCCAGCAGCTTTGAAGAGCAGAGTCGACTAACTGTGGTCAACACAACACCTGCCACTTGAAAGCAGCCACCAGAGCCCCCCGGACCACCGGAGGCCAGCAGCCCCTGTGGGAAAACACCTTCACGGCTCCGTCACTCTAATCAAAGTTGACCATGGCGTCAACACACCTGTGACTGACCACTTCCTGTCACTTCCACTGGCCACTGGCTCCTCCTGCTGGGGCTCCTTCTGCTCCTTGCTGCTCAGACACTCAGTGACACGACAACATCTCCAAATATTCTCAATATCCACTTCTGGGCCGCAACTAAACCCACCAACCACCAGAGCAACCACCCAGGTCCACTGGACCCCCATCCGGCCCTGCAGAGAAGCCCTGGAACTGGGACTAAAGGACCAGATCACGCCCCCCCCCCACCCCCGCTGCCCTGCTGCTGCTGCTGCTGCTGCGGGAGGTTTTGTTTAGAGGAACATCGGACAACTTGCAGGCCGTCCACACTGACGTCACTCTTATCTGACATCCTGACTGGCAAACACCTGGCAAACTTTTCCAGCCACAGCGAGCACAAACACAAAGTCTCTGCCAGAAAGAACAAACAACAACATGTCGTGCCGGACTGCGGTGTTCTGACGGCCCAGGAGGCAGGAGGTATGACCTCACTGAAGCCAGGAAGGAGGAGGAGGAGGAGGAGGAGGAGGAGGAGGAGGAGGAGGAGGAGGAGGAGGAGGACGAGGAGGAGGAGGAGGAGGAGGAGAGAGGAGGAGGAGGAGGAGGAGGAGGAGGAGGAGGAGGAGGAGGAGGAGGAGGAGGAGGAGGAGGAGGAGGAGGAGGAGGAGGAGAAGGACGAGGAGGACGAGGAGGAGGAGGAGGAGGAGGAGGAGGAGGACGAGGAGGAGGAGGAGGAGGAGGACGAGGAGAAGGACGAGGAGGACGAGGAGGAGGAGGAGGAGGAGGACGAGGAGAAGGACGAGGAGGACGAGGAGGAGGAGGAGGATGGGGAGGAGGAGGAGGAGGGGAGGTCAGCAGGAGAGCAGCACACACACACACACACACACCACCTTTACTATCCTTCACACTGACCCCCCCCCACACACACACACACACACACACACACACACACACACACACACACACACACACACACAAGAGAGGAGACATTATACAATTGAGTGTGAAGGGACTGGGGCTCATAAGGCGGCTCCCCCTGGGGGCCGAGGGGAGCCAGCGCCTGTCAGCAGGGAAAAACAAAACAAAGAGATGAAAAAATAGAGCAACAAAATAAAGGCGGTGGCGAGAGAGAGAGAGAGAGAGAGGAGGTGTGATTAGAATACAGGGGGTGGGGTGGGGGGCTACCTCTGCTTTAATATCAGCAGGAGAATCTGGGCCTCCTTCACTTCCAGGCCTGTGAGGACGGCGGCAGGTTGAGGTGCTTTTCTAATAACCACTGGCCTCAGGTTATTGTGTTGCTGTGTCTATGTGCTCATATGGGCTTTATGTATATATGTGGCTGTCTTTGTGCACTGTGAGACACACACACAGACACAGGGAGGCACCCAGTGACAGTGGGCTGATGTGGAGGAGCAGCGACCGTGCTGTGACAGATCGAGACCAGCGTCGCCTTCATCTGCTTGGACTGCACACTGAGTGATCGTGTCGCATTAGACGCAAATGTTTGGTCGAGAAAACTGTGTCATTGTCAGGTGTGTTGTTGTTGTATTGTTTGAGACTCAGAAGAGCTCCTCCAGCCACAGAGCAGAGCAAAGCACTGCTTGACCTCCAAGTCAAACACAGTTTCATTTCAAATGGACCATGTTTGATTCTACGTTGATGCATGCAGTCTTGTGTACAGTGTTGGGTTGGATGGGCAAAGATATTGGTGAAAAATGATATTAAAAAGTCACTTGCAGCCATTGTGAAGTGCCAGTGCCAGCCGCTGTTATTTTCCTCTGAGGATTTCCCATAAGTTCCCCTCTCTCATTTTGGGAAGAATGAAAGTGTGAAAGCGCACCCGGCTGTGTTTATATTGCCTGCCACACATTGATTTTCTTCAACTCTGCTGCATCAAGTTGGCTTCTTCTTTCCTTTTACACACACGTCATAATAACATAGATGCTTCAAGGATCTCAGTCCGAGCAGCAGCACTGGTTGGACTTATTGATGAGGAACTGGTGGAGATGAATTCCAAACTGTCTGAAACCCTCTGAGAGCTTGGAATGAGTCAAGAAAACTCATCAGACAAGAGCATCCAGGTGGTCCTGGATGGATGGACGGACGGATGGATGGATGGATGGATGGATGGACGGACGGACGGACGGACGGACGGACGGATGGATGGATGGAGGGATGGAGGGATGGATGGATGGAGGGATGGACGGACGGATGGATGGATGGACGGACGGATGGATGGATGGAGGGATGGAAAGATGGATGGACGGACGGACGGATGGATGGATGGACGGACGGATGGATGGATGGATGGACGGACAGACAGACGAGACTGATAGATAGATAGATAGATGGATGGATGGATGATGATGGATGGACGGACGGATGAACAAGCAGATAGATAGATGGACGGACAGATGATGGATGGATGATTTGATGGATGGACGGACAGACGGACGGACAGGATCTGATGGATGAGATAGATGGATGGATGGATGGATGATGATGGACGGGACGGACGGATCATGGATGATGGATGGATGGACGGACGGACGGACGGACGGAGACGGATGGATGGATGGAGGGATGGACGGATGGATGGATGGATGGACGGACGGATGAACGGACGGATGGATGGAGGGATGGATGGACGGACATTCTGCTAATGAAAGACTGTGGAGAGGTGGAATATTGGAGATGATCTCAGTGTTTCTTCTGTTTTCCTCTGGATGAAAACCACAGGCAGAGGTGCGTGAGAGCTCGCATTGTTGAAAAGAACACACGCAGCAGCAAGCGTGCACGCGCACACACACACACACGCTCCTCCTCTGTGTGTGTGTGTGTGTGTGTGTGTGTGTGTGTGTATAATGGACACGCACAATACAAAAGACCACAACAAAACAAGCACCAGCTCTGTGATCTGTCAGAATAAAACGGCTCAAGTCAACGAGGGTCATGTGGTTCTGTGTGTGTGTGTGTGCTTGAGAGAGTTTGCTCTCACACACACACACACACACACAAAGCTTGGCCAAAGTCAGACTCACACAGAGACACATATAGAGTGCAGCCATATGGTGAGATGCTGAGAGTCAGGAGAAACAGTGAAGAGGCTCTCATGCTGCCGCAGGAGGACGGAGGACAGCGAGAACTTCCATTACATACAGATTATATATTAGGAAGCCGCACACACCAGTGAGGCAACAACACACGTTGTGAGTCACACAGCAACAAAGTGCAAAGTGAACACAATCCAGTGCGAGCCAGAAGGAGGCTCAGGTTTCTCACACTTGCTCTGGTGCCTGATGCGAAACACATTAGCCTGCACTTGCTTCCACACTCACATTCACCCCCCGACCCGATGTCATCCAGAGGTGAAGCACAAATCACTGTCGCCTGGATGAGATGATCTGCAGAGAAAACAGCAGAGGGATGGAGGGATGGAGGGATGGAGGGATGGAAGTCTGCTAGATTCCCATAAGATATCCTGACTGGAACCAGATGTTCTACTGGAACCAACTTCTGTCTGAATCATCATTTGTGTCAGTGTGTCATCCAGGCTCTCCACCAAGAACATCTTCTCTCTCCATCAACAGAGATGACATAATGCCCGTGACAAACCACTGCTCGATTCCACACAGCTCCAGGTTTTAACCTCCGTCTCAGCCGCCTGTTGAAGCCCTGCGTCCTTCAAGCAGCGCCATGTGCAGGCATCAAAGCCGCTCTATCAGAATAATGTGGTCCAGAGCAGCAGATGAGATAAATCAGCTTCCTGGTGACACCACCGGCGGCTCCTCTGGAACGTAAACTCTGCTGATGTTGTGTCTGGCCGCTGAAAAATAAAACTGCTTTCTGGAAAGTGCGGCGGGCAGCGGAGGGGAATTCTGGATGGTGCAACTTGTTTTTCAGTGGTGGGACAAGAAGACCCCTTACCTCCCCCACCCTACACACACACACACACACACACACCGTCAGCGCAGAGCCACAACACAGCCTCCCTCAAACCCCCTCCAGGCCACTGAGACTCTCTCTCTGTCTCAGGGGCAGCAGGGTTACGACACCACGACCGCAGCTGCTCCTACTCATTCCATACAGTGAGCACAACCCCACCCCAGGCCAGACCATAATAAACACCAAGACCTTCCACCACCACCGGATGCTGACAAGAAGGCAAGAAGGAGGATTTAATACAGCAGCAGGGCGACGTGAAGGCAGTGAGAG
>CM020512.1:22663404-22685904 GCA_009823395.1 Thamnaconus septentrionalis | reverse complement strand
ATTCCTCCTGGAGGGACTGCGGCTCTTCTGAGACTCTGAGCTGTTGTGATCTCAGTGTCTTCAACCCCACCGACGTCTTTTCCTCACTAATCCGTTTCCGCACTCGGCGCTCAAAGTCTTCAGGCGGTGCCGGCAATCCAGATGATCAGATGGAGGTCAACGTTAAAAATCAAATGTGTCTGCGTTTCCAAACCCACTCACTGACTGCATTTTCTGACATGATTCTGCATCAAGATTGAAGAAAAACTGAACCGACCTCCTCTCAGAAGGCAGCATCGAACTACGAACCTGCTGACCAGGGCTGGGACAACATTCTGACTGGTGGGCCACAGTGGGTGTGCCAGAGGGGGGTAGCGGAGCAGCAGCAGATGGATGGAGTGTTGTGGTGAGCCATCTCATAGGAGGAAACAATCTATCATGGAGAAAACATGTTGCTGGAATGTCACTGGAAAATGAAGCAAAGCAAAGTTTGAAGCCCCACCAGGGTGTTTAGCTCTTAGAACCACCAGAACCATCCAGAACCACCAGAACCACCAGAACCACCAGAACCACCAGGGTGTTTAGCTCTTAGAACCACCAGAACCACCAGAACCATCCAGAACCACCAGAACCACCAGGGTGTTTAGCTCTTTATTGAAATCTAGGGGGATGAGAGAAGGTGGAGAGAAGGTGGAGAGAAGGTGGAGAGAAGGTGGAGAGAAGGTGGAGAGAAGAGCGAGGGGGGAGGCTGGACAAGTCGACAGGTGCAGGAGGAATAAAGTGGCTGTTAGGCCGTGTGTGATCTGCTCGCCAGGCGTAAACAGACCTGCTGTTTGTCCCCTCAGGCCTCCTTCACCTCCTCCTCCTCCTCCTTCTCCTCCTCCTCCTCTCCCACTTTGATTTCATCAGCCTCCCTCTTCCTCCCAGCAGCAGCAGCAGCAGCAGGACTAACGGTCGTGTGTTGTCTCTCAACATCTCTGCGTGTGTGTTTGTTTGCGTGTGTTGACTTCACACCAGCAGGAAGCAGCTTGGTGCTCTTCAAGCCAAGCGGTGTCGCCACACGTGCAGCACGTTGCATTGTTGAGATGTTGAGAACATCAGGTCAAGTGTGAAGTCACACTTCTGCAAAATATAAATACATACATATAATAAACTTATATCCGTGTGTGTGTGTGTGTGTGTGTGTGTGTGTGTGTGTGTGTGTGTGTGTGTGTGACATTTTGGTAATTGCTCACCAGCGGTGGTGTCGCTGCACATCTGGCTTCACAACAAAACACTTTTCTCAGCCACTTCCAATTCAATGAAATAAAACACTTATTTATCTGTCACTATTCTATTCTATTCTAGTTCTTTGCAAACATTGTTATTCAGGGCAGTGATGCAGATGAATGAAAGTTAATACAGTCTGAGTGTCCCGCCTTGGTCCTCATGTGTTCCTCCATCCATCTGGGCCTCGGCTAATAATGTCAGAGAGAGAGGGAGAGAGGGAGAGAGAGAATGAGAGAGAGAGAGAGAGAGAGAGAGAGAGAGAGAGAGAGAGAGAGAGAGAATAGAGAGAGAGAGAGAGAGAGAGAGAGAGAGTCAGGGGTGGAGGGATGGAGCAGTGCCACTGTGATCCTTCATGGCAGCACTCAGCTCAGTGTTCAACACAAATTCCTACAAGGTGGAGATAAATACACAACCCCTCCCCCCTGTCCCCCCCCCCTCCTACCACCCCCTCCTGTCCTCCTACACATCCTCTCATCCTCTCATCCCCAGCTCCCTTTCATGTGCAAAGCAGATGGAGTCAATTGACATGCTAATGAGACAACGGCTGCTTCACAGTCCTGGAGCCACACACACACACACACACACACACCAGAAGCTCAGTGCACCCCCCCACCCCCAACAATAACACAGATTGACCTCAAACTATTTCTCCATAAACAGAGAGAGAGCGGAGAGGCTGTGGTTGGAGGCCAGCAGGTGGCTGAGGGTCAGGGCTGCTCCACTGGGGGTCTCAGTGTGAGCAGCACAAGTGGGAAGCGCTAACACGCTAACGTGCTAGCAAGCCAAAAGCCTCAAGTGTGCTGCCTGCAGAGTGACAACAGGTCCCACAGAGTATCAGCACTGGCAGAGAGCATCTTCAGTGCACTGCACTCATCTCAAGCTCTCCAGCACCTTCACCGTTCCACACAGCACCTGACTCACTCACACACCAATAGGTGGCGCTGCCATGCAAGCAGCCGCCATTGGGAGCAATTAGTTCAGTGTCTTGCCCAAGGACACGACGATAGACTGGGATGGAGCGGGATTTGAACCGCCAACCTTTCAGTCATTGGACAACCAGCGCTACCTCCTGAGCCACAGTCGCCACCCAGAGTGTTGTGTTGTGTGTGCGTGTATGGACATGGATGTTGAAGCCACCAGCAGGTTGAGAGAAGTGGGCCAGCTGGTTCTGAATGGTTCTGCCTGTTTAGCATCAACACAAGAGAAAAACTGAGCAACGAAACACTGAGATGCTCAAAGACAAAAAAAAGTTCACAAGCTCCCACTGCACAGCATCATCATCATCATCATCATCATCATCATCATCATCATCATCAGCATCATCAGCATCATCAGCATCCTCACCACTGTCTCTCCAGGTCTTTGCCAACAGATGGTTGAGGCCAGAGCAAATATTTGTGTTTGTGTTGCATCAGGCCTGGCGCTGGCCAGCGTCACTCATCAGCCGCTCCACTGTTTGTGACTGCTGGCGTTTGAGCTTCTTCTGGAGCCTTGGATGTGTGTTTGTTGTTTACAGCCACCATCCTTTTCTTCTCCGACCACGTTGCCATCGATAATCAGTCCCCTCAACACGAGCTTCATCAAAGACACACATGGTGGCGGTGGCGGTGGTGGTGGTGGTGGGGAGTGGAGATGCAATGTTCCTGAGATGAGCTCGGTCCAACGGGATGAGGGAGCAGCAGACGGATGAGCGCAGTTCTCTGCTGCTGTCCTGCTGCTGTATCACCACATCAAGTCCAGAAGCTGCAGTGCCTTCCAGTGCAGGCCGTGTTATTGAACTCAATGTGTTTTATCGCCCACTTTGAGTGTCAGCGTATGCACGCTGCCCCCCCCCACCACCACCACCACCACCACCCACTACAACCCCCCACTACAACCCGGTGCCTCCAGCAGGGCTCTCCTCCATCGCTCAGCATGGTGATAGCTGAGCGGCGCTGAGCAGCACTTGAAGCCAGATTAACAGGTGACATTTACGAGGGTGCCAGAGTGTGTGTGTGTGTGTGTGTGTGTGTGTGTGTGTGTGTGTGAGTGGCACTGAGTGATTTAAGGTTGGCCATCAGCAGACAGGAGTCAACTATTCCCACCCTCCCACCCTAAAGGGCAGGCTTTATGGCTTTATGGCTTTATGGCTTTCTGGCTCTATGGCCACGTCTTGATATATTCACCCCCCCCAACCCCACCCCCGAGCACCACCACCACCACCACCCACACGTGGCAACTTTTATTTAGGAGGCCCCTGACGGACCCTTGTCTCCTCTGCCCACTATTTATGAACTTATTAAAAGGCCGCCTGGGTGTTTTCCACTGGTTAGTGACGTTTTATTGGAAATCCAATGGAGCAACTAAACTTGGGTTGCGTCGTCCTCTTTCCTTTATTAACCTCAGCTCAATGTAGAATCAGATCAGACGGAGACGCAGACAGAAAGCGCCTGCGTCACTGAATCTGATGACTTGTGTTCATTTTTGCACCACAGGTTGTTGACAAACTGCTGTTTTCCTCTGAATAACCTGGCAGTGGTTTCCTCAACACCTCACTGCTTCACTGGCTCATACAGTGTTTTTGACTCTACGCTAAATATTATTGAGGTGGGAAGTCTCAGATTGGTTGTCCTGCCAGAAACACAGGTGGACCAGCGTTCTGATTAAAGGTGAAAGAAAGGAAACAGCTTCCTGTTGAAACCTCGTTGAGTTTTTTTCAAGTTGTGTTTTTGGTTCATTTTGTCGACTTAGAACAGAGTAGCTTACCTTGCTGAGCGGCAGCTTCCTCACACGGATCACCAGGCGACAGCTGCTGACCAGCCTCAGCAGCTCATGTTCTGAGGCGTGATCGAGCTCTCCGTTCCAATGTCTGCAAAAAGAAAGCAAAAAAAGAAATGTGAAGATTTAACAGACCACACCAGCAGCAGGACAGTTCAGTCTTTCTCTCTCCTGGAAGAGGTTGGGGTGAAAGGTCAGGTCCTCCTGCTCCACTCTGGTGCTACTTGACATCCTGACAGCAGGTCCAGGTGCAGAGGGGACTCAGGTCTGCTGCGTCCTACAGGGTTTGTGAAAGTCCACACACTTCCCGACGACTCATAGTCACATTTCTTCCCACCGGCGTCATCATTTCTGTTATTACCGCTACTTGCATTGCTAATGCAACGTCGTTTCTTTAATAGCATACATTCAAAACTCTCTCTTTGAACTGCATCACTGCAGCCACTTTGCCTGCTGAGTCAAAAAGTTCAAGTTGTAACTGAAGCTGAATGAGTCACGACTGGGGTCAAGCACCAGTGTGTGTGTGTGTGTGTGTGTGTGTGTGTGTGTGTGTGTGTGTGTGTGTGTGTGTGTGTGTTGTGAACCCCGGTGGCAGAATGAGAGCACGGCCGAGCTTCATTTATGACCAACACTTAGAAACAGAATCAATTTCCAGTAAATGTCCATGCGCTCAAAATAGAGAAGGTTCATGTAGAAAACTGCCGAGGCATAAAACCAGCCCCTCCCCCTCACCCCCCACCCCGCCCCCTCCATAATGTGGACACTTTTCCTCTGAGCAACAAGAGCGCTTCCTGGTTTCAGAGGTAATGTTTGTCTAAATATATTTGCTGAGATGAGATCAAATAATTACTACTGACATTTTCAAGCCGTAGTGCTGAAGGTAAATGACTGGAGATTAAACTCCAGGAGAGATGGTCACATACTTTTCATTCTTCTTCCACAAGCAAAGAGTCAGTAAGCGGAACCATGAAGGACCTTCTGAGGGATAAACTGCAGGAGATACACACGAAACATCCAGCACAGTGTGTGTATGAAAGGACCCACCAGGAGGCGCTATCCAAAGAAAGGTGATGGACAAACCTGACACACTGCACATTAACCACCAAGCATTCACCAATCTCTCAACTGCAGGCGCTGATCATCAGAGGGACAAAGACTGTTCCTTCAGAAGCCAGGTTCTCCACGGCCATTTGAGGAGCAAGGCAGAGGGCCAACTCTCCTACACATGGGGTAGAAGATCCATGAACACCGTTTCTTCTCCCAGTCTGAGGTGAAGCTCCACCTCCTGGTCTGAGGTGGAGCTCCACCTCCTGGTCTGAGGTGGAGCTTCACCTCCTGGTCTGAGGTGGAGCTCCACCTCCTGGTCTGAGGTGGAGCTCCACCTCCTGGTCGGCAGGTCTGTAGGGTTCCACCACAGCTGTCTGGGAAACAGCAGCTTTCCTGCCTTCAGCTTCCCTCAGATCTTTGGCTTTTTCCAAACCAAACCCCAGACTGGTCCGTGTGTGTGTGTGTGTGTGTGTGCGTCAGACTGGGTGGAGCAGTGTGTTTTGACAGGATCAGGTGTCCAGACTTTAATCCTGGTCGGCTCTCCGCCAGTTACACCCAGGAAGAAAAACACCTGTGTTGCAGCAACAGAGGGCCACCAGGGGGGGGGGCAGCCACAGGACCAGGAGGCTGCAGAGGGATCAGGAGGGTCTCTGGCCGCTCAGTGTGTGTGTTGGAGTGGTTGGGGTGTGTGTGTGGTGGGGGAGGGGGCTCTAGGGGGCATCGCACGGTGAGCCTTGGCCTCCGGCCCACCTCTGACCCGGGTCCTTCAGGGGTCAGCAGTCTGAGGAGATACTGACTCTGAACCCTGCTTCTCTTCGCCCCCACCCACCCACCATCCCCCACCCCCGAACCCCCCCACACGCAGCCCACCGCCAATACTGCGGGCCGATCGATAGTAAGTGTTCTCTCGATAATTCATAACATTAACATCCAGTCAGTGGGGAGACAGAGGAGGCCATCACTCCACTATTGATCCCAGCAGAGGGAGTCGATGAGCTGATGGACTGACAGCCTGCTGGAGGTGGAGCCTCACACTCACACACACACACACACTCACACACACACACACACACACACTGTCCTGGTCTTCTCATGCCCACACACACGGTGATGGCCGTCATCAAAGCTTCATCAGAGCCACTGGAAGAAGGAACTAGGCGCCATATTGGCAGTGTGGTATCCAGTGGTTCTCCTCCAGTGGTTCTCCTCCATCCCTGGTTGTGTCACCAGCAGATGAGAAGAAACTTGTTAATTAGCCCCCAGAGCCTGTTGTTCTCCCTCCACTCTGTCTCCACTATCACCACATCCATCTGACTGCCCCCCCACCCCTCCACCCCCTACAGGGACTCCGTCCCCCAAGATTTCTCAACTGCACTTTTTGCCTTTTGATTTTTCCATCCCATCACACCTCACATCCCCACAGCAGCAGCAGTAGCAGCAGCAGCAGCAGCAGCAGCAGCAGCAGCAGCAGCAGCAGCAGCAGCAGCAGCAGCAGCAGCAGGCAGCAGCAGCAGCAGCAGTAGCATCAGCAGCCCTCACTGTGCTGCATGCTTCCAAAGGGTGAGTGAGTATGGAGGGGGCGCTGTGTGACTGCTAGAATCTATCTGCTGACAAACTACTGGCCAAACTCACGTTGGGTGGTTAAATACCTGCGACTCTCCAACTGGTTTGTGAGAACTGAAGAAGCCCCTTGGATGAGAGGCCAAACGTCTTCAAGATACAAGTCCAGTTGCCCTGACTCCACCCCTCTACCTCGAGATGACCTGGCCGACTGAGAACCTTCACAGACTCATCTTAATATCTTCTAAAATGGAAAAAAATGTTGTTTATCTTGCAAGATTTCACTTTTGGAACAATAAAATGTGAACGGCCCACAAATGACAAATTTATTCTTTAAAAAAAAGAAATGAGCCCTTTGTGATGTCACAATGGGTGTCGAGTCCTCCAGGTTAGGGACCCCACAGCCCATCCAGGCGCTGGTTCTGACCTCTGACCTGATCGTGCAGGTGTTCCAATCTCTTTCCAAAGGTGTGGAAGAGACAGACAACCTCGCATGAATTCAGTGGGAAGGAAGCTGCAAACACAGTGCTAAGTAGACGCTTCTTCTGCTTCTCCTTCTTCTTCTTCTCCAGACAGCCAAAAGTGCCGATGCAGCTTTTTTCACTGCAGTTGACGAAGAGCCTGGTGAGGAGATGGAGCCCTCGTCTTCCTCCTCTTCTCCTCCTCTCCTCCTCCTCCTCCTCCTCCTCCTCCTCCCTCATGAGACATAAAGCACTTCTCACCCATTTCCTGCAGCTCCTCTTCCTCCTGCTCTTCCTCCCTCAGCAGCAGAACCCTGAGATATGGTCGGGTGTAATGGCCCACTAAATTAACTCCTTGTAAGCGAGCTTCAGCAGTGGCTGTAATTAGCATATAATAGGTGAGTGAGGAGGTAAAAGGCCGGCCTGCCCTGGGGGGGCCGGACCCTCGAGGGGGGTGGGGGCTGGGGGGGTCGGGGGGGGGGAGCCCCTACTGGCTCCATCTCTTATAGCGCTGCAAAGTTCAGCCTTATAAAGATGTCAGAGAGACGTGATGATTAAACGACGTGGTCATTAGATACCTGTGGGCGGCACACCACCCACCACCCACCACCACACCCACATACCCCCACCCCCCCAACCACCCACCACCACCACCAGTCCATGCCAGCCGTCACACGTTAACACATGTGAGGACTGCTTTTACGGCGTCTTCTATCATTTGGTTTTGCACAGGAAGGCATGAGAGAGATGAGAGATTGGGGGGGTGAGGTGGGGGGGGCACCTTCCTGACTGATGTGCTTCCAATAATTGCAGGGCTCTGCTTCCTCATCCAAGTGCCTTTTACTTATTTAAACTGTTTGCTTAAAGCGCCACTGAAGCCAATTAGCGGAGGCATAATTCAGCAGGGCAGCCAGTGAGGCAGGTGGGAGGTCTGTGGTGGGGGTGGGGGGGGTCCGGGGCAGGGGGCTTGGGGGGGGGGGCAGAAGACCAGCGGACTCCAGGATTTGGGCCGTCTCCTCCTTCGCTGTGCTGGGGTCAGCCAGATTCACACAGCACCATCACTCAGAAGCAGGAAGTCTCATCATCCAGTCATACGTCCACTCTAGTGAGTGACAGAACTCACCCTCCTTCCTTCCCTCCTTCCTTCTCTCCATCCCTCTGTGTTTTTGTCCGAGCGCTATCAGAAGTAATCAACGTCCGACTGAAAGCAATAACGGCCCGACGCAAATAAAGGCAAGAAGTTGCCTGAAGATTTGCTCTTAAAGCTGCACATTCAATATAGTGCAAAATCAATAGAGCCTGGCAATTTTCTGATAATGTATCAAGCGGCATTCATCAAGCAGCCTCCCACATTAAGCCGCTCTTCCTCCTCTTCCTCCTCTTCTCCTTTAATTTTTTGATGGCTACTTGGCAAGTGGAGCCAACGCCGGCCTCCCCAGAGAAGACCTGCTGGACTTGCACAAACAAGCAGGATTTACAAATGCCAATAAAGATAATGGTATTGCTCGCGTTAACGAGCCGTGAGTTATACATTTATACAAAGAGAGAGAGAGAGAGAGAGAGAGAGAGAGAGAGAGAGAGAGAGAGAGAGAGAGTCTAGCCTGCTCCAGGATCCTGATGAACAAAACTGAACAGGATCAGGTGACTAAGCTGCGATGTGTGTGAGCGCGAGCCATGACAGGAAGACACTGATGAGCAGATGGACTAGTAGCAGTACTACAACACTAGTACTAGTACTACCTACAACACTAGTACTACCTACAACACTAGCACGAGTACTACAACAGTAGTACTAGAGGACCTTCATGTCTCATGACAGAAGATCCAGTGTGGCCCAGTGAGGAGCTGCTCACTGCCTGATCACCAGCTGGCTACTGACACCATGCAGTGTCAGGTACTGGTACCGATACCAGGCTTGAGTACTCTGCTCACTGATACCAGTTGTATACTGTATGAGAATTGAGTTCAATGTGTGTTTGTACTGCAGTGAAACCTGCGGACGAATGTTGTTCAGATAACACAACAGCTGCAGGAAACTGAAAGAACAAAGTAATTCAGTCGTGTGTAATGACCTCAGCAAGTACCCAGTATCAGTATCAGGTAGTCAGTACTGGAATGCAAGTACTGGTACTCTACTGGTTCTGTCAGAAAGCGGCACTGGTGCCTGATCTCTAACACCATGCAATCAAGGTGGTTTCCAGCAGAGTGAGAAACAACATTCAATCACCCCCCCCTCTAAACATCTACACCTGCTGTCCCTGGACCTGAAGGACCTGCAGGACCTGGAGGACCTGGAGGACCTGGAGGACCAGGAGGACCTGGAGGACCTGGATCCACTGTTTTTGGAGGCTTCAGAAGCTGAGCAGCTGAGCTGCCTCCACTGCCACTCTCCTAACAGCCGCTTAATAAATGTGATTGCAAATGGAAGTTGTCACTTTCGCTGGGAGAGAGAGTGTGTGTGTGTGTGTGTGTGTGTGTGTGTGTGTGTGTGTGTGTGTGTGTGTGTGTGTGTGTGTGTGGGGGTACTGCCATTCGATAGCTCAGCTGGCAGGTGCCTGGGGTCACATATAAGTCAGCCAGTGATGGATATGTATCCAATAATTGATGTCGGCCAGCAGTTATTGTCAGTTTGGCTCCTGCCTCTATTGCTTATTAAAAGCTGCTGGCCTTAAGTACCAGCCAGCCAATTACTGAGGAGGCCAGGGGACTGTTTAGGAGTCTGGGCCCCGGGGCCCCAGGCCCCCCTTCCCACACACACACACACACACACACACACACACACACCACCCCCTTCCCAGCAGGGAGGTGGAATGAAGAACCCTATTGTTTTAGGGTTAAGTGTGTCCTTCTCACTGCTTGTGTGTGTGTGTGTGTGTGTGTGTGTGTGTGTGTGTGTGTGTGTGTGTGTGTCTCACATCTTGAGTGCCTTTTTTTTGCATTTTTTCAGTAAACTTCCGCTGTTTTTTGCTTTTTTTCTTCCATCTCATTGTTCTGCTGAACTTCCTCACGCGCTCTCTCGCTGTAACTCATTAATCTGCTGCCTGATCTCCAGCGCCTCTCGTCAGGCCTCTATTGTTGTCTTTGACCTTGCAGGTGATGTCGGAGCCTGAGAAGAGGCACAGAAAACGGCCGACGCTCCCAGATGACCTTCTGACCCCCACTGAGCTTCCTACTGGTGGTTATTAATGGACGGATGGTTTCCTCTGGTTGGTCCATCTCGGTTCAAGGTGAGTCTGTCTGGAGATGAGCTGGTTTCAAGCCAGCAGGGGGGGGGGGGGGGGGGGGGTGCTCCATGGTGACACATCTCAAAGGTCAAGGGTCAGCCCAGATGAAGAGACACCAGCTCAGTCCTCCAGTGCCAAGTACAGCAGCCGCAGTGGGAACAAAGTGAGATTCCCAAAGATTCCCATCTCTCCCAGTCTTCTTCCCACCAGCCCCCCCCCGCCCAACAGTCTGAGGATTGGGGCCGACGGCGGTGGTGATGGGGGGGCTGTGGATGTGACCGCGCTGTGTAGTAATTGTAAAAGTGGGAAAGAGCTGCTGAAGCAGAATTCTGACATGCAGCGCTGCTGCCTTTCAGCTGTGATCAAAGCGTCCGGCAGCGGAGCAGCAGCTGATAACCCAATCAATTCACTCCTTTTGTTTTTCGCTGAATGATGCACGTTTAGCGCTAACCTCCAGGCAAAGAATGAAGGAAAGAAAAGGAGGCAGCGCGGAGGGGGAGGGGCGGCGAGGGGGTGGGGGGGGGGGGGGGGCAAAGAGGAAATTGAGGCAGGAGGATGTAAAAGCATTTGAATTCCAGGGAAAAGTCAAAAAGAGAGAAGAAGGAGGAGGGGGAATGAAATAAAGTGCGATTGTTGGTAGTTTGATGGATCTATAGAAGGTATTAAGAGGCGCTGCAGGGCAGCAGACGCACACGGAGCCCATTAGAATATGAAATGTTTCAGCAGAGAATGGAGTAAAAAGGCAGCGAGATGGAGGAGAGATAGAAAGACGAGCTCGTCCTTCAGCAGCCTGAAGACCGAGAGTGGCCGGCCAATAGGAGACAGCCGCAGAGAGGAAGAGAGGGAGGAAGTGAGGACGAGAGAGAGAGAGAGAGAGAGAGCAGGTGGACGGAGGGCGAGGGAAAAGCTTGTGCTTCATATGATGGAAGGATGCAATGAGAAACAAAGCTTCTAATCAATCAGCCAATCAAATCAGCCGATCAACGGTCACGTGTTCTGACCTCCAGAGGACAGAGAGGGAGGGGTCGAGGTCAAACACTGACCCTCAGCCAGCCTCCCACCAGCAGGGGGCGCTCAGCTCAACCCCACTGACTTGATGAAACAGTTGCGTGGTATCATCTCCAAACACAACGAAAGCTTTCTTTTCTGTTATTATCGTGTCATTACAGTGTCGGCTGAGTCTCCACTGGTCTGGATCAAAAACCAGTCGGTGGGCCCGGTCCCAGACCGAGACTAGACCCAGGAAAACTGCCTCAGAGACCAGACCCTGACCTCTAAGAAGTGGTCTGAAGATCAGGACCAACCTCCAGCAGGACAACACTAGCAGGGACACAGGTGGACGGCGGCCTGAGCAACAAGTGACAGGTGTGATGTTGTTCCACGTTGATCAGAAAGCTAAAGAGAAACACAAGGTCCAGATTATTAAGTTGCTGGAGAAGCAACGTTTCATAGCAGGTGTGCAGGAGCATCACCGTGGAGTTAAAGACATTCATCCTGCTTCTGATTTGCAATTGGAAAGACAAAAAGCGAATCCAAACATCTCCACCGGGGGCGCTGCAGCTCCACTGCCTCCTCCCAGCAGCGTTCTGACGGATGGCCGTTAAAAGACGCTAATGTGCGCGAGGCCGCTGACCTTCCGCACCAAACCCCTTCACAGCGGCAGCAGAGAGGCGCCAGTAAATCAGCGAGCGGCTGCAGTGGACGTCCCTCCGACTGTCAGCAGCGACAGCTACACATCCATCACCTCCACCTCCAGATACAGCAGCAGCACCGCCGTCCATCCATCCTCCACCTGCCAGGAACCTCCACACACCACACCAACATCAGCAATATCAATATGCAAAAGACCAGGCATGGGCAAACTACGGCCCGGGGGCCATATGCGGCCCATTGAACTTTTTAATCCGGCCCTCCAATCTTGAAGAAATGATATTAAGTCAATCAGTCATCAAACAGCTGCACTTCCTCCATGTTTGCAGTGTTTTCAGTCATTTCAATAAAGAGCTAAACACCCTGGTGGTTCTGGATGGTTCTGGATGGTTCTGGATGGTTCTAGGAGCTAAACACCCTGGTGGTTCTGGTGGTTCTAGGAGGTTCTAGGAGGTTCTAGGAGCTAAACACCCTGGTGGGGCTTTGCTTCATTTTCCATTGACATTAAAGCAACATATGGAACATAGATTGTTGGCTCAGCAAAACAAACCATCCATCTGCTGCTGCTCCGCTACCTCTGTGTACGTTAGAAGCCACCTCAGAAGCGTCCACTTCCATGAATTAGACTATCAAAATGTTCATTGTGTCTTCATTGATAGAAGCTCTTATTTCCTTCTGCTCTGCTTCAGAGGAAGACTGGAGTCACAGTCAACTGTCAAGCAGGTAACATCCTGACATCCCAACGTACTTGTCTGAACAAAAGAAAATAAAAGTCTTCTATCAAAGAAGATAAAATGAACATTTTCAGTGTAGAAGCCAGTGTGGCCCAGCAGTCAAGCAGTATTTGCACCTCAGCGAAAGACACGTTCACAGACGTCAGGAGAAGACAATTCAGTTACAGTGAGTTAAACAACAGAAGCAGTGAACACATCACCTTGGCTGGGCTCTGGTTTAAATCTAAATGTCACAAACAGAGCAGTGACTCCAGTGGACTTCTGAGTTGTTGTTGTTTTTCACCAGTGCTGGATGTTTTTGGTCCTGGTTAGTGAGGAGGAACATCTGCCATGGCTTCACAGCAGAGGCCTCGCGTCAAGACTTCCTGCTGGCCGTGTTCTGGAGGAGGAATCTGGAGCTGTCCAGTGCCAGTCAGCAGTCGCACTGCACCAGTTGTGTTGTGTGAGTGAACACACGCGGCTGAAGACACGAGCGACAGCGGCTGAACTTCACCTTCACATTCGGATCAGTGGTGATTGCGGCACTTCGGGATCTTTTGTTCTTCATCCTGGACTTCAGAGAAGCATCCTCGCACTGTTGAATTGTGGGAAAAAACACTCCACGTGTCTCCAGCAAAAACAGCTTGTTTAGCCCTCTGTTTGCAGCCCATCAAAACACTCCGCCTCTTTCTTCTTCTGCTTGATGGTAGGAAATCATACCTATCTGTGTAAGTGCCCTTTATGACATCACAGACGGCTGGTCTCTCAAAGTGCTGTTGGTAGCACACAGGTTGATGGAACAAAGGTTGGAATTTTCTCACTTCACTGACATTCCAGTGACATTCCAGTGACATTCCAGTGACATTCTGAATGTGAAGTGAAAAGCAGATCATCCTGAAGGTGGAGGTGGAGCCTGTGGAGTGTATCAGGGTGGAGCAGTGCTAGTAGCCAGTGCTGTCAGTGGTCCAGCGGTGTGACAGTGGTGGCTGCTGGAGGTGGTTCAGTGAAGCAGTGGAGCAGTGGAGCAGGGCCCCACAGAGACCACAGTCCCTTTATAGACTGACCCTGACTGCACTCAGGCCAGAGGCTAGTGGGGCCGGGGGGGGCATTAACCCCCCACAGGTCAGGCCCCCCGACCCACCACCACAGCCGGCCAGGCCCGGTCCCAGGCCCAGGCCCCCCCCCTCCCACTCAATACTCTTTTAATTGCATGGGGATGGTTTGCGACCTATCGATTAATATGTGTATTTATGTCGTCCCCGAGCCGCAGGCTACACTGTATTTCCACCTGGCATATTCATTTATTTACCTATCTGTCCACCCCCCCCCCCCTCCCTGCATCATCCATATATCTATCCATCTCTCCTCCGAGAGCACTTCAATTCAAGGGCTCCATAATTACCACAGCCCTATAATTGAGTGCTTTGATTTAGGATTTTGTTCTTTTCTCTCTTCCCTCCTCCGCCGGCGCTCGCTCACTCGCTCCGCTCCTCCAATGAGAGACGGAGGGATGAGATATGGAAATAAAAAAAATAAAGTGGGGAGATGGAGAGCAGAAGATACCCCCCACACACACACACACACACACACACACACACACACACCTTCACTCCCCCTCCTTATCAGAATCTACTGTTTCTGTCACCCGAGGGTGGGGGTGGTGTGGGGGGGGGCTGATAATTACTGAGGGAGATTCATGCAAATCGATGCCAAATTAAAGCATTATAAAGGCTTTTATCAGCTTTCCTTTAACAAATTGAAGACGATAAAAAGCCATTTGAGAAGCAGGACAAATGGCCCCCGTCCATTCCTCTTTTATTTTTTATTTTTTTGAATTGTAATTATGTTAACGCCAAGAGAATCGGGGAGGGGGCGGAGGGGTGTAAAACCTTTTCTTAGCCTTACTTACTCATTCATAATTAATTAATTTCTCACAAAACTGGGCGGGAAGAACAATACAGGCCAGCGTCTCCCCTCTCCCTCTTTTTTCGGAGAATGAGGGGATGAGATATTGTTGAGTGTTGCGATAGAGGGCTCATTTCCATACCTTCGCCCAGCGCCAGTCATCCCTCTCTCTCAGCCCGGCTGCCGCCGCCTCTGGGTGGCAATAAAACCCCCCTGTGTTTTAGAAACAAAAGGTTGGCGGGCAAAACCAGGAGAGAGAGAGAGAGAGAGAGAGAGACACACACACACACACACACACACACAGGGCCGAGCGAGGGGAGGAGAAAATGTGCAGCCGAGTCCCGGTTGACCACAGATATTTCTTTACGTCAACAACAGAGGCAAAAAATAGACGTGCGTCTTATTTATTCCATCACACCACGAGGCCTTTCGGGGAAAAACTGGAGAGGAAAAGTTCCCCGTGTGAGGCGACTCAAGGACCAGAGCCGCAGGAGACACAACACTGATAGCAGGCCAGACAGACAGACAGGCAGGGAGGGAGGCAGGCAGACAGACAGACAGACAGACAGACAGACAGGCAGACAGACAGGCAGGCAGACAGACAGGGAGGCAGGCAGGCAGACAGGCAGGTAGAGAGACAGACAGACAGACAGACAGACAGACAGACAGGCAGGCAGGCAGGCAGGCAGGTAGAGAGACAGACAGACAGACAGGGAGGCAGGCAGGCAGACAGGGAGGTAGAGAGACAGACAGGCAGACAGACAGGCAGACAGGCAGGCAGGCAGGTAGAGAGACAGACAGACAGACAGACAGGCAGGCAGGCAGACAGACAGGCAGGCAGACAGACAGGGAGGCAGGCAGGCAGACAGACAGACAGACAGACAGGCAGACAGACAGGCAGGCAGGCAGACAGACAGACAGGCAGACAGACAGGCAGACAGACAGGCAGACAGACAGGCAGGCAGGCAGGTAGAGAGACAGACAGACAGACAGACAGACAGGGAGGCAGGCAGGCAGACAGGGAGGTAGACAGACAGACAGGCAGGCAGGCAGACAGGCAGACAGACAGACAGACAGACTCCTCAGGGCTTCACATGATCTGTCAGGCTTCCAGTGGCAGGTGACGTCAGCTGGGTCATGTGACACGTCATCACACGACAGCACCTGGTCGTGTCCCATCATGCTTTGCACCCAGACAGGCTGACACAGGTGACGTCAGCTCAGTGAGGGTCAGTGAGGCTTCTTCTTGTGCTGATTCCACCTGCTGGGAAATTCCCAGATTCCCTGCCGTCGCCGTCTGATGGCTTTCATTTGACTTTATGAAGTGGGCGACCTTATCTGGCCTGTGGTGGCAGAGGTGAGCAGTGCCTGCCAGGAGGCGCTATAGGCTGCTAATCCAGGCTAATGTGCTGTTGACAGCAGCCCAATTACACAGGACGCCTGCTGGGCGGGGGGGGGCAGATCACAGGACAGAGAGGAGCAGCGAGATGTTAACTGACACATTTGAAGAAGAAGAAGAAGAAGAAAAGAAGAATGAGGAGGAGGAGGAGGAGTCAATAGTGGCGGCATCCACAACAACCACTGCCTCCTGCACACACACACACACACACACACACACACACACACTCAGACTGGAGCATCACTTGTCCAAACTGTCTCTGTGACAGATTTTAAACACTCATGTGTTGCAGTAACTGCAATGAATGATGATTATTTTGAAACTGATCTTTCACATGAGGACGATTCCACTTTGCTTTCCCTTTATTGAAGATTCCAAAGAGAATTTAAAGGGATGCAATGGATGCAGATGTGACTTGACAGAGGTTCAGTTTGAGACCAGCAGCTTTGCATATGAATGTAGTCCTTAAAAACAAAGCTGTGCACAGTGGTCAGGGAGTCACAGAGGACAACTTGAGGCCTGGCTGGATTGCAGCAGCACCTGAGTGATAGTTTCAGTCCAGAGGCCTTTCCTGGTTCAGGCCTCTGCTCTGCAAGGACTCAGAAGATAGATGCCTCTTTTTATTGTGTATAGAACCCAAGAAGAGATCTGTTTTCATGGGTGCCAGCTTCAATACTTGTCTTGTCAAAATATCTTGATGTGGATTTAGAGAGGAGAGTGATTCAACTATAGAGACAATAAAAAGCAACGTCTTCTAAAAAAGTTCTTTCAAGACCTCAACAGAGACTCTTCATCACCCGTCAGTGGAAAGTGGCTTCTTCTGAGCCGAATAATGCCATCAAACCAGAAAACACTAGGAGGACTTGGACTGGATGTTTGGACACATAATGAGGAAAACACGCCCCCTACAGTGTGTTTGCATTCAAACAGCCTCAGGCACATTGTTCCTGCCGCGGGTCCAAACAAAGCTCTTGGAGCTCAGCGACGACGACGACGTCTCAGGGCCACAAATCCAGCAGCGTAAATCAGACCTGGCAGGAAAATGAGGCTCGAGGAAATTGAGAGAATGAAAGGCGGACGAGGAAAGAGCAGAAAAGAGGGAAGGACGGTGTAAAGTGGAGAGATAGAGAGAGCTGAGTGACAGAAAAAAAAAGGCAGGAAATACTACAGAGGGGAAAGCAAGACGGGGTGAAAGAGAGGATGAAGCAGTGAAACGAGGGGGAGGGGGAGAGCATCACAGAGGGAGAGGGAGGGGGGAGGGGGGAAGAATTAAATAAAAATGCAATAAAACGGCCAGTGTGAAATCAATCTGCTTAGAGTTTTGTTTAATAAAAATTCATGAAGGGCTGCTGGCCGAGAGTCATGAGAAATATTGGTGGCAATGTGGAGACTAGAGAGGATGGAGGAGGTGTGTGTGTGTGTGTGTGTGTGTGTGTGTGTGTGTGTGTGTGTGTGTGTGTGTGTGTGTGTGTGTGTGTGTGTGTGTGTTGGTTGTGTGAGTTACAGGGCTGCAATGAGTCTTTGACAGAGCAGACAAAGAGGAGAAGGACTGAAGGTCTCCGTCATAACGGCCTCTCCACCTCCAGCCGTACGTCACGTCTGTCTGTGCACGTCTGCACGCACGTCTTTGTCTGCATCACCGAGCCTTCTTCAAGGCCTTCAGAGCAGCAGCACATGCAGCAGCAGTAGTAACAGCAGCAGCAGCAGCATCAGCAGTAGTAACAGCAGCAGTAACAGCAGCAGCAGCAGCAGCAGCAGCAGTAGCAGCAGCAGCAGCAGCAGCAGCAGCAGCAGCAGCAGCAGCAGCAGCAACAGCAGCAACAGCAGCAGCAGCAGCAGCAGCAGCAGCAGCAGCAGCAGCAGCAGCAGCAGCAGCAGCAGCAGCAGCAGCAGGAACAGCAGCAGCAGGAACAGCAGCAGCAGCAGCAGCACAAGGTAAATCTGTTTCCAACACACACTCATGATGCTCTGTGTTTCAGGTGCAGAGCCTGCTGACACCTGGTCAGCAGGTGTCAATGTCACTTCCTGTGACTAAACACCCACAAATCTGTCAGAAAAACATAATCATTCCAACTTTTAGCAGAAATGTTCTCAGCTTTTTACCAGTCAGGGTCAAGACTAAATATCTTCATACCTGCAAGCAAAACATCACATTTGACAGCTGCCACCAAGAACACCACAGGAATGTTTCTCTTTTTTTTGCTCTGATTGTTTGATCAAGTTACAATATATCAAAAAATGTGAAAATGAGAGTGTTGACTTAAAGTTCAGACTTCAGTGTTTCCAACCTCGACCAAAAAGCTCACATAATTCCTATGAAGATCCTTTTTCTTCAAACCTTTGAAGGTTTTTCAATGGTCTGACAGATTCAGCCCGAGTTTGAAGAAAGCCTGCAAAGCTGTGTTTGTTTGTTTGTTTGTTTGTTTGTTTGGATGTCAGGAAATGAGAGACTGGCAACACACCCGGTTTTCAAATAACTTTGTAACAAGAGGATAATGAAGCAAGCAGATAACACAACAAAATGAGCCAAAGGTCAGGGGTCAGATAATTATTCTGGGGGAAAAAAAAAAACGTTGACAGGATCCAGCTGCAGGAAACACTGGACTCCCTCATCCTCCAGGTCTTTCACAACCACACACACACACACACACACAGACATACACACACACACACACACACACACACACACACACACACACACACACACACACACACACAGTGGGTAAGTTGTTGTGTCATCTCTTGCACCACTTCATTACTCAGCTGCTGTAGCAGGGCGGCCGGACAGTAAACATGGGTTGTGTTATTGTGTTGCAATGTTGCAGAGCAGCCAGTGCAGACCGACGTCTCATCTCCTTCAAAATAAAAGATCAGGAATGTCATCCTGCAGGAGTTCCAGGGCTGCACTCAGGTCTGAAGGTCAGAGGTCAACAGGAGGAGGCAGGTCAGGAGACAGGAGTCATTTTCTATCTGGGGTCACATGACGCAGGGCTCAGGGCCAAGACAATTTAGATAAGAATTCTTTACCTCCGTCCCTTCCTTCCTTCCTTCCTTCCTTCCTTCCTTCCTTCCTTCCTTCCTTTCCTCCTTTCTTTTTCATTTGAAAGCGCAGCAGGCGGCAGCCAGAAGCGAGAGTAAAAGTCCTCCTACTTGCTGTTCCCAGCAGCAGTGCTTCCTGGGTAAGACAAGCCCAGTGGCTTCCAGTGTGATTTGACGAGACTTCTCCCTTGACTGAAAGATATGAAACACCACTGATGTGAAAGGCCTGAAGCTGAGACCTTCCGTCTGGCGCTTTACTCCTGGTTCATACACTGGACAGACACCTGTCCGTCCCACACTGCACTCACAATGTACTCACACTGCACTCACACTGCACTCTCAGAGTGTCCCACAGGTTTGAAGCAGTCAACTGGACTGGGTAACAACAGCCACCGACACTGTAATGTCCCGTTTTGTTTTGCTCACTGCAGAATGTGAGCTGACCTCAAGTTGCTTCCTGCCTTTACCAACCAGTAGAGCAGTGATGGCTTTTAAACAGGACACCTACAACACTTCCTCCCTGGTCTTCAACAACACCAGGACAGTCACTGGTTACAGCAAATGTTTCAAGATGATGAGTGAGAGTTGACTCATGGGCGTAGCAGCAACCAAACTCCACTGCAAGACACTCAGACGGTTGATTAATAATTATTTGGTTGGGGAATAATGACATGGAGTGATGTCATTGTTCCTGTCCACCATCATGGAGAAGAATCCCAGTGGAGGTCGGAGCAGTGGCCAATCAGAGAGTCTGTTGACTGACATGAGTGCAGTTGAAGGTTTGATGGGAAAACTCCTTTGAGACGAGGCCACAGTTGGATGGAGGGAGAACCTCTGGAATCACCAGCCTGCACTGCACTGGCACTCTGTCTGTTGCTACTCATCTTGACGGCTCCACTCTTCTCTCTGCACTCTCACACTGGCAAAGCATTTCAAGAAATAAGCACAACCAATGTGACACAATAGCGCACAATAAAATCCAAGTGTCAGTCTGTAAGCTTTGCTGCGTTTCTACACAAACTGCTGGGAGGTTCATCCATGTCTTCAGCACTGAGAAGACACCACACACACACACACACACACACACACACACACACACACACGAGTGCTTCCTTCCTGCCTATTGTGCGAGCAGCCAGGGGAATCCCTGCACTGCGTCCTCATCATCTCCAGTGTGCTCTCCCTCTTCTCAGCCATCACTTCACAGGGCTGACACCACACAGCTTCCTGCCCCGCACCCCCGAGCCCACCAGACACACAACTCCATAACCTTCATGTGCACAATCACACACTGGCCACGCACTGGAAAGACAGAGAGAGATGTTGCGTTTTCATCCCTTACGAGTACTTTGGAGCACTGCACTGGAAAAGTGCGACGGAAGCATCAACACTCACAATAAAGCAGTTTTGATGTTTTCAGGCTCATTCAAGGCAACATTCAAAAGGAATCTTTTTTTTGTTTGTTTTTTTAAAAGTATAATTGCATAAATTTCACTTTGGCTTCTTTGAGATTCTTTGGGGGTTTCGACGGTATTTCCAGGAGGCCAGGTGTCAAAGTGTCCTCAGGAGGTCCTCAACATCTGGACACACTCCTTCACTCACACACACAAAAGATTCACTCCAACATTGAGAAAAAATATTGAGGAACATCTCAGGTAGTTTAAAAAAGCAGCAGCAGGAGGAGGAAGACGAAGAGGAAGAGGAGGTGGAAGAGGAGGAGTAGGTGGAGGTGGATGAGGAGAATGAGGAAGAGGAAGAGGAAGAGGTAGAAGAAGAGGAAGAGGAGAAGGAGGCAGATGAATGAGAGAGGAGGTGCAGCCAAATGAAAGATGGAGGGATGGAGGCAGATGGAGGGATGGGTGGAGGTAGATGGATGAGAGGAGGTGAAAGCGGCCGCTGCCTGGTGGCAGCAGTAATGAAGAACACTCAATACTATTAATTGCTACACTGGCTGTTCATTTAGCACAGTCGTTAACGCAGTTCTACAGAGGAGCAGCTCGCCCCTCCTGCAACCCCGTGACCCCTGACCCCTGACCCCACCACCATCGCTCCTCACAACACACAGCAGGAGGCTCTGTTCCTTCTCATCCTCCTGGATGCAGATTGTTCCTCCGCTCCAGCACGGTGACAACACTTTTCCTCCTCCCATCATTAAACAGCACACAGTCCCATCATGTGTGTCGGTGCGTCAGTGTGTGTGCTGCCACCAGCTGCTGGGGGCAGTGTGGAGCCATTTCAAGTCATGCGCTAATAGCAGGAGGCTAATTGTCTCCAACCATGTGTGATGGCTTCACATCCAGTGGCAGCTTCTCCCACTGCTGCTGCTCCAGTGCCAGCTCCACCTGACACTCACCTCCAGCTGCAGCACGCAGCAGAATTATCATCATTGTTATTATTATTGTTTATTCTGCTGCTTGTTGTTCTGTTGTTTCTGCGTCAGGTGTCGAAAGTCCTTCTGGCCGTAAACTGTTTAACTGGGAGGGGGACTAACTTCAAGGACATTAGCAGAGAGAAAGCCCCTCCCCCACCTCCCCCACACCCCAACCCCCCCTCCCCCACCTGGACAATTAAATTGGAAGGCAATTAAAGGCAGTGTATGGTCCCTGCTGGGTGAGCTGTTAAACAAGATGGGGGTTATTGTCGTTGGAGGAAATGGTCCAGAAATTCAGACATCGCGGCTCTTCTGTTCCATCCATCTGCCCTGCTGCTTCAATCTCCTGCTGTCCAAACTGCTCTGCTCCATAAACACACAACACAAAGCCCGACACTGCTCACGCCCTCCCAGCTCTTTCTGTTCGGCGGCTCCATTGGTCCGGCGCAGTCTCAACCGTCCAGACGATAAGAAGAAGAAGAGACGTTGGAGAGAAAGCTGGAAGTTTGAGGAGATTCCCAACCACGGCGCCTCCGACCCAGACTCGGCTCGGCTCGGCTCAGTTCCTGGAGAAGAAGACAGGAAGGCCCCTCCCAAGCTTCCTGTGTAGCCCCGTGCTGCATTTAATGACCTTTACGGAAGCAGGAATCAGGGAAAACACCTTTCTCCAGAGAGAGCTGCTTTACTGCCGAGGCCCCGAGGTGACACCACGTTATAAAGCAAGCACGATGGGGGGAGGCGACTGCACGAACGCAGCCATGAGACACAGGAGGCATCTGCGACTCCATCGCTCGCCGTCTGCAGCGTCTCAATCTCAGGAGAGCAAGGACTCATCAAGCCAGCGCCGCCCTAATGGGCCAAAGTGAAAGATAGATCTGCTGCTTCACACAGCTGATTAACCAGCACACTGTGTGTGTGTGTGTGTGTGTGTGTGTGTGTGTGTGTGTGTGTGTGTGTGTGTGTGTGTGTGTGTGTGTCGGGAAGAAATAAAGATTATTACAAGCTCATTAAGGAAGACAATGTTTGCATTGCGAGATCATGCACACAATTAAATAATTGTACCACATCTGTTTGTATGCACAACCACAGGGTGTCATCACGTGTCATCACCACCACAACAGTTGTG
>CM020512.1:22425904-22658404 GCA_009823395.1 Thamnaconus septentrionalis | reverse complement strand
AGACCCCTCCCACCAAGAGCTGCAGGAGAACCACAGTGAGAGGGAGGAGGTGTCACCAGCTCCACCTGCGAGGAGCCGCTGCTAGCTCCTGTTAACCCCCCCCCCCAGCACCACCCGGCTGCTGGTGTCTCAGTCTGCAGGCAGTGGTCTTTTCCAGCTCAGCAGCTGAGAAAGTGCCAATCCCACAGTTTGAAGGCCCCACTGGCCTGCCAACATGATAGATAGTGGAGAGAGCAGGACGCGCTTTTAACAAGGGGGGGTGGAAAAAATCATGCTGCAGCAGCTGTCAGACAACAGAGCCCAAGCTTCCATGACCGCCTCTTAACAGAGGCGGGGGGGGGGAACAAAGCAGATACATGAATCAGATGGATGAGATGATCAAGACGCACAAACACAACCTGCCTGGAAGATGAAGAGGTGAGACTGTCACTGAGGGTCCCACTGGGTCTCACTGGGTCTCACTGGGTTCCACTGGGTCACTGAGGGTCCAACCGGGTCTCAGAGGATCACTGGGTTCCACTGGGTTCCACTGGGTTCCACTGGGTCACTGAGGGTCCCACTGGGTCACTGAAGGTCCCACAGTGTCTCACTGGGTCTCACTGGGTTCCACTGGGTTCCACTGGGTCTCACTGTGTCTGGGAGGGTCTCAGAGGGTCTCAGTGATGAGTGGATCTGAACTGAGGTTCATCACTTACAACTAACATGTCAAGCCAAGGCAGAAGGTTAAAAGACATGTAGAGTGGAGGTGGAGGCTGTAAACAGAGGGCTAACCCTGCTGCCCCCTGGTGGAGGTCCAGACTGGATCCAGTCAGTGAGGTGGGCCACCAGGAGGTGGCGCCGCCCTGCTGGCAGTTTGACTAGCAGGCTGCCGGATGGACGAAGGCGTCGCGTCGTCTTCACTCCTCCATTCCTTCCAGCCGCGCTCGCACGTGCCGAGTCAACAGGTGGCGCCGCACTCAGCCCCTCCCACAACACAACACTGGCAACGCAGTCAGTGACAGTGGACAGAAGAAAAGAAATCTGCCACCGTTCATTTCTGTCACTTTTTGCTTTTTGCTCGACCAGCTGAGCAGCGGAATTGACCTCTGACCTCTGACCTGCACGTCTCCCCTTCACTTCTTAAAGTGCAAAGCTGCCTCACTGGCACCACAAAGCTGCCTCACTGGCACCACAAAGCTGCTCATGTCTCCAGTCCAGATGGGAAGATTGATACTGGTGATACTGGTGGCTATCAGGAGAGGAGGAGGAGGAGCAGGAGGAGGAGGTGAAGGAGGGGGGGGGGGATACAGCAGGGGGTCAAACACTGCAATTACTGCAGCATTGATTTCCAGTGGAGGAGTGTTACTGCGTCGATGCTAGCTCTAGTCAGGCGGGGTGGTGGGGGGTGGGGGGGTCACTTCCTCCACCTCTCCGTCCGTCCTCATCCTGAGTGGGACTGGGGGAGTGGGGATTGTGTGGAGCTGCAGGCGCTTCTGTCATTTCACTGAGTGTCGCTGTGGAGAGACGTCCAGTCAACCAGCAGCAGCCTGCAAGAAAACTGCACCACTGGTTCTACTAAATAAATACACAATGTAAAACACAACATAAATGTAAATAAATAAATAAATAAATAAATAAATAAATAAATAAAAAGATGGGGGGGGGGGGGGTGACGTCATCCCACTGGCAGTGTGTGATGGGATTCTAGGACTTGGCAATGACTTTCTGATGGGAGAGTTGATTTTTCAGTGGGGGTGGGGGGGGGGGATGGTGCAGCCCCTGGTTTTCTTCTGAGGTTTTCCAAGGAAGCAGCAGCAGCAGCAGCAGCAGCAGCAGCAGCAGCAGCAGCAGCAGCAGATGGATGCAGAGGGAGCCACTGGTCTGGAGCTTCACTTGGAAACTGAACATCACATCCCATCATCACTCCTTCATCAGATCTTCTCTCTCCCGCCTCGCAACATTCCTCACATGGTTGTTTCCTCTGCCGCCACCCCCCCACCACCACCACCACCCCCCACCCCAGGCCAGACTTCAGACTGGGGTCTGTCCATGAAACCAGTGGAAACCAGTTTGGAACCCAAACCTCAGTCAAATCATTTGATTACAGCCTCCTGCTGGTCTGGAAGCTGCACTGGCTCGTCAGACCCTTTCCATCTTGTGTTGAGGTTGTAATACGATAGTGGCTGTGGTTTTCTCCTCCAAGGACGAGCTGCAACAGTTGCTTCAGTTACTTATTTATTTATTTATTTACTGGAGGCGGGGGGGCATTTTTAATTTGAAATGATCAACTCAGAAAAGTGGAGATGAACTGATGACAGACAAATAGGGGAGAGTGGAAGCGGCGTTACGCAATCATGGAAAAGCAGAGCGACTATTATCCTGATCCCATGTGAAGACAGTGAGCAGCAGCAGCAGCAGCAGCAGCAGCAGCAGCAGCAGCTGGCAATGAGCTCCAAGTCAGAAGAGAGAAGAGGCCTCATCCTGCAGCTCTGATGCTTCTCCTGGACCTTCCTAGACCTTCGAAACACACAGTGGTGGAATGGAGCCAGTGGCAGTGGCACAAAGCTGAGAGAAGCCGTCCTGATTCTTCTCCCAGGCTGGTGACAACACAACTGGCAAGTTGCTTGATCTGGTTTGATCTGGCTTTACTCGTCCCAAAGAGCAAAACATCAGAAAAATCATGCAGTTCACTGTAAACAGGGGGCTAAATATGATGTTTTCTGGGAAGAAATCTATTTTATGGCCAATCGATCATGAACGTCTGCTCCACTCGTTCCCCATATTCATCTTGAGGAAGATGTGAAAAGGCCTGAAGAAGGTGAGGAGGCTTCAGGAGGACGGAGGCGGAGCCACTGGAGGTTGTAGCTACAGCACACATGGAAATAAAGAACAAGCAGGAAGAAATAATATACCTATGTCTCTGCTGGGCTTGTGCACACAGACTGTGTGTGTGTGTGTGTGTGTGTGTGTGTGTGTGTGTGTGTGTGTGTGTGTGTGTGTGTGTGTGTGTGTGTGTGTGTGTGTGTGTGTGTGTGTGCTTGGCAGGTAGAGGGCTGTGAGTGCAGCCTGTCATCGCCCAGCCCTGATTACTCCGCACCATTCATCAAAGTGTCACCTCGCTGACAGCTGCTAATAAATATACTGCCACAGACCCCCACTCGCACCTGGCAGCTCCCACCTTCACACACACACACACGCACACACACACACACACACTACAGAGTCCCCAGCACCCCGAAACAGCAGCAAACACTCCAATAAGCACCATTTCCTTGGGCTCATTTGTTAATTGCTGCGTTTCCATCACTTCTCTCTCTCTCTCTCTCTCTCTCTCTCTCTCTCTCTCTCTCTCTCTCTCTCTCTCTCTCTCTCTCTCTCTCTCTCTCTCTCTCTCTCTCTCTCTCTCTCTCTCTCTCTCTCTCTCTCTCTCTCTCTCTCTCTCTCTCTCTCTCTCTCTCTCTCTCTCTCTCTCTCTCTCTCTCTCTCTCTCTCTTCTGTGACAAATACTTCACATTTAGAGCCCACATGTGATGTTGAATTTTATTTGTTTTTTATGTTTGCTTCTTTTCTTTTGGAATAGAGCCGCCGGTCGACAGGTGAGCGAGTGGAAAGACTGCGTGCCAGTGAAGCCAGTGCAGGCAACACAGGTGTGTTTCAGACACGTTGACAAGAAACAACCTCCAGTGAAGAGAAGGTTTAGGGCATGAAGACATCCCTCTGAAGCAACGTTGGTCATGTGTCCAGCGAGCTGCACTGCAGACGCAGGCTGTGGACCAGCAGCTGGAAGTCTCTGGAGGCCGTGTGAACATTTCTGCACAGAGCGACAACCAGCACTGGCATTTCTCTCCATCATTCCCTCCACAACCTGGAGAATGAAGCCCTGGGTCTGCCCTTCAGTCTGAGGTGACCACAGTAACACCACTGCAGCACCACTGCAACACCACAGCATGTTGGCACAAGTACAAACATCAGGTAACCGCAGCTTTTGGTCGTCACTTTCAAATCAACGTGCTTGGCCAGGTGAAAAGCCAAAACACAGACAACTGCACGTGCTGCAGAGTCAATAGGTTGATGTTTACCGTCCAGGAGCCAATCAGCTTCCTCAAAACATCTTTGTTTCCATCATGACAATATGGCATCATATTTTCCCAGCATGCTCTGCAACCAGCAGACTCCATTTGTTGCTTCGTCCCACTTTAACACGCAGATACACTCAGCAGTCATGTGACCTCCTGCACTGTGTGTGTGTGTGTGTGTGTGTGTGTGTGTGCAGTGAGTGACTGCTGCAGTGATTTGCTCTCTTACAGTAATGGGAGGCGTCTCTTCCTGCACTGCTGTCTGGGCGCCGGCTCCCCCTGTTGGGAGACAGATGAAGCGTGTGAGTCATTGGGGCCGAGCGAGAGTGTGTGTGTGTGTGTGTGTGTGTGTGTGTGTGTGTGTGTGTGTGTGTGTGTTGGTGGCGGAAGCCTGGATCTTGGTGCATCCTGCACTAGAAGGTGTCCTTGCCAGGCCGGCAGGGCACGTGTGTGTGTGTGTGTGTGTGTGTGTGTGTGTGTGTGTGTGTGTGTGTGTGTGCGCGCACTAAGGGCCCTGCTGCGCTGGCAGATGGCGCTGCTGTGCGGCTGGGCCAGGCTGGCTAACAGGACGAGGACGAGGAGCTGGTGGGAGACCAGGAGGTTGAGGGTTCGACTCCCAGTCCGAGCGCAGAGACGGCAGGAGAAGGAAGGTTGAGGAGGCGATGAATGAAAGGAGGACGAGTGGAGACGTCTTGTGGAGTGAAAGAATTCATCACTGTCTTGTATTATTATGTTTCAGTTGTTTCAAAAGACTTCAGGCGTTGATTAACAACACGTCAAGGATTCGTTCATTTTTAACCCCATCAATGCAATATCTTACATTCCTAATGTTTAGAGCAACTACCGGTAGTTATTAGTAGAGTGAAAACAAGCTGAGAATGAAAGTTGTTTTTTAAGATAAATTCATGATTCATCCGTCTCACTCAGTTCATCTTCATCCTGTACTTTGCTCCTCCCAGAGTTGCTGTGCGGCGCAGCTCAGCGCTGCCAGACGAAACAATAACCCGAGTACCTGTGTGTGTGACTGGGCCGGCCAGGTGGAAGAAGACTGGGAAGACTGGGAGCAGTGGGCCTGTTAATTAGAGCGGGGTGATTAATGGGACTGGCTCAGCGGGGGCCCCTGGTGGAAGACAACAGCAGCAGCAGCAGGAGAAATAAAAGGCTGAGTTCACGATGGACGTCCAGCGTCCGTCCGTCCGTCCGTCCGTCCGTCTGCTACTGAGATGTTGGGATGTGACGGCGTGGAGGAACGTGACACACTAACACCAGTCCACACCTCACCCCCAACCCAACAACCCCCCTCCCCCGACAATCTGGGCCTCCACTTCCTTCTGGTGGGTGAGGACAAGGCTCAAAGGCCAAAGGTCATCTCTCCCCCTGCTGGAGGGAGGAGCAGCTGCAGTGTGTCGTTACCTTCAGAGCAGCAGCAACAGCAGTCTGGAGAAGAGACCCGCAAAAACCTCCAGTTTCAACACTGCATCCCAGGAAACTCACTGGCCAGTCACTGGCACTGCAGTCAACACAAGGCTCTGCTGCACAGTGACAACACAGTGACAGTGAAGACAAAGTCAGGATGGGATTGGAGGAGGTGAGACAATGCACAGCAGTGTTTCCTCTCACTTCAAAGCAGCCCGAACCCGAAGAAGAAGGAGTAGAAGAAGAAGAAGAAGAAGAAGAAGAACAGGAAGAGGAGGAAGAGGAAGAAGAAGAAGTAGAAGAAGAGAAGAAGAAGTAGAAGAAGAAGAGGAAGAGGAGGAAGAGGAGGAAGAAGAAGACATTTCCACTTGGAGCAGGACTGAGTGGATGATGCTGCTGCTGTTTAAATATTGATGGATTGTGGTCCTTGAACGCAGCCCGTGTTCCTCTCATCATCACCGTCATCATCATCACCACCAAACATCCAGTCTGTTATCACGACGCATTAATCTCCTTCATCAGCAGCAGCTGAGAACATCTTCCCTCTCACTGCTGTTCTGGCAACTCCTCCCCAGAAAGAGAGACGCTCATCAGCTTGTTCTGTCAATCTGACTCACACACACACACACACACACACACACACACACACACACACACACACACACACACACACACAGCTGTAAACTTGTAATGCATTGGTAGGAGGGTTGTGTGTGTGTGTGTGTGTGTGTGTGTGTGTGTGTGAGCAGGAGTGCAGTGTTGCCCCCCCAGAGTCAACACACTAGTGGGTGTGTTGGCACAGTGAGGGGGCTGGTGAGTGGTGTTAATGAGGGGGTGGGGGTTGGATTCAGAGTGAGACGCTCAGCGGGACTTCACGCAGGTGCTTGTTGGAGTGTCGTGTGTGTGTGTGTGTGTGTGTGTGTGTGTGTGTGTGTGTGTGTGTGTCGGGGCCACAGGGCAGCCTGACAGAAACTGCACTAATTGTGACCACTGGGTTTTGACCTGGGGGAGGGGGGTGGGGCTAATATCATCAGCTAATCTGCTGTACCCCCCCCCCCCCTCCGCTCTCTGCCAACACAACCAGCGGCATCACATCCCCCACACACACACACACACACACACACTCAGCCCCCCCGAGCCCACCGCAGACTGCTGAGTCGGGTTTGTGCTGCTGGAAGCGGCTGCATCTGGCCTCCACTGACAAAGAAGATTAATATTTCTCACACACACACACACACACACACACACACACACACACACACACACACACACACACACAGTAGTGATGGATCCACTTCAGATGCCACACAGAGGCAGCAGGATGTCCTGCTCCTTCCCAGGCTGCAGACCACCGCCCCCCGCCACCCCACCCCTGACACTCCCTACCCCCCACTACCTCCACCCCCACCCGCACCACACACACACACACCATCAACCACCCCCCCACCAACCACCACACTCTAAAAAGAAACTCCAGGCCAAAAAAAACACACACACACACACACACACACACACACACACACATATATACAAGTCCAGCTTTTTGCTGATGCTGCTGCTGCTGCTGCTGCTGCTGCTGCGCTCTGATGCAGACGTTCAGTGTGATCAGAGCAGCAAAGTGCTGCTGATGTTCCTCCTGGGGGGAGAAGAACCAGCAGAGCTTCACTCACCAGTCGCCCGTCTGCTCCTCAACCATTTCAAATCACACACAGAGAGAAAAGAAGAAGTGGTGCTGAAAATAAAATGACAAACAATAATGAACGACGAGTGGATGGACAGAAATCCATCATCTGGTCAAAATGTAAATTTGTGTTTTTAATTTGACAGAATTTTCCGGCAACTTCCAGTCAGTGACGCTGACGGCCGGCCTTCTAACCTCAAAAGTGAAACTGCAAACACGAGAAGCTGAAAATATCCTTGAGGGGGTGGGGGTGGGGGCCAGAGGGTGGGGGCCAGAGGGAGGGGGGGGGCGGAGGGGAAGCCGGGACAGAAAGAGAAGAGGGATCTTCCCACACGGCTGCTATTTCTACACCTTCACCCTGCATCATGTGATCACCGGGGAAAGTTCCCGGCATTCCCCCCGACCGCTGCCAACCCTGAGGCCCCGCCCCCCCACCAGGCCTCAACCACACTCACCTGCACGGCTCAACACCAGAAGCCAGCGGTGAGCAGAGTGACCCCAGGAGGTAAAAACAAGGGAAAAAATGATTCTCCAGGTCCCAGATTTATGCAAAATTCACTTTTCAGCCGGTAAGCGAACGGCCCAGCCAGGCCTTTAGCATCCCCCTTTGTGATGTCACAAAATGCTAGCTGACCGGTAGCTCTGCCAGGTTGAAAAAGCAGCTCACTGCCGCCTGAGCATCAAAGTCCAGCGGAGAATCAGCGCAGCAGGAGGCTACAAACACAGAGCTAACTGCCTCCTACTGGCCACTGCAGATCACTGAGCTGCTGCGCAGGCTGACGGAGGGAACAACACTGGCTCTTCTTTAAAAATGTCTGCAAAATGGTATTGAAAATGTAAAGGTTGGATAGAGCGCAGCAGCACAGAGGCTGTCACTCAACAAAGACCACAAAAAACTGAAAATGGTCAACGGAAACTGAGCGTAGAGTTCTCTGACTGGCTATTGCAGTGCACATGTAATAATAAAAAAGGTCAATTAAAAAAAATAAAAAACATTTTTTTTTTTATTTATTTTTGAAAAGGGAAGCAGACAGGAGCAGAAGACTTCGTGAGAAGAGAAACAGGAAAGAGCTTCACTCTCTCTCTGCTGTAGAGCAGACACGACACACTGCAAATGTAAAGTGGGACTTTGCACTTTATAAGATACATGGAGGGAAAGTGAAACACACACACACACACAAGCTGACCTTGATATTTGAAGTCCCTCAGTAAATGCCAGAGCAGCGTCCACACTGACACTTCATTAATGGGCCTCCTGCTTCACAACACAGTGATGCTCAGGGCAACAGCAACACTGCTGCTCTGCCACTGGCTCGGTACTTCCAGTTCATTCCAACCAAGAACCAAGACCAGGCTGCTCTGCTCTTATCCAGAAAACAAAGAGTTCACTTTGATCAAACACATTTTAATGCTCTCCAACGGATTGAGGAACACCCCACCCCCCTACACACACACACACACACACACACACACACACACACACACACACACACACACACACACACACACACACCTTCCTACCTCGTATTTTAATGAGGTTCAAATGTGCAAGATACACTAAAAAATAGCATCCAAACTGGTTTCACTGGTTTCACTGGTTCTCACTGGTTCTTCCATGAGGGTTTCTATCAAACTGAAGAGGTGTGTGTGTGTGTGTGTGTGTGTGTGTGTGTGTGTGTGTGTGTGTGTGTGCGGGGCAGAGAAAATAGGTAATAGCATTTAAACCAAAATAATAAAAGACCTTTACGGTGTCATTTTTCCACCAGTCGTATTTTTAATATGAGGATGCAGAGGGAAACACTGGTGAACATTAGAGAAATGAATAAGTGCAGTGTGAAGTGTCATGATCAAACTTGTAATGTTGTTTGGCTGATATTGTGGCTGTGTTCTTCCATCCAGCAGCAGCAGCAGCAGCAGCAGCAGCAGCAGCAGCAGCAGCTTCCATGTCCTGATAAATAATTCATTTTTTAATCTGATTCCCTGGAGCCATTCTCACTGTGTTAGTCACATATTCAATAACAGCGCGCAGTGAATAATCTGGCCGTGCGCTTCTGTGACCCCCCATCTCACACACACACACACACACACACACAGGCAGTGTGAGGAGGTGGGTGTGACGGCCTGGAGGAGGAGGTGGGAGGAGCACTGAAGAGGAGTCAGGCTCTCCGTCATCACTCAGCAGCTTGACAATCAACACATGCACGCACAACTACTACACAACCTGGCTGGGATCAGTCATCTCTGTCATCATCAGCGCCACACACGTGCACAGGCCGAGCACGCAGGCCACGGCTCCCGTCAAACAACACGCTTCAACACGCTTCAGCAACACGCTTCAGCAACACGCTTCAGCAACACGCTTCAGCAACACGCTTCGACGCAGAGAAAAGCTTTTTAAAAAATAGACGGTTTATGAATTTGGTGGCATTTCTGCGAGGTTGGGTTTTTGAAAAGCACGATTCTGAGGACATTTAATTGTGAGGAAATGATTTGCAGTGTTCCTGCTGCGCCTGCAGCTCCTCTCATATTTCTGGCAGTCTGTCGAAACGCTCCAGTGGAAGAGTAAAAGTAGGGAAATGCGGGAGATTATTGTGGGATAAAATGTTTGGAGGAACCTATTTTTTTCATTCATAATAAAAAGCAAATGAACGGTGGATTTTTCCTCCGCTTGCTGTCCAGACGGTGACGATGTTGAGCGCTGATGGACTGAAAATTCTGACCAATCATGAAAGCTTCCCAAAATCTCAAAGCTCAACACCAAAATGCAACAACTGAAGCTAATAATTAAAACCTCACAATCATTTCATGCAGCAAATTAAAGCAAAAGAGAAAATTATCATAAAAATAAAAGTAAAAAGATGGAAGGTAAAATTATTTAAAAAAAAAAAAAAAGTTCAGAATAAATGTTGTTTGTCAGAAGACATTTTGTGAGTGTGAGTGTTAGTGTCAGTGTCGGGTTAGTTAGGGTCCGGGTTAGTTAGGGTCCGGGTTAGTTAGGGTTTGTTCATGTCTGACTGAGGGCCTCAAAATATGGAGATTGTTTTACAAACTACTTTACTGTGTTGAAACTGAGGAGTCGTCCAAACTGATGCACGTGTGTGTGTGTGTGTGTGTGTGTGTGTGTGTGTGTGTGTGTGTGTGTGTTTTTGTTGAAAGTCTCTGAATAAAGAGAAAATCAGTCTGTCAAACATCCAATTAGCACTGTGGTGTCAACTCAGCGCGTTTGCTGACATTTGCTGGCATTAAGTCACTGAGTATGAAGTTGCTGCTCGGACCTTCGGCTAAAACTTCAACTATTAACTGCGTTCAACAGCAGCGCGCTGCATTTGGAGAGCGAGCGAGTGAGCGTGAAGCCGCATCAACAGGATCATCAAGTTAATGATGAGGAGGAAGGTGGAGCGGGCGCGCGCGCACACACACACACACACACACTCAGCCCTGGAGCGCAGCGCTGCGACACACGATTTCGTTTGACAAACCTTGAGCACCACCTAGTGTTGATTTTATTTTTTGGATTTTATTTTTTCAATCATTCACATATGAACCCGCAACAGCGGAAGAAAGCGTGTCGGTCAGAGTTGTTCGCCCATTAATGTTGACAGCAGTAATATTTTCATCTTCTGCTTTTCATTGAATTTTTCAGTGAAATTTTGGATGATTGAAGGAAGAAAATATTTTTATTTTGTCAGGCACATTAAGATGTTTGACGCTTGACACAGCAGAATCAGTTGAACAGAGCGACAAAGCCAAGACGGTTTGAATAATAAATCTTTGCTTAATGTTGAAGATCAGACTGGCGTGAAACTTTCACACGCTTCCATAAATTCCAGCAGTATTTTGGCAGTAAAAGTGTCTATAAATCCCAGTGATGGTGGTTGTTTCTGTTTGTTCTCAGGCTAGTGGGCAGGAATCCCACTCAGGTGGCTCAGTGAGATCCAGTCTGCTCCAACAGCAGCTGAAGCATGGTGTTTTCATCCCAGACTCTGGGAAATGTTTGTGATTAACAAAATTCAAATAAAAAAAGCCCAGCGCGGTGGTGATGATGGAGCAGCAGCGAGCGATCCGAGAGGCGAGGAGGCGTTTTTCTGCAATCTTAGCACCAGCTAATTTGGTGCAGGGGGAGTTAACGCACCTGCCAGCAGCTGCTGACCAGGCGGATTCTGCTGCTGCTGCTGCTGCTGCTGCTGCTGCTGCTGCTGTTTACGCCGTCAGTTTAAGGCCCTGAGAAGAGACAGCCAGCCGGGGGAGAGAACTTCTGGATGGGGAAAGACAGCACACACACACACACACACACACACACACACACACACACACACACACACACACACACCACACACACACACACACACACACACACACACGCTGCTGCCAATAACGGGCCATAGTAACGTGTGAAAACGTTGACTGCTTGATGATTTATGGAGGTTATTTGTGGCTTTCCAACACTCCTCTGATGCCCCTCCACCCCCCCCCCTGCCCCCTGCCCCCCTCCCCCACCACCACCACCACCCCTCCTCTCTTCCTCCTCCTCCTCCTCCTCCTCCTCCTCCTCCTCTTCCTCTCCGGGCCACCACTTCCCTTCCTGCTGCACCGCTTCCGTGCAATGTGAAGATGATTATTAATGTGTAATGTGGTGTGAGCGGCCGGCTGTCACTCGACCACGTCTGAAAGACCCAGAGCTGCTGAACGTGGCGTTGACGGGAGGGACGTCGCAAAAGTTTTTTCTGGTTTGAAAAAAGTGCACGCAGGAGGCAGAATGTGGCGTTTGCATGGAGCGGAATGGAACGCACACAGTTGAGCTCATTTCAGTGATCATGTGATCAGTTAGTGTCTGTGAAAATCTGGATGCCGTCTTTCTTTTTATTCAGATGTGGATCAGCGGACAGATCCATAAATAAAGATGTGAGCAGTGAGACACATGAAGAAGTGGCAGCGGAGCTCTGGGTGTCTGCTAATGCTGACACATCCATCACCAGCTAACTGTGTGAGAGTGTGTGTGTGTGTGTGTGTGTGTGTGTGTAGGAGGAGGATCAGGCCAGAGGAAGAGGAGGCCGCGGTGCCAGCTCCTCATCCATCACCTCCAGAGGAAACAGGGAGATGTTTTCTCACAATCATCCCTGGCTTCCCTCCTCCTCCCCTCCAGTCGTCAGAGAGCGGCAGCGGTGGTGGCGCCTGCCGCTTCCCTCCTCCTTCCCTCCAGTTATCAGCCGCTGGGAGGAGGAGGAGAGCGGCAGCGGTGGTGGCGCCTGCCGCTTCCCTCCTCCTTCCCTCCAGTTATCAGCCGCTGGCAGGAGGAGGAGAGCGGCAGCGGTGGTGGCGCCTGCCGCTTCCCTCCTCCTCTCCTGCAGTCGTCAGCCGCTGGCAGGAGGAGGAGAGCGGCAGCGGTGGTGGCACCTGCCGCGTTCCAACAGCCAGGCCAGGAATTCCTCCCTTTCTGCGACTCACCCTCTTTACCCTTTAGCACCATCCCCCCCCACACACACACACACACACACACACACACAATGGCCCCTCCTCTGCAGACGTGGGGGGGGGGGGCTTCAGTCTAGAGATCATTACCTTTACATTATTAATGTATGATGGCCAAACCACAGAGGACGCTACAGCCAATGAGGAAGAAAGTGACTGCGTGTGGCGTTCAGGAACCTCCAGTTCTGAAGCCGCCGCACTGGAGCACTGCAACACACTCAACTGATTCTAATCAATGGTCCCTTCAGTGGCCAACAATGTGACAACTGCACCAAGAAGACTTCACGCCAAATGGATTCTAATGTAATTTTTTGATCTTCTTCTCGTGTTTGATTTCACTCTGATTTTGCCAACAAAGAATCTAAATCAAAAACTGTCCATCAAAAACACTATTTGTTTTTATCTTGCAGAAGTCTGATGTGATTGATTCTCCATAGAGGTCGTCCATCACTGACAAGCATGAAGAGGGGGGTGGGGGGGGGGGGGGCGTCATTCTTGCCGCTTAAATTCTCAGATTATATGACGTCTTATTTATTATTACAAATGTAGCATCCAGGTTGACAGAAGGAATTTTACAGACAGTATTTAATGTACCTGATCAAAAGATTGAAAACTGCTGAAAACAAGCTGGACATGAACAAAGAATGAATGTTTAAAAAAAACGTGTCTGTGTGTGTGTGTGTGTGTGTGTGTGTGTGTGTGTGTGTGTGTGTGTGTGTGTGTGTGTGTGTGTGTGTGTGCAGGTCTGCAGTGAGCCTGGGTGCAGCTGAATTAAACGTTGCGATGTGTGTTTCATTAAATGCTCAATATATCTTGTGTTTTCTGGATCATTTAAGCCCCATTACAGAACAGTGGCACTGCTTTAATTTCTAAAGTGCCTTTCAGAGGGAATCACCTCGGGCACTCACTCACTCACTCACTCACTCCACTCACTCACTCACTCACTCACTCACCGACAGGCTTCGCATTGCATCGCATTGCCTGCTGCATGTGGATGTGCAGAAAAGTCGCTGCAAACACGACTGAGAGGAGAAAACAACTCATCACTGTCCAGTGAAATGCTGCAGCTTTGCTGCTTGCTGCACTGCATCTGCTCTGGTTGTGCTTCTTGTTCAACCAACGACATCAGCTGCGGTGCAGTTGCAGTGGTGGCGCCGCCTGCTGACTTGGCCGTTGTTCCTGTGGGCTCTGCCAGTTTGGCCCAGGGACGAACTTTGAGAGGCCAAGGTCACATTCCACCAGTGTGTGTGTGTGTGTGTGTGTGTGTGTGTGTGTGTGTGTGTGTGTGTGTGTGTGATCAGCACTGGGACAAACAAACACGTCCATCCACTGAGCCTCTTTCAGGCAGGAGCAAACTACAGCCGGCTAGTTAAACTGGTGGATCTGGAAGGTTCTGGGAGGTTCTGGGTGGTTCTGGGTGGTTCTGGGTGGTTCTAAGATCTAAACACCCTGGTGGTTCTGGATGGTTCTGGAAGGTTCTGGGAGGTTCTGGATGGTTCTGGAAGGTTCTGGGTGGTTCTAAGATCTAAACACCCTGGTGGTTCTGGAAGGTTCTGGATGGTTCTGGGTGGTTCTGGGTGGTTCTAAGATCTAAACACCTGGTGGATGGTTCTGGGTGGTTCTAACACTGACTTGGTGGTGGGGCTTCACAACTTTGCTTCATTCATTTTCCATTGACATTACAGCAAGATGTTTTCTCCAGGATATCCCAGGATAGATTGTTTCCTCCACCTCAACACTGCATCCATCTGCTGCTGCTCCGGCTCCTCTGTCACATGCAGCGCTTCTTTCACAGAGAGGGAGAAAAAACGTAAGCATTTGCAAAGTGGAGGGTGTGAAGGTGTGTGTGTGGTGTGCTGAGCCAGCGGCAGGGTGGAGGGAGGAGGAGGGAGGAGGTGCAGGGAGGAGGAGTGATGTTGAGAGGAAGTGATACAGATTCAGTGGACCTCCTGTCTGGGTTTTGCGGCTAAAGTGCTAAACGCTCCAGGAAAGCAGATACACCTGGACTTTCTGAAGAGGGGGGTGGTGGTGGTCCGGCCTTACAGTGATAGTCTGGGCCCAACGTGGACCGAGGGCAGCTTGGTCCTGGTCCTGGTCCTGGTCCTGGTCCTGGTCCTGGACCTGCTGGACGCTAATGAGATGAAGTGTGTGGATGATCAGCGGAGCCTCCACTCACTGCCATCAAATGATCCTTCACAGAACACTCAATATGCATTTGGTGTCGGCTTTGTGGAAATAGGATGCCCCCCCCCCTTCCCCCCTCATGCTCTTAGAAGGGGGAGGGGGCTCGGGGGGGTGAAAAACGCCAAACTGAAGTCATCCATCACGGTGCAATAAAAGCGGCCTGCAGCGCTGCGAGGGAGTGAGAGGGAGTGAGATGTTTGCGTTGGGCCACTGACTCTGGGAGGCGGAGTGACGTGGAGGAGCCGCTCCTTTTATTATTAGACGAATTGCATCATTAAATCACATTATAAAAACAAAAAATGCACCATTAATTTTCCTCCCCAAACAGACGAACGTCCACGACTCGCCGTCCCCCGAGCCCCCCCACCACCCCCCTCCTCCCTCTGACAATTCCACAAGCCATTCCCTTCTATGATGCAGACCGCTGGGGTCGGGAAGATCCGTGTTCAGGGCGCTGCAGTGGCAGTGGCAGTGGCAAGGCAGCAGGAGGCTGGAGAACCATGCTGGAGCTGGACAGACTCACTGCCGGTGTCTCCTTTCCTCTTCTTCTGCCCTTCCTCCATCACGACCATCAGCAGCATGAATAATAGATGAAGCCGGTGATGAGATCAATCACAGGACATCAGTCTGGGAGATGAGAGTGGACGGAGCGGCACGCACACTGCAGACCTGCTGTCAGCAGCAGCAGGAGCAGCAGCAGCAGACCAGGAGACCAGGAGACCAGGAGACCAGGAGACCAGCCAGGAGGCCTTGGAATAGATGACCAGCAGGGGGCCTCAAAACATCCTGGGGCCTGAATTGCTCACATGCAGACTGGTTGTTAGCGGCAGGTTCATGGTCAGCCTGGTATTGTTGGACCTCGGTGAACCTTCTTGAAGAAGTGATGCTTCTGCAGGAAGCCACATCCAGGATGGAGATGATGAGGGTGAAAATGAAGCTTCAGGGTCCAGTGTGTCAAGTTTTTAAAGAAGCCCAGTATGTAAGGAGGTCCGCGTTTGGTGTTTAGTTCACTCACATGTTCTTATATATATGAGAAGTGGGAAAAGCAGCTGGCTTTGACTGCACTGCCAGTTCACACTGCTAGTGATGCATCTGTGGTGAGATTTTACCAACATGAAAATCATCAATCAAGACAAATTTTACACACAGGACCTTTAAGCCTGCATAAACCAACCCCCTCTCCCACACACACACACACACACACACACACACACACAGCTGTGACAAATGCAAACTAAAGGTTCGTCTATTCATCACGGCTGATGACACGCCAGGAAAGCCACCACTTCCTGTTGGTTTCTGCTCGTCCTCCAGGAGGCCACGACCACGCCGGGGGACGCAGGCGCACACACAACAACAACCGAGGTAACACACACACACATACACACACACACACACACACACAGCTCTGCGTGGCCGTGAAGATGAATCCGGAAGATTCCAGGCTGAGCAGGAAAAGTCCAGTTGAGGCCGCAGCCCGGCAGTGATTCATGTGGGCTGAGCTCCGTCCACATTCATTATCAGCTGCAGGTGCAGCAGCAAAACTGCTGCTGCACCCGCAGCTGCAACCCAAGACACACACACACACACACACACACACACACACACACACAGGCTGGTAATAAATAAATGAATAAATAAATAAATAATAAAGTGAAGCAAACGCAGGCAGCCGCTGCCAGGCTGTGCTCTTATTGCCTGAGGGTGGCGCTATAAGTGAGGCCGAATAGCAATCGCTCACCCCCAGACAGCAACGACGACAAGGCAAATAACCCACCAATAGCAGAGCAGAGTGCTTGTCCTGGAAAGTTGTTCCCTGGTGCAGCTCCAGCACCAGCTGCTCCGCTCCACCTCGTTCTCCTCCTCTGACGGAGCAAAACCTTGACGGAGCGTCACGGCCACCCAGCCTGCCTCAGCAAAAACAACGCTTTCAGCAGAGACCACATGGAGGTGGAGACCATCAGAGAGCTGAAGGCAGGAGGGAACAGAGGACACTGGACAGACAGACAAGAAATGAGATGGCAATCACCATCACCAAGGTTCGGCTCAGGTGGTTTCCTTCCTGAACATGTGGACAACTCAGAAGAAGAATGATGGAGGCACCGCCTGCCCTGCAGTGTGTCACTGAAGCAGTGCAGTTGGCCTGACCCAACCCTTCTACCTCAAGATGACCTGGATGCCATTGTGGGTCAGCTCTTGTGTAGAGCAACTCTGTCGCTTGTGAAGACAAAAACTCATTTATACAATAAATCCTCACATGATGTTTGAACTGCGGCTGCAGGGAGGTGTGTGTGTGTGTGTGTGTGTGTGTGTGTGTGTGTGTGTGTGTGTGTGTGTGCCACTGCTGTGTGCTGTGTCACTGAGCTCCACTCACTGCCCTGCATTAGACCCCTGCTGCCTCACCACCATTACTCCCACGCTGGGATCCAACCAGGAGAACAAAGTGAGCGCGGTGGGTTGTGAGCTGAACACAGAGACGGGGGTGGGGGGGGTGGGGTGGGGGAGAGAGGAGAGGGAGAGAGAGAGAGAGAGAGAGAGACAGAGACAGACAGACAGACAGACAGAGAGACAGAGAGAGAGAGAGAGAGAGTGAGAGAGAGAGAGAGAGAGAGACAGAGAGAGAGAGAGACAGACAGACAGACAGACAGGGAGAGAGAGAGAAAGAGAGTGGAGGGAGAGAGAGAGAGGGAGAGAGAGAGAGAGAGAGAGAGAGAGAGAGAGAGAGAGAGAGAGAGAGAGACAGAGAGAGAGAGAGAGAGAGAGAGAGAGAGAGACAGAGAGAGAGAGAGAGAGAGAGACAGAGAGAGAGAGAGAGAGAGAGGGTGAGTGAGGGGGGGGTGAAGGTCCTTATTTCATGTGGACCTTCATCAATATGAGTCGTCAATGCTAGGAATACAGCACAGAGAAAGTGGAGAAGATTCAGGGTGCATTCACTGCAACAATGTTCAGCACTGCCAGCGTCTCCCAGTGGGAACAACCTTGACGTCTCACACTGACACAAACAGGCTGCTGAGGCCCAGCAGTGTCAGTGACCACATGGTGGTGAACGCCAGCTCACTGCAGGTCTGTAGTTCTACTCCACCTTTGCAGCAGGTGATGGATGTTCACAGTGTTGAGCTGTCAGCAAGCTGCAGCCTTCCTCACGCACGCTGCCAAACTCTCAACTCTGTGGACCTCTTGAAGAGAACGAGGGGGAAACATTTCAACACAGTCTGGACCAAGAGGAGCTTCTTCTCTCCTTTCCACGTCTGGACCGTCTCCCTCTCTTCTCACCAGCAGCTGATGGCTTCCAGGAGATGCAGCCCAAACTCAATATCTGGAGGCGGAATCTGGCCGAGAGAATTATTAAAAGGCTCTGCGGGTGTATCGCGTTACAAACTCACAGTAGTGAAGGCAAACTATAAAGCGGGACTGCAGATCAAAATGTGCAAGACAGCACTACAACTCGGCCATTGATTTTCTCCACTGTCTCAAGGTCACATCGCTGACCAAAAGCCATCACCTTCCTGTAAAATGCTACTTCACTAAAGCCATATTTCTCCACTCCACCGACAGCTGCGGCAGACATAATCAATACTGTTAATTGTTTTTACTGTACCAATCACTTTTACAGGCACGTCAAGTGGAAATAATGGAAAAATAAATTCCAACATGTTGCACAACATGGGAGACGTTAAACTGCTTGAACAAAATGTCCTCCTATTGGGTGGCAGCTGATTGCCATTAGTTAAAATATAAGTATACATGATGAAGAGACATATTGTGAAGACAGAAGCCCAGTTGTGTTTGCATTGAATGGGGAGAAGTGCTGCAGCAGGTCAGGAGATGTTCTCACAGGGCAGAGTGGGGAGCCAGCTGTCAGCCCATGAAGAATCTCCACCCCAATTCACTTGTTATTGTGCTGTCTGGGTGACAAGTATACCTATAGACTGAGTATTTATTTCCGAAATGTTTTGTTCCGTTTTCCTGCAATGATGTATGTTTCTTTTATAAATCCATCGCCGAGCCTTTTAAGCCATAAACAATATTTCTCCAGGCCAGATTCCTTGTGCAGCAGTCTTGGGGAACCTTGAGATCTCCAGCCTCTGATTTAATGGCTCGTAATTCCTGAAAGGCCATCGCTCAGAGCGCACGGCACGCTGCTGAGCAGCATCCTCACGCTGGGCGGGCGGCCCGGCGCTCCGGCCTCCACCCTGGCCGCCCCAACACGCCGTCAAACTGCTCAGGTGGAAACAGAACCGGGCTCCTTCCGCCACTGGTGAGCTGCTGCTGCTGCGAGCCACCAGCAAGAACATCCTGCCAGTGCTGCTGCTGGGACCAGGTCGCACCAGAGAACCACAGAACAGAGCCACTGTGGCTGCAAGCACCACATTCTGGATCACAACTTGCACCAGTAAAACATTCTTCAAACGGTCAAACTGTAACAGTAAGAGAATCAATGAATCATGATGAATAAAACTCAACTGTCTGGGTCAGCATTAATGTGAAGGCACTGTGTTATCCCCCAGTGATGTCACTAAAGTTGTGCAGTAGTTCTGCTTCCAAACCAACGTGGACCGGGTCCAACAAAGCATCGGCTTCATCAAGAATCAACAAACCAATGATGACTAAAAACAAAGGGCTAAATATGAAGACGTGTCAAGAGTTTTGGCTCCAGTCAGATCCACAATCATATGAATATACGATATACACATCCACATGAAGCTAGGTGTATTATACCAGGTCGACAGTACTGCTTGGCCAAAGTACTTGAAAGTTTGTCTAAAAAATGACCACTCAACAAAGTGACAAAGTAGAGGGAAGGAGGAGCAGCCAGTTAAAGGCAGTGATTGCAGTGCATCTCTAATTGTCCTGCCGCTGCTCCTCATGTTTAATCCCTGCTGCCTTCATTAACAATGGATGAATTAATTAGAAGCCTTCATAGGATTTGTGCACAGTGAGCCGGGAGATAAAACACAGCCTGAGCCTCGGTGCGTCCGCTCTGCCTGCACCTCCTCCGTCTCCCCTGCGCCTCCCCTCCGACCCCGCACCCCCACACCCCCGCACCCCCGCTTAATTGTATTGTTTGCTCGTCGTGTCGATAGCAGGATTAATTTCACTATAGATCAGGATTATTGACCCTCTCGTCAATGTTATTCCATTTCTGTAAGGTGCTAATTATAGGGAACAGGGGAAAGCAAATTGCATTGTAACTTGTCTCACTTGTTTTCCAATAAAGCAGAAAGAAAACAACATTCATTCCCGCCCAGCCGCTCGATCCAAGCGCTATCTCTGCGTCCACCCGACCACCTGGGAGGAACAACCGCTCCACCACCGGCAGCCTGGACGCCTCACAGACACCTCTGGTTCTCCTGACTCGCAAGTCCACTTCTCCTCACACCCGCTGCTCCTCGCTGCCTGTCCTGGCGTCGCCTGGCGGGGGAGGGAGGAGCCAGCTGCTCAACTATCAGCCCACTGGATCAGAGAGGCACTGCAGCGCCAACACAGCCCAAAAACACCGGCCGACAACTTCTGCCAACGGAGGGGACCAGGTGAGGTAGCGCCACCTTGAGACAGAGACACTGAACTGCACCTTGGCTGCATGGCTGCACTGCATGGAGGAAGAGGAGGAGCAGGTAGAGGAGCAGGGGGAGGAGGAGGAGGAGGAGGAGGAGGAGGAGCAGGAGGAGGAGCAGGGGGAGGAGGAGGAGCAGGAGGAGAGGAGAGCAGGAGGAGGAGGAGGAGCAGAGGAGGAGGAGGAGGAGGAGGAGGAGGAGGAGGAGGAGCAGGAGGAGGAAGAGGAGGAGCAGGAGGAGGAAGAGAAGCAGCAGGAGGAGCAGGAGGAAGAGTAGGAGGAGGAAGAGGAGGAGCAGGTAGAGGAGCAGGGGGAGGAGGAGGAGGAGCAGGAGGAGCAGGTGGAGGAGCAGGAGGAGGAGGAGGAGGAGGAGGAGGAGAGAGGAGGAGGAGGAGGAGGAGGAGGAGGAGGAGGAGGAGGAGGAGGAGGAGGAGGGAGGAGCAGGAGGAGGAAGAGAGGAGGAGGAGGAGGAGGAGGAGGAGGAGGAGGAGGAGGAGGAGGAGGGAGGAGGAGGAGGAGGAGAAGAAGCAGGGAGGAGGAGGAGGAGCAGCAGGAGGAGGAGGAGGAGAGGAGGAGGAGGAGCAGGAGGAGGAAGAGGAGGAGCAGGGGAGGAGGAGAAGCAGCAGGAGGAGCAGGAGGAAGAGTAGGAGGAGGAGGAGGAGGAGCAGGAGGAGGAAGAGGAGGAGCAGGTAGAGGAGCAGGGGGAGGAGGAGAAGCAGCAGGAGGAGCAGGAGGCGCAGGAGGAGGAGTAGGAGGAGCAGGAGGAGCAGGAGGAGCAGCAGCAGCAGCAGCAGCAGCAGCAGCAGCAGCAGCAGCAGCAGGAGCAGCAGCAGCAGCAGCAGCAGCAGCAGGAGTCTTCAGTCTATGATGAGGGACTTGAGGCTGTGGTTGTTCCAGGCATACAGGTAATTAAAGATGTTTTATGAGTGAAGAAGCTCTGTGTGTGTGGCTCCTTCCAGAGGTCCAAGGACCTGGAGCACAGCGAGCCTGAGACCCTGCACCTCCCCCCACCTCCCCCCACCTCCTCTCCGGCAGTCCTCTAATGAACTGAAAGGTCAGAGCACTAATAAAACTATTAGCAGAAATGAATCTCTCAGATGTGTTAATGCACTTTTAATTCCTGTTAGCAGATTTCATCCCCCAGCAGTTTGCTGCCCGCTAATGAGAAATAAAACGGGCCGCTCTGGGGAAGGGGGGGGGGGGTCGATGCTCGGGCTACTTCACAGCAGGCTCCACACTCACACAGAGGCGGCAGTCATACACACTTAGCTCCTCCACCTTCCACACAGTGTGGTGGAGGTGCTGCTGTTATTCACGGACCGAGGCCCGTTTTCAGCCCTGTGATTCTGCAGGGTTAATTAAAGAGCACATCTCCATCTGTTCTCATTCAGCCTCAGCTCAGAGTCTCCCTACCAAGCACACACACACACACACACACACACACACGGGATCACACTTGACTCGTCTTCTCCTCCTCGTCATCAAAGGAGAGACCAAAAAAAGAAAAACGCAGCGGTAAGGAGTTCAAAGAGACGGAGAAAAACAAGGTGAGGACTTGAGGACATGATGTGACCTTTGACCTGGTTGTCTCCTGACCCACTAATGAGCCCCAGACAAGGCCTGACCCCAGTCCTCCAGGAGCCACCACTGACAACAAAGCCATTGTAGGCGACGCGTCGACTGTTTGTACAAATGTGTCGGTGCGCCTGCGGTGACACTGAAGGCCACGAGGGAAGACAGAGGGTAGAAGAAAGGAAAAGGGAGGCGCACAAGACAAATCTGTGGCATTTCAAAAAGATGCAAATGACAGTGGAAACAGACGGAAAAATCAGCAAAACAGAGTCAGCTGTGCAACTGAAGGCCCAAAAATGTTTTTATTTTTCATTTTCAGCGGAAAGCAGAAGACACCATGGTTTAAATATGAAGCAACCCAAAGCAGTTCCAGTTGGAGCTGCAACCACTGATTCTGGATCAGACCTCGCACCAGTAAAACACGTCTTTGATTGGTGGAACAGCAATGGAAAATAATATATTCAATGGATCACCGTAAAAGCAAAGACACACCGTGGTTTAAACAGCGTGATCAAATGTTGGACAGGAAGTTGTTCATAATTAAATATGCAACATTCAATAAATGGACGTCAATGGACAAACTACAGGAAGTTTAGAAAGGCTGCACTGAAAATGAAAGACAATGCGTAAATTGTCTCACTAGTTTATCGAGCTCATCACTCCTGCCAACAGCAGCCACCAACGGTGACAATGAACACTGTGTTTGTATTTGCTTGAGCTCCAGCAGCAGGACCAGAGTCGCTGGGAGCACCGTCAGTGCCAGGAAGAGCCAGCAGGGGAGGGGCCAGACACTCTATTACCAAACTGAGCCTTTTAATCAATAAAGAGATAAAGGATATTTTAATCAAAGACATATTTCCTTGTTTGTCTGATGTTTGTGCCGCCGCCGCCGCTGCCGCGCGCATCATCTTTAACTGCTGAGAAGGATGCATAATGCGCTCCCAGAGAGCCACTCATCCATAGCAGACCAGTCAGCAGAAACACACACCGGCCCGGCCCAGCGCGCAGACACTCCACCGACGCCAAATTGCATTAGGATGGCCATATTAAGGGGGAAATTGCATCCTGTAAACTAGAATATTATTTCCACACGCACACAAACAAACTGCCAGCGCACACACGCAGACAAACCATTTTTCAACATCACATTCCCTGTAACTGCGCTCACTTTTCAGCAATGGATCCATACTCAAATTGTTTCACACACACACACACACACACACACACACACAGCAGCCATAAAGTCCTAGCGTGCCTCTATTAGTGTGTTGGCTGTTTGTCGGACATGGCTGCATCCGCCTGCTGTGGCTAAAGAGCAGCAATGAGATTAGAGGGAAACTGGAGCTGCTCGGCCCGCTGCTCTGAGCTCACTGTGGGCCTAACAAGTCCAGAGGTGCTGGGCCCGCTGGATCAGGTTCCAGGGGCTAATGGGTCATATAGCAACTGACACCTAATTGAGTGATAGAGTGCACGCATTAAGCTCTGTAGATGTGTGTGTGTGTGTGTGTGTGTGTGTGTCTGTATCTGTGCGGTCAATTCACTTTTACCATATTATTTCCATTTTCTTTTCTTCTAATTAACCGAGGTGTGTGTGTGTGTGTGTGTGTGTGTGTGTGTGTGTGTGTGTGTGTGTGGCTGTGTGGGCGCGTGTGGTCCACGCCAGCCTGCTGAGCGCCAGGGAGCAAACAGCAGCTCCAGTAATAGTGATTCATGCTTTCCGTCAGAGCCTGTGACAGCTCGGGTTCGATCCTGTGCTCAGTGCGATGTAGCGGCGGCAGCAGCAGCAGCAGCAGCAGCAGCAGCAGCAGCAGCAGAGGTGGGTGCCGGGCTACGGACGTCATCATAACTGCTGAGGGAGTGTTGGGCTGCTGACATATTGATTGACCCCATGTTAAGAGATTTGATAGATTGACCCCAGATTCTTTATGTCTGAACGGTGGAGCGTTAAAGAGGGGAAGGTCTGGGGGAAAATCACAGCCATTGATATCACTTAAATATACGGAAGGTTCTTCCACAGTTGAACGTTTTGACAAATTTGCCTACTGCCATAATCCCTCATGTTGTCATGAGTGGGAACGCTACCTTTAATTGTTGGGCGGCAGAGACGCGAGTTGGTCAGCGAACGAAATGAGACGTCAGCTTGGTCTGCTTGGATGGCAGCGGCTGAACTGAAGAAATCCCTCCGCCCAGGCGCAATGTCTGGAATGTACTTCTGACCTGGCATTCGGCCTGAAAACAACTCTGTCTTGTCCTGTGACATTATTATTTCATAGCATGGAGAATGTCCAGATACCTGATATAAAGTCACCCTTCAGGTACACAGCTCACCTCAGAGTCAACACATCCAGGATAACCATGAGAAAACATTGTCCTTCCTCTGTGCCTGGGCCAGCAGGGCTCAGGAACTTATCGGACCATAAGGCAAAGCCGAACCCAGAGCATCCTCTTGGCCCTTTGGGGCTGAGGCGCCAGGAAGGACCACAAAGGGTAGGATTCACACTAACGATGGAGGAAGCTGTGTCCAGTGGGCTGGTTCCTGAGCTGGAGCAGAAGACCCTGCACCATTGTTCTGCCAACACGCTGACAGCTGGTGATTTAGGACCAGGGCTGCCCAGGAGCGAGTGAGGTCAGAAAGAAGCTCTACAGGCTCCCTTCAACAATCCTACCCAACCCCACCATCCGTGAGATGGATGCTGACCCCGTACGAGGCCTGGCCTCTTTATACCAGCGTCTATCCCTGGGTCCACGCCCCTCCGCCAACAACACAAACATGACAAATCTGCTGCTTGTTTACTTTCAAGGCTGAAAAAAAACTGTGTGATTTTTCTACAGCGTGTGAAAAATCTATCCAGGGTGAGAACTTCTTACCCTAATGTTCAACCTTCCTGTCTGTGGAACTGAAAAACATCCACTCAGGTTTAAGTTGAAGCGCTGGTGGGAAAAGGAGCTGAATGGCTCTTCAGCACGGTGCACACAACAAGAGGGTGCCCAGTAGAGCCAGTAGAGCCCGTGGAACCAGTAAAGCCAGTGGAACCAGTAGAGCTAGTGGTCCCAGTAGACCCAGTAGAACTAGCAGAGCCAGTAGAGCCAGTAGAACTAGTAGACCCAGTAGAACCAGTAGAACTAGTAGACCCAGTAGAACCAGTATAGCCAGGGGTCCCAGGAGAGGCCGGAAGAGGCCGGAAGAAAGATCAAGGACTGGTAAAGGGTCATAACAAAACAACAAGGGTCAAACATCTTAGATACAGAATCCTTACTTCCATTGTGATATTGCATTTGTCTTTTTCATTTTGTAGAATGACTTTTTGTTATAATGAATGGTGAGCAGCTAATTGTGAGCGTCATTATCTATACTGGTGCTTTAAACTTCTCAATAGTTTGGTATGTCACTGGAGATATGCATTGATGAATTATGGATTAATGGGTAGATGAAAAGGTGCATAAAGGTGAGGCTGTGCCAAAGTTACCACAGGAAAAAGGTTTGTCATAGACCGCCTTGAAAACCACCCAATCATATCCACAAACCATTGAAGGTGCACAATCATCTCTTGGTGGCAAAAGTGTGAAAAGTAAGACCCAGGGCCACTGACTGGCAACAACTGGCCACTTGACATGGACTTGCAATATTTTGGGGGAAAAAACAAAGTGAGTCAAAGCACCTTTTCAATGTCAACCAAACACTGGCACTGCTTACTAACCTGGGAGGCTTTCTATGAAAACTTAGCTAAATAATACAATTCTTACAGCTTCAACTGAACGGACAGAGTGATGCTGGAACTAGAGGTCTGCTTCCCAGATGAGATCATTCTGCTGTGAGATGGTGGTCCACGAGGCCATTTTGGCAGCAGTCCTGCCGCAGTTGCTCTTCACACTGAAATACTCAGGCACAAGTGCTGCACAACCGCCAAAGTGCAAGGTTTGGGTGATGTATGTGCATAGCCAGAGACACGGCAGATAAAGCTGGTCTCCATGTAGGGGTCCAGACAGTGGGGCACTGGATGTGGAGAGCTGGGTTCAAGGGAAACAGATAAGGCTGCCTCTCAGCAAAGCAGCCCCTTAAAAAGAAATAACAGGGGCGACCCGTCAAGGTTTTTGTCATCTCCTTCATCACATCAGTCGCCCGTTCCATTCCGTTCCATCGCTGGTCAACCAGCGCACGCAGCGGTGGCGGCCGTGGCCCAGGATGAAAGTGGTGGAAAATGGGAGTCATTGTAAAGCATCTTGTGCTGTGGAGCCTCCGCGCCGCCGCCGCCGCCACCGCCGCCACCGCCCCCGTCTCCACCTCTCCTCCTATGACTCCACTTGAAGACAAATGGGTCCAGGGCAATGACAGAGTGCTTGGTCCACAAATCACCAGCGGCCTGGTCTGCTCGCCCACTGCCTTCTCCCTTTCTACGCTGCCCCCCCCCAAAACCCTCCCGCCCCCCACCCAGCCTGGCCCCTCCCCTTCCCCAGCCCCTCCATTAGTCATGTGCAAGCGGGCAGCAGCCAGTAGTCGTAATTAGACAAGGACAAATCGCCGGCCGCAGACACGGACGAGTCCAGCCGCTAAATAAGGCCCAGTTTCCATACTGACCTGTGGGCGGCGTGTCGGGCCAAGGAGAGGCCCAGGGCGGGAAGAATCACCACCGTCCAATACCCCCGCTGATCCCCTGGCCTGGCCTGGGAACTCATTTATTATCCCGCAGAGCCATCGCTCGGACCCAACTATCACAAGAACTCCGTCACACATTCAGAATATCCCTGGAATGGCCACATGGGGTCATTTGAGAATGAGAGCAAGGATCAATATTCAGAAAAAAAAACCTGGTCCGCCAAATTCCGATCCCAGCCGGCTGCAGAATAATGGAAACGTGCCAATGAAGTCAGACATAAATCCTTGACAAGTTCCTTCATTATAGCAGACACACCAAATACGTACACTGTAACCTAGCAGATGATAGTGAGACCAGTTTAAATCAGGTTAGTTTTTAAAACCATGGAGTTTTTTCAAATGGGATCAATTGAACTGATTGAGTTCATCAACAACAACATAGGAGCCGCAATCCAACAGAAGAAAAAAGAAGACTGACTCGGTGGATGTTCTGACCAATCTGATCTCTTGCTTGGAGTCAATGACTTTACACTTTGACTAAACCTCACCCACCACCACCAACTGTTCATCCCCACAGAATGCTGACTAGTCAGTCAATCACCCTGATAACCAATCACATGAAACATTTAGAAGATCAGTGCCTTTGAATCTTAGTATTCACATTTCAGCAAATCAGTCTTCATGTAATGCATTGCACTGTCTAAAGCTGACGGAATCTTATGACTACTATTTCAATGGTGACAAAATGTGGTTCGTTGTGTCCGCTACCACCGAGACAGAGAGTGACATCTTCTAACCAGGAGGTGTATATGTGATCCAATAACTAAAGTCCAATAAAATAAGACTTGGAAATAAGATTTGCACATGATAACACATTCAGATGAAAGTTATCCAAAAGTCTAAAAGTCCTTCATCTTTCAAACAAAACTGATGAAGGTCTTCACAACCTTCCTGTCAGAGGAACGTGACGACGTCACTTGTTTTTGTGGCGTCCCAACCAACTCTCAATGAATAAACTAACCAAATAAAGCAAATCAGGAGCAATAAAGAGGTTTCAGGGTACATTAGGTGAAACATTAGAAGGCCGGAATTGGCAAAAATGAGAATCCGTGGAGTCGCATTACGCACGGACGAAGAAACCATCAGTCAACAAAATATAAATTACAGCCATCTGAGGGCAGCGCAAAGTGAATCCACAGAGGAGTATCAGTAACAATTGCTTTGGCCAGGTCAGAGCAGGAACACACTGGCTGGGCAGAGAGGGCTTGACAAGCTGACCACACACACACACACACACACCCGAGCACGCTCCAACAGAGCAAACCTTATTGATCTGCCTCCTAATTTTCTAATTAGTTTTTATTGGATTTCATAATCGCCATCAGGACACATCAAAAGAAACTCAAAACCCTTGCAAGATTTTCTGCCCTCCTCAACATAATTTTTCTTAACTGTGAGAAGGAAGCCGTGTTTTCAATTCCAGATCCCCAGATGTGTATGGGAGGATTTTTTTTTTTTCCTATTTGCTCACCGCAACTTCTTGGATGGCCAACACTGCATAAACACATGCTTCCTCTGATGGGCACTAACTGCTGTTCAGCGCTGCACATTTTCTGCATGATCTGATGCTATTTGTCACACTTTGCACTCTTCCCCAAGTGCCCCTGGATTGCACTGCTGGTGGAGAACACTGCAGTATGAAGTGGAAATTGTGAATATTCTTTTAATGTCTCTATTTGCGGAGTACCTGGCTTTTCTATCGGTTCTGCCCGTGGTCCATGTAACCCCTGGGTGCAGAACAACCTATCTACATATTCTGTTGGAACTGCAGTGTGAAACAGAAAACTGGAGCCTTGTTCACGTCAAGAATAAGATCACGCAAGAAGCAGTTTGAATCCACCTCCAGCTGGGGTCCGCAGCTTTCCAAAAGTGTAGCGGCCGCGGGTGTTTTCACATTTTGCATGTGATCTTGGAAGAAATGCAGAGAACAAAAGAACACGTGGGCTTTTTGAGAGCCGCTCATCAGAAGCCTTCAGTGCGACTCTGTGTATTCTCCGTCTACCGAGAGTCTGCCTCCTGACACACAGTAGTGATGGAGAATTTGACATGGAGGTTTTCAGTTTACTTGAAGAAGTGTCCCTTCAAGCCACAGGCCATAACTTCCAAGTTTGCAAAATTGCTACCATATCGGCTCCAGAAACTCCCTTTTGCACCATCTGGTGTGCCATAAATGAGGGAAGAGCTGGAGAGCAATCAGAAAATACTTAGTGGTCTGTACCGACTTACCCTGTCTGTTTACATCATTGTTTCTGAGCACACAAAAGCTGGAATTATACTGAAAGCCTCATTTTCTCTGCCACGCTACAGCCATTAAACGCTGACTGCCAGATGTTAGTCAGCCACTACAAATGACTTCCCTGTTTTCTCTCTTTGTTATTGCCCATTCTGAGGGAAAACCTCTGGTTCGATGGCACGAATGCAGCAGCTTTCAAATGACGACGGATGAAGATTAAGAGACGGGGAAAGTGGGAGATGTAGAATTCTCAGTGTGATAAAACGCAGAGGACCAGTCGTAGTTGATGAGGAACACTTAAAAAAAAAACCTCAAAAGGTTTGGAGCCTTTCCTTTCTTAATACTGTCATTCCACATTTATCGCTATGGAGGCCATTCAAACCTAAAGAAAGAGGGAGCTGAGAGAAAGAAAGAGAAGAACTGAAAAACAACATCGTGAAAGAACAATGAAGTTATTTCACTGAATTCTAAGTTGAAGAAAGAAGCGGTCCGCCAAAGCAATGATTCTTCTTATTCTAACGTCTCACCACAGCACACACAATATTCATGGCGTTGGCAGACTACGGCCCGGGGGCCATATGCGGCCCATTAAGCTTTTTAATCTGAACTTGAAGAAATGACATTAATAGTCAGTCAGTCAATACAATAGCTGTATTTCCTCCATGTTTCCAGTGTCAATGACAGAAATCACTGTCAAAGTCCTGAGATGTTGCTGCCTTCCTCCCTCAGCCACCGCCTCCCAGCAGCTCTTTGTTCTCTTCGTGCTGTTTCCCCCACAGATGAACCCTCTGTGGTGCAGGTGGGACCAGTGACAGGCCTTTGACGGCCCACCGTGTTGAAGTGCGTTGCGTGAAGCGGGCACTGGGTGGCAGAGGCGGCTGAGATCCAGTGAAGATGTTTTTGGCCTTGATGGCAGCGGCGGCGCCCATCGATCCTGGGCTGATTCTCCCTCAGATACGTCTTATTTTATTAGTGGCTTCGGCCTTCTGCCGCCCCATTGCGCTGTGATCAATACGGCCGTGGGACGGCCCGTATTTTTCTCACTTTTAGTGCCTTAACACTGTTTAACCGTGTCACCTGATAAACGACGGGCCCTCCCCAAACACTGATTTCCTATTGATTTCTCCCTCATTCTCCATCCCTCGCTTCGTCACTCTGCCATTGTACCGTTGTTTTTATCTGCAGGTGTCCAGCATCCCGCTGCGCCTCGGCGGCAGCCGACTTTAGAGGAAGATGGAGGTGGCTGCCGCCTCGGCACCACTCCCACCGCAGACGGACCACCATTAGGGGCTGTTAGACGGGACAAAGTGGCTCCTTCTCCTCTAACCAGAGCAGCTCAAACATTCCCACACACCATTCTGTTTGCCTTCTTCCTTGCCCCCGCGTGAGAAGTAACAAAGTACAAATACTTTACTGTACTGAAGCAGACATGTGTACTTTACTTGACTTTTTTTTTCTCATGACTTTAACTGCCTACATTTGTACACAAACATCTGTACTTCCTACTCCTACGGCTAGAAAAAAAACACTTACTTTTGTTACTTTTGTGTTTAAAAGATACAAATTCTGTTTAAAGTGATTCACTTAATATTATGCCGACAATAACACTGATTGTTATTAGGTGTAAATATCCAATAATGGCTCACTGGTCATAAAATTATTGATCACAGTATAGTTGCACTGCAGTTGAGAAAGAAGAAAAACACAGTATGAGGAGTATTAAGATTTAAGATGCTCATGCAAACCTGAGCTGAGTTCAGTCCAAATTATTCTGTCACAACATTTTTCCTTTTTGGAAAAGGAGTATTGTTTCAATATATATATATATACTACCCAAAAAATTACAATATCCTGAAAAGGTTGTTGTATTTCTGCAATTCAACTTAAAAGGTGAATGTGACATATTATATAAAGGAATAATATGCAAATCAATATATTTCAAGTTTTTATTTCTTTGGATTTTGCTGATCAGGTCTTGCAGCTTAAAAAAAAAAAAAAACTCAAATTTTATAATAATTTTCTGAGTTTGTGGGTTTGTGCTTTTAATAAGCTGAAAATCTTAATCAGCAAAGTTACAACAAGGAACTGCTGGAGATGTCAATTTGCGTGGAATGGCTCAATAAAATTTGTTGCTTTCATCTTTTATGTTAAATTGCCAAAATAAAACAACTTTTACTGGATATTCTCATTTTCGGTAGTACCTGTATGTATATATATATTTTATTTATTTCATTTTTTTTTTACTTTTTACTTCAGTACATTTGAGAACGTGTACTTTCTTACTTGAGTAAAGGAGTTCAATCAGTACTTTTAGTTTTGCCTGAGTATATTTTTCCACTGGTATCCAGACTGACTTGGATCCAGTGGGTGAGCAGTGTTGCCACCTCTACCTCTGCAGGTAAGGAGGTACGGGGCGAACATGATTTGGAAGCAGCCAGGTGCTGCAGGCTACATCGGGGCTGCGCTCCTCATCTCCCATCATTAGCCGCCAAACGGCCCGCTGACAAACAGTGGCGCAGGCCTATCAGCCGGCGTCAGCGGAGCAGGATGCGGCGCGAGCGGGCGCAACAGATGTTATGACAACCTGGAGGACGACAGCTCCATCCATCACGCACACAAGGCCCGCTGATGGAAACGGGGGGGCTTTCGCACAACGGGAGCTGCAGATACTGCGAGTACGCAGAGCGGCAGACAATCCAGTTAGGGGACTTAAGGTGGGCGACCACTGTATAAACACCAGTGATACATGTGCAGCTAAATCACAGAGGAAAGAGAAGAGCCGGCTGGGTAAATAAGATTGTGAGTGAGATGAAAAGGGGAGGCGGAGGTGAATCTCCAGGGAAATCAAGGCAGAATGAAGTCAATGTAAATACTGAAGGGAACAAACTGCAACGCAGTGGAGTTGATCTCTGGGACCACGCAGGACAGAAACTTTACACTGCGTCTCCTGGCTCACCCAGCCACACACTCGCAGTGACACTGCAAACATTTTTACACTTTGCTCTACATGGAAGGAGACGTGTTCAGGGATTATTGTCTGAGCCGTCAAAGCAGATCAATGATTGAAATATGGCCATCATTCACACAAGCTGCAGTAGTAACGCTAAGGTTGGAGCTGCACCAAAAATGTGATGTTTGGAGAACATTGAGCTCCAGGAGAGGAACTTCAGAGCTGTTACTGTCTGAATGCATCACGACCTCCATTCATTCCACAGGAAAGATGAAGTTCTGGTCGTTCACTTGGAGATGTTTTGGAGCCAAATGACTGATTTGAAGAATCTGCTGCAATCACTGGCACATGAGGTCCAGGACTGAGAAGTCACTGAGTTAACCAGCAGAGTGAGTGACCAGTGAGTGACCAGTGAGTGACCAGTGAGTGACCGAGTCGCACTGGGCTGAGAGCCACTGGTCAGTTTCCATTAACACCAGGAGACTGGGGGGGGCAGGTATGGACACCAACACACCACTTCTTCACTACACTGATATAGAAATAATTTGTACGCACTGTACTGCTTTAATTCTTTTGAATTCTTCTCTTTGCACTGCACCTGCTGCTCTAACTGTGCACATTTCCCCAATGTGGGACAAATAAAGCACTGGCAACTGTTCTTTTGGTCCAAAGCGCTCCCCTTCCACAGCCCCTGAACCACGGCTTTGCAACGGGAGAGCTTGAGCACCAGCTAGTGGCGAGGCGGTGCCACTGCCGCGGCGTCCCGGCACCAAACACATTAATCATGAGCAGGGGAGTGTAAAATTCAATCGGCTCCTTCCATCCATTTCATGTGAAGCAGACTGAAGGCCGGCCTTGTAGTGCCTGAGAAAGGAAGGATGAAAAAAATAGGAGGGGGTGGGGGGTTCGGGGGTGGGGGTGGGGGGAGAGGAGCCCCCTACACTTCATCAGAAGCCCCAGTTCATAACAAATGGAGTGTCTCTCCGGCGGAGGAGTGCCATCAGAAACACGCGTTCTCTCTATCCATTTAATTCCAGCGGTGCAGGAGGGGTCAGGGAGGGAGGCTGGCCCCCCCTCACCCCCCTCGCCACCTCCCCCACCCCAGTCACACAGTAAACTACCTTTTAGGAATTGTTTCTCAATAAGAAATGATCAGTCCATTTATCTGCAGCAGGCGGGCCTGTCTCCTCACCCAGACCTCCAATATTTTTCCTTTGACCTGATCAGGGCTATAAACTAGAGGCAGACACTTTCAATTTGTCACCCGAGGCGGGACACCACCCCCCCACCACCACCACACTGGAAGTCCCATACCACTGATTGCATCCTCCCGCACAAATGTAAAAATTCCAGCCTGGCCTGATCTCTCACGGATTCCAACTCTCCGGGATTCTTTTCCTTTTTTTCTCCATGCAGCTGCTACATGGAAATAAGCCTCTTGTTCATGCAATGAAAAATATCCCAGACACACACAGCAATGTGTCATGCATGATCTGGGTGTGTGTGTGTGTGTGTGTGTGTGTGTGTGTGAGGGAGGGAATCAGTTTGATTTAGGTTTGCAGAAGCACTTCCTCCTACAGGAAATTTAAAATGAAAGCATGATAAAGAATAATAGAACAATATCGTAAATGCAGTGTTTACAGTGTTTACTGTCTTTAATTTGCCACAGTCCATTTCAGGGGCTGGGATACTGACTGGGTCTCCTCTGTCATGTCTACACATTGCAAATGCAGCACAACGACTGAACAAAAAGCCGAGAACATCAATAATTGGAGGAGGAAGCATTTTTCCACTGCTGGAGGGGGAGAACATTAACTCTGCTGTTTTCTCTCCAAACATGGAGCAACTTTAAACGGAGGGTCATTACAATGGACACATGACTTACTTTCCCATTAAAGCCTTTTAAAAGCAGTTAAACATTGAGTGGAAGGGACGCAGCTCGTCAACTATTATTTCTGACACGGCTCCATCGCCGCGCGCCCGCCGCCGCCACCGCCGCCTCATGCGTGTCACATGCGCACGATTAATCAGTGATCCTTCCCGCTGTCACACCGCATGTGTTTGGTTAAACAGCAGCGATGGCCAACTGGGCGGAACTGAAAAACACTGCATGGAAACGTAGCTTCGCTCCTACCTGGTTTCCTGTCCGGACGACACAGCGAGCGGGAAGCAGCAGTTTTCACTGAGGTTTCTGAAAGGGAGAAAATCAAGAGGCTGCAGTGACTTCAGTAAAACACAGTTGAACTGGCAAAGATGAAGCCACTGACTTCATCAACACGCAGCATCCAGTGGGCATCAAAGCAGACGCCTTGCATTCATCCTCTTCACCGCTTGACATTTTTCTCTAATGTGCAATAAAGACTTATATTTCAATGTGTAGATTGCTGTAAACCAAACTGTCCATAAGATGGACTGGATGTATATCTTGGTTTTTTTCTTTTTTCCATTTTCCCCTATTTTTTATAGTATTAATATATTTTATTTTTATAGGGTTAGGGTTAGAAATATCTTATAATTAATAATTATAATTATAAATATACTATAATTATAAATACCCATCTTTTTTGCAGTGTACAGTTGCTGCTGCAATTATGCAAATTTCCCCACTGTGGGATTAATAAAGGGCCTCTTCTTCTTTCACTGATGTTATCATTACTACTATTAGTGTTGATATTATTATATATTTTTTGCTTTCCATTGTTTGCAACTAATTATTTTATATAATATTATATTATGTTATATTATATTATACTATTTTACAATATTGTATAGTGGTGCATAACACTTTAAACAGCCTTACCTGTATTTGCCACTTTTTTAAGAAATTCTTTGAACTTGTAATTTTGTTTATTTGTTTATTTGTCAAACTTATATTTTACTGCCAATTGCTGCTTTTTAAAACTGTCTTTTTCCACACTTCCTTTATTCCTTGTGGGGTTTTGCCACACCACCATTTCACTGCCATGCAGCATGACATGCGACAAATGAAATCTTTCAGATCTTTGGATCTCTTGTAGTTTGCAGCTGAAAGCAGCTCTGTTGCGGCGCACTGTTGCTCTTCGCGAGGCCAACTTTAGGCCAAGTCTGTCCTTTCACCAACAACTGTTTCTTCACGGTTTACCATTTGTTTGGGTTCAGTCTTTAAGAATTACAGAGCTACATTAATTAGCTTGTGAAAGGCTGCCAGTGTCTCTGCAGAGGGCAGATTAGGCTGCCGTCAGGGTTAGGAGCAGGGAGCGGTGAAGATGCAATCTGGCCAAAACACGAGGCTTAGAATATTCAGTCACTGACTGAGCACCAATCAGGGAGGCTGTAGCCTTTGGTCCTACGTCTTTATACATAACACAGATTAGAATACAGTTCGAAATTAAAAGCGAAGGCTTCAAATACATGCGTTTAAAAAGAAGGGCTACACAGAGAGAAGTTAAAGGGCGAAAACAAACTGCCGATTGAACGCTATTGTCCACCAGTATTTAGAGTGAGGTCTCTGACTGCCCTCTACTGGTTGCCTGAAGAAATGTTCTTCAATTCATTTAGAAAGAAAAAGAAAGTTCGTACCTTCTGCACCTTCATGTTGGTGTCCATCTCGTGCTGACACTGTTGGCCCTGGTGGTGGTTGTTGCTCTGAGACTCAACTGTCTCGGCCAGTCACAGGTCCAGGATGGCGTCAGTCCACGGAACTCAGATTGATTCACACTGGGAGAGCCGGCGGTGCTGTGACACACACACACACTCACTTCCTTTACTGCAGCGACAGGGAGCCTTCACCTGTTCACCTCTTCACCTGTTCACCTGTTCACCTGGCCAGCTAACTGAGCTAAAGAGCTGCTAGCTTCGTTCAAGTTGGCTTTAGCTCGGCCGTGTGTGTGTGTGTGTGTGTGTGTGTGTGTGTGTGTGTGTGTGTGTGTGTGTGTGTGTGTGTGTGTGTGTGTCACATTATTTGCACCCTGGGCCACACGCACACAGAGTGAGAGTTCACTCTGCTGGTTGTCATCCAGTGGCAGAAGACACAACTGAGTCACTTTTAACGCTAACATCGCAGTGGACAACACACTCGGTACTTCGCGGCTCCTCGTCAGTTGCAACTCTGAAGGGTGTGCGCTCAAAGCTGCCCCCTGGTGGCTAACAAGTGTTACTGCCGCGTTACAACTCAAGCTGAACAAGAAAAGACGGTGGAGATTTGATTGAGACGTTAAAAAAAATATTTGTATGTCAGTTGGATTACACACACACACACTTCCACGCCACCTTGTTCTAGTTTTAGATGGGGCAACAGTGACATCTGCTGGCAACCATGTGGTATATAAAGACAGTAGACAACAAAAAGCGGCTCCACTCAGTGCATGAAGATCGTAAGGCTTTATTGGAGGATGAGGAGTGAATGTGAGGAGATGGTGCTTGTTTTAGAGCTGAGCCGTTCCACTGGTCTGCAGTGACCACTGCAGAAATACTCATGTGGCGCCACAGAGGAGGTTTAACACCATCCTGCTAATGTTCTCATGTGCAGTCCACCTACACAGTAATCTAAGGTGTGGAGCTCTACGCTAGAGTATATTCAGCATGCGTCTTGTGTATACACTAATATACTAGCTGGAGGTTGGTTTGTGCCACGACGACGTGATTGGTTTTCTTCTGAAGGTGAATCACAGTTTCACAGTAGGACAGCTGGCATCTTTAGAGGAGGAGACACATGCAGGCAGGGGCTGAACTGGATGACCGAGACCAAAAGTGACAAGCGTTTGAAATACAGAAACGTTCAGAGCAAAATACCCTTCCAGAAGAAAACAACAGGCAGAAGTGTAGGAACAGACAGAATGAGTGGAGGAGGTCAGCGGCGATGTAATGTTTCCTCCGTTGGGGTGAGCAGACAGTAAATGAAAAGAAACTCCTCCAAACTCTTGAAAGGAAAGGCAATGACGATGGCAAACACTGGCTTCTTCTTTGAGGCTTTGGGTGTCATCACAGGTTCAGCTGGCACTTATTCATTTTTGATTCACAGCACTACATGGAAACATCGGCTGAAAAGTAAAATGGGCACAGAGTGGTAACAAGGCCACCTTGTCTGAACTAGACTGCCGTTAAGGTACATTACAGAGTTGGAGAACCAGGATCAAGAAAGTAAAGCAGTGTCGTCACAGTATCACTTTTGTATGTGTGTCAGCGCTGAGGAGAATACAACATGGAAAATACCTGAACATGCGTGTCGCACTGCAATCTGCATCCCCTACATAAGGTTCAACATTAGCACGAGGCCGCGGAAGACGCCAAACTGTCCTCACATTCCGTCGTCTTCCGTCGTTCATCAGGCCAACACAGTGAATAAAAAAATAACTGAGCCAAGAAGCAGGCGTGGGCCAGTCTGCCTCACCGGCGCCCCCTCCTGGACCTGAGCCTAACTCTCTCTGACTATGTACAAGTGGGACTAAAGTCAACTACATGAGCAACTGCACGCAGTGATCCAGCACAGACTGGTCCGACACTGGAATCCTGCTCACAGGTCAAAGATCCAGTGAGATCCTGCTGCTGCTGCTGCTGCTGCTGCTGCTGCTGCTGCTGCTGCTGCTGCTGCTGCTGCTGCTGCTGCTGCTGCTTTCACATCCAGCTGGACACCAACAACAAAATAAAGAGCTGCTACTGTATCTGGTGTAGCCACATAATGTGGGATGGGTGCGTGGGGAGCCAAGGAGAACAATTACATCATATATTACATTTTCTATGTACAGTACTATGTAGAGGAGGAGGAATGGAGATTTCTGTTGCGCTTTGCTGGCTCTTCCCCTTTTTCAGTCGCTCCTCCGGCTTTCCTCCACGGATGGGACGGGAGGATCTACAGAACCCTGGACCTCTTGCTGGCCAGGGAACCGTGCTGAGGGAGCAAAGAGACGTTCGGTCAAACACAAAGCACGGTGAGGATGATAGAAGAACCTGGAGACACATCAGGCTCAGGCTCCTGGAGGTCTGCTGGAGCCTCTCCCAGCTGTCACTGGGTGAAGGACCAGCGGCCACTTTATTAGGGACACATAGAGACACACAACCATTCACACTCACACACGCACCTACGGACAATTTAGAGGCTTCAGTTCACCTCACATGCATGTTTTTGGAGTGTTGGAGGAAGCTGGAGAACCTGGAGGGAACCCAGCAGATACAACAGCTGACCACTACGCCAGTGCGCCACCTGGAGGTGACTAGTTTTGTTCCTTGACCCACCTTGGCCTGTTTGTAAAAGTGAGGGGCCAACTCGACCAACCAGGACGACTCCACCGCAGTCACGTCACGCATGTAGTACTTGGACGTCTGCACCACTTCGTTGAAAATCACCCTGGAATTGAAAGAGAGGGACTGTGTTTCTCCACATCACACTGAGGTCCTCTGGTCTGGGAGAGAAGCTTCAGCCGACAGCAAAATAAAGAAATAAAAGCCCACGGACCATTTGGGAGGCTTCTCTCCATAAAGCACAGAGTTGGGGTGGATGTGAAGCTCGCGGTCGTCTCTCAGGGTCCTGGAGGAGCAGGAGCAGGCACAGAGTTGGCGTGGACAAACATCTTCATCATGACCAGAAAAACCAACAATAGTTACCGGTAGGAGCCAGAGTGGTGGATGCGAGCTGCATTGGCAAAGAATCCCAGCACAATGCACCTCAAGATCACATCAGGGTCTCCTGGAAGAACAAACCATCACATCAGACACCACACTGGACTTCACCAGCACCCACTGCAGGAGCAAGAGCTCACATCCACTGCAAGATGAACAGCAAACACAGCAGCCAGTCACAGAGCAGAGGTGGAGGAGGAGCAGGAGGAGAGGGAGGAGGAGGAGGAGGAGGAGGAGGAGGAGGAAGAGGAAATCAGCAGACATCTCCACAGGGGTTGAGGTGGCCAGGAGATGCAGGTGAGGCCTACACACCCTCGCTGGACGTCCAGGGCACCTTGAACTTGGTGAGGAGCCTCCTCAGCTGCTCCCTGATGGTGGTGGCCCTCAGCAGGCCCTTGTAGTTGAGGAAGTGCTGGTGGCACCACTGGGAGCTCTTCTGGTGCTGCCAGGGGAGAAGCACAAGGTCCATCATCTGGATCCATCAAGGCAAGAACCACCAGTCCTCCCACCACCAGGGGGCACTACCTTCAGGAACGCCTCATAAATATTCAGCATGGTGAGGTGGTCGCCCTCGGCCACGGCAAACTTGCGGTGCTCTCGGGCCTGTAAGGGGAGGGAGAGGTCAAGGAGGTCAAGGTCACGGGGTCATTCCTGTCCTGACATTGATTTCTTTTCATTCATGTAATTTCCTATGTTGATGCTTTAATGATGCACATTTCCCCAGTGTGGGACTGATAAAGACCAACATTCTATTCTATTGTTTTCTATTTTCTTCTGTCCCTCACACCACAGTCTCCTGGGGGGGGGGCAGTCTTGACTCACAGCTGCTTTCTTCTGATTGGCCGGCAGCACCATGACGTTCTGGATCTGCATCATGGCAGCGATGGTGCTGATCTCCTTGGAGCAGCCGCAGCCTCCAGACTCCAGCAGCATCTTGGCAAACATGGGGCTGAGGGGGAACTCTGCCATCCTCAGGCCCAAGGGCTGGGTCAGCCGCCCGTAGCTGTCCACACCTGGACCACAACCCCACACACACACACACACACACACACAGAGACAGCAGGTTAGGCTGAGACTGCTGCTGGAGATGGATGGTGCTGCAGCAGAAGATGGTCTGGTCTGTTCTCACCTCCCAGAGCATAGAGCAGCTCCAGAGCCTGGACCATGGTCTGAGCAGGAGGAGGCTGCAACCATCATCACAACACAACAGCAATCAAAAACACATTGATGTCAAACACGCAAGGAAGAGAACCTCTGAGACACACTGGAGCCAGACTGAAGCCAGACTGAGCCAGACTGAGCCAGACTGAAGTCAGACTGAAGCCAGACTGGAGCCAGACTGAAGCCAGACTGGAGCCAGACTGAAGTCAGATCGAAGTCAGATCGAAGTCAGACTCTGTGCTTCCTCTCATGATTCCATCCTTTCTAATGACACTCAAATTTCATCCTGTGTAACTTGCAAAAGAACAACAGAAAGCTGTTGTTTCCAGATTGCGAGAGTGCAGCAGCGCAGCAGACTCACGGAGAGGAAGCTGAAGCGCAGCACGTTGTCGATGCCCAGCGCCTTGAGCTGCAGAATGACGGGAGCCAGGTTGGTCCTCTGCATCTCTGGCACGGTGGAAGGAGGAAGCTTCTCAAAGTCCTCCTCTGGTGGAGGAGCAGCAGGAGGAGACATAGAGGAGGTGAAAGAGGAGCGCAGGAGGACAGCAGACTGCATTGACCACTCAGATGTTCTCCCTGTCTTCTCAAACTAGCACAGTACACACCTGTGTAGAGCCTGAAGCACTTGCCGGGCCGGTTCCGTCCGGCCCGTCCAGCTCTCTGGCTGGCCGAGGCCTTGGAGATGGGAGTGACCACCAGGGACTCCAGGGCGTTGTGTGGGTTGTAGGCCCGCAGCTTGACAAACGCACAGTCGATGACAAAGACGACCCCGTTGATGGTGATGGAGGTCTCGGCGATGTTGGTGGCCACCACAACCTGGTGAGAAGCAACGTGTGAAGAGAAGCCACAGGTCAACTGGAATGAGTCACGAGTCCAACATGGCAAAGTCACCAAAGCAGAAGGAAAACGCAGTCATGAAGGTTTGTGATGAACAAGGAGAAGACAGGAAGTGACTTTGAAAGCTTGAAGCATTTACACTTCAAAGACTGATTGCTGAAGCCGCCAGCCAGTAAAATAAAACTCATTCTTCTTTGGTGTGGAAGGTGTGGAAACATGTTGTCCACCTTGCGGACGGAGTGGGGCACCCTCTCAAAGACCTTCATCTGGTCTGCGTAGGGAAGGCCAGAGTACATGGGCAGCACCCGCAGGTGCTTCTTCATGCCGTGGCGGGACAAACTCCTGGCCTGCTCCTGCAGCAGCGACACCACCTTCTCCACCTCGTCCTGGAGGCAGACAAGCACAGAGGAAGAGTGAGAAGAGGAGAACAACACGTCCAGGTGGTTCTCCTCAGCTGCAGTCTCAGGGACCACAATGTTTTCCTCATCATCAAGTTACAAACACACACAGTTATTCCACTGAAATAAAAACACTAAACGCCAACTTTCTATCCTGTCTCATCGATTAATGATTGAAATGATTGAACTGAATTGTGTTTCCTACAGAATAAATTCCCAATAATTTCCCCAGAGATGGAATCTCTATTTTAAAATGCCTTTTAAAAAAAGAAAAGAAAGTGGAAACCCGGCCCACAAAGCCTTGACCCAATCAAAACAGCTCACGACCGAAAAGTGGGCTGCAGCCCATCAGTTGAGAAACACTGGCCTGGTGTTTCCCATTAATAAAGAGGCAGTGAATCTCTCTCTTGTGTTGTGTTGTGTTGTGTTGTGTTGTGTTGTGTTGTGTTGTGTTGTGTTGTGTTGGCTCGGACCTGGCCAGTGAGGAAGGCCAGCACGTCGCCATCCTCCTCCGTCTCGTGGATCTTCATCACCGTCTCCACCGTGGCCTTCACATAGTCTGGCACTGGGCTGAAGACCACCGGCACACACACACACACACACACACACACAGCAGTCAGAGCAGTGCACCTGGGGACCCTCTCCCTGGAGGTGGATGTTGCCCACCTGACGGTGTAGAAGACGTCCACCGGGTGGGTGCGGCCCTCCACCGTCAGGATCCCACAGGTGTCCTTGTTGGGGTCGGCGCTCTCATTGAGGTTGAAGAAGTCGTGGAATTTCTTCAAGGAGTTTTCACCAGAGAAAAAGAACGGATTGAAGGCCACTGGAGGACTGAGTGATTCTCACGATTGCCTTCACTCTGATCTTCTGAGTGGAAGAAGCTTCAGACTGATAGGATTCTCAATCATTTGCATCAAGACATACAAAAGGCTTTTCTTGGAAGAAGAGAAGAAAAGGCAGCGTGCTGATGTCTGATAGAGGATTTCAGCTGACTAAGGTGGTGCCTCATCCACCTGACCTGACACTCAGCAAGCCAATCTCTCCATCATCTTAATGCAGCAGTCACCTTGGCGTCCAGAGTGGCAGAGGCCACAATCAGCCGCAGGTCTCGACGCTTCTTCTGAATCTGCAGAGGAAGAGGAGGAGGAGGGAGGAGGAGGAGGAGCAGGAGGAGGAGGAGGAGAGGACACAGCTTGAAGAGGAACTTTGGAGACTTTGAAGGCTAAAGGAAGGAGCCCCCACTGCCATCAGTGAAGTGAGAAGCAGAGCAGGGAGTACCTTCTTGAGGAGACCGATGGCAATGTCTGTGTACAAGGTTCTCTCATGGGCTTCATCCAACATCAGCACACTGAGAGGAGCAGAATAACACGTTAGAAGACATCATGAAGGACATCTTGAGGGACGGACTGAAGCAGCAGGAAATACAGGAGCAGAACACACCTGTACTTCTTCAGAAGAGGGTCTGCCATCATCTCCCGCACCAGCATCCCATCTGTCAGGAACTGAACCACAGAAACACCATCAACTACTGCAACAGGCCAGGGCAAACTAGGGCCCGGGGGCCATTTGAGGCCTGTTAAGCTTTTAAATCTGGCCATTAAACCCAACTTGAAGAAATGATATCAAGAGTCAGTCAGTCTTCAAACAGCTGCACTTCCTCCATGTTTGCAGTGTTTCCAGAGTCAATTCAAGAAAGAGCTGAACACCCTGGTGGTTCTAGATGGTTCTAGGAGCTAAACACCCTGGTGGTTCTGGATGGTTCTGGGTGGTTCTCAGAGCTGAACACCCTGGTGGTTCTAGATGGTTCTAGGAGCTGAACACCCTGGTGGTTCTAGATGGTTCTAGGAGCTAAACACCCTGGTGGTTCTGGATGGTTCTGGGTGGTTCTAAGAGCTAAACACCCCGGTGGGGCTTCAAAGACACTGATTTGGTTGCAACTTTGCTTCATTTTCCATTGACATTACAGCAAGATGTTTTCTCCATAATATCCCAGGATAGATTGTTTCCTCACCACAACACTCCATCCATCTGCTGCTGCTGCTCCGCTACCCCCCTCTGTAGCCCCCCAGTCAAAGAGTTGCCCCACCCCCACCCACCCCACCCAGCTGCCCTGTGTGAGGATGCAGTGTGTGTGCTTGGCAGAACCTTGATCCTGGTGGCTTGGGGGTCCGAGCGGTCGTCAAAGCGGATGGTGTAGCCCACCTCGTGTCCCAGCAGGGCCCCCCGCTCCTCCGCCACGCGGGTGGCGACCTGCCGTCACCAGACAAGGCAGAGAGATGTGAGAAGTGCACCAACGAGGCCGTACTTCCTCCTGGGTGGAGGAGTACAAACCACTGACAGCTGGACGGCTTGGGTCAGAGGAGACTCACTGAGATGGCAGCCACACGGCGAGGCTGCGTCACACCAATCACCTTCCCCTCGGCGGCCCAGCCGGCCTCCAGCAGGTACTGCCGGCAGAACAGCAGAGCATCAGAGGACAGAGCAGCAGATATGATGCTGCAGAGTCTGCACTCATTAAACACTATCTGATGGAGTCACCAAGCACTTCCAGCAAGGTCACTGCACTGCACTTCCCACTGTGTCCTCTAGGGATTCTGCTGCAGGCGTCACTCTCCAGGGTCTGAACACTAACGGCCTGTTTATATTTAAGACCTTAAAGGATTTGGGAATATATAAACATAACTCTTATCATATCAAAATTACTGCTAACATGTAGAGAGAAAGGAGAGGTAGTCACTCTGTTCCACACGAAGAAGAAGAAGAAGAAGAAGAAGAAGAAGAAGACTGATTTAACGGCGGCGAAGAAGAAGAAGAAGAAGAAGCGGCGGCGGCGGCGGCGGCGGCGGCGAGAAGAAGAAGAAGAAGAAGAAGAAGAAGAAGAAGAAGAAGAAGAAGAAGAAGAAGAGGAGGAGGAGGAGGAGGAGGAGGAGGAGGAGGAGGAGGAGGAGGAGGAGGAGGAGGAGGAGGAGGAGGAGGAGGTGGTGGTGGACCAACCTGAGGGATCTGCGTGCTCTTCCCGCAGCCCGTCTCCCCCACGATGATGACGGTCTGGTAGCTCTCCACCAGGTACAGGATGTTGTTTCTGTGCTGTGAGGAGAAACAGTTTGGACAGATGCTGCAGTCACACCACACAGGAGGGGGGGGGGGGGGTCCCATGAGACCCCTGAAAGCCTCAAAGCAAAACTTTAAGGGGGTCTCGTATTTTTTCAAAAAGCTGAAACAAGCAATCATTGTCACTGAAGGTCACTACAGATCTTTACGATCCTGGCCAATATTAAAGAGAAATGTGCTGCATGTGAAGGACGTGGATGGACAGGTTGGTGGAACCCCTGACTGTGGTGGTGGTGGTGGTGTGAGACCTTGAAGACGGGCAGTTTCTGCCGCTGCTTCTCGATGGAGAGGGAGGTGTGAGGGTTGAAGATGACGGGGGAGCCGCTGGCCTCAGAGCTCAGCTCTCGCTCCTCAGAGACCCCCGGAGCCTCGCAGCCTGCAGGGGGCACACCAGCAGAGAGGGAGGCTTAGTGAGAGGCCACATAGGAAGAAGCATGAAGGTGAAGAAGACGGCTGGAGACTTTTCCAGGAGAGCAGCGAGCTCCAGTGCAGCTCCAGGAGGTTCACTTCACTGTCCACCAGAGTCCAAAGCCTTCACAGTTCATCACTGTCTGCATGGATCTACTGCAGTGGAGCTGGAGCTGCACACTGGTCTTCTCCTGCCGCTGCCTCTGCTGCTGCTGCTACTGCTGTTATTACTGTGACTGCTGCTGCTGCTGCTACTGCTGTTACTGCTGCTGCTGCTGCTGCTGCTGTTACTGCTGCTGCTGTGTTGACAGCGGCGCTGCTAACCGAGGCTACTGACTGGAACCAGCAGCGGCTCGGAGCGCGAGCTGCTAAATGATGGGAACGCAACAAACTCCACGACCGCAGTGTTCACACAGTCACACACTCTCACACACACTCACGCACAACCTAGCAGTTCACCACAAGGGTCAGATGAACATTTTGGATCAAACTTACCGGGCTTCCAGAATTTCATCGTGGAGAGGGGAGCCGCCATCTTGGCTTCTACGTCACATCCCCTCCCCCCGGGTGGAGCATTATTGATGACGTCACGACGTCAGTTTCTTGCAGTTTTTCTGAATGGCGTCAGGTGGTGGCAGAGCTGCAAGTTCAAACGGAATCGACTGTGTTGTTGTTGTTGTTGTTGTTGTTGTTGTTTTAAAATGTGTTCACACAATTCTGCTTTAAATCAATTTAAATAAAATGTAGCAAGGACAAAAAAAATCAAATTCTAACAATCCCTTAGATGTAAATAAATATAAATGTATGTAAATAAATATATAAATGTATACATATATTTGTTTAACTGTCAAACACCTTTCTGTTTTCTTTTATTAAAAGCTTGAAATTATTCTAATTCTTATGAAATTGCTGCTTGTCCTAAAATCCAACACTAAACTCGGGTGAAACCAGCGTCACTAGCAGACAACTCACAGACACAAGTGCAATAGTTGTGGAATAAAGGCTGAGAAACTCTGTCTTTGAAAATGGAGGCCAAACAAAGCCAATGTTTAATGATTCCCAAAAGATTTGATCAGAAAATACAATCCATTCCAACGGCAGCACTTTGTCCTTCAATCCTCCGCATCATCAGATCTGTGGAACTCTGTCTTCCTCATTGTATAAAATACTGAGAAATATGTTCAATCAATCCATATTTGAACACAAATACAAATAAATCATTAACACAAGGCGGTTCAGACAAAAAAGGACATTGTACAGAATTTACAGACAAGTTTTTAAGTTAATTTCAAATATATCAGGTAAGACTCTGATCTGGAAGCTACGCAGAGGAGAAAAGTAACCAATGAAATCACTTTCCCTTCATGGCTGATGCCTTGAACACAGTTATCTAGATATAAACAGTCAATTCAATACACACACACACACACCAACTTCAAAGCTTAGGATGAAGAGCTGCATGTGTGGACCACAACACGCATGTTTCCTCTCTAGGTCAACACATATTTCAAGGGGAATTTCAATGGTTATTAGTTTCAGATGACAGCACTGTGATACTTGCATCTGGATTGGAGGAGACCTGGTCTGATATGTGGACCCGGTCACAGCTGTATGTTTTTAGATCATGGTTCAAAAACACAACTTGTGTCCCCCAGAGTAAAAACATCTTTGCTATGAATGCACCATCAGTAAGAACACCAAGTTCAATCACTTTACCTTCAAATCAGTCACACTAGAAACCATAGGAGCCGCTTTGGTTTTTTATTGTGGTGCAGTCCATCACTTCAGTATTCATCAATTCCACATAGTTTTCATTAAAAGCTGGATGAATTTCTTTCTTGGGGAAAAACAAGGCCAATGTTAAAAGCAACACTTTGCTGATGCTCTGAACTGTAATGACTGTGGGGTGGGCCTGGGGTCCAGGGTGTCACGCTAGGTGTTAGCTTCACAGTCTAGAGCCCCTCTACAACACACCACAGGGGCTTCGCTACACTAAGAAAGAAAGGAAACTGTTAGCTTGCGTTTCTGCTTGTGTGTGGTGGTCAGTAATTAGATGAGGGTGAGGGAGGAGCTTGAAGGGGTGGAAGGAGGTGTGATGATTGGAGGGCGTCGTAAAAAGGAACCATCAATTTCATCTTGCCGTGTGTTGGTAATCGGGTGACGAGTCCCATGGTGCACTGGTGCACTGAAGAGTCGTACTGTGTGCACGAGCGCCGACACCTCCCAGACTGTGGCGGCGCTCCTCTGTCTCCACACTGGACTTGGACAGAACTGTTTGCACTGAGTGTCCCATGGCTTCAATGGAGTCATGTCAGTCAAAGTGTAGAGCCGTGTAAAAAATGATCCACACCACCTGGCACAGAGCGAAACACAAACACTGGTTAACACTCGACGCTTCCAGCTGTAAGAGGAGCAGCAGTGACGCTGGTGCAGTCAGAGGCACCGCAGTGCGCAGCAACACACAGCCCATGAGAGTGAGAGTGAGAGTGACACCTCTCACTCTATGATGGGCCGAGTGTCCACGTCAACATGCGAGCGTGTCAAACAGATGCTTCTGTGGCATTATGGGATACATTGAGATTGAGTTGGAGTGAAAATCCTGAGGCCACTGGCAGAGTTCAGCTGGACCGTCAACACAGACAGGACTAGTAGGTGACAACATGACAACACCTACCAGGAAGAGAGCAAAAGAGGTCATGAAGCCTTCCTTGGTGAGTTCCCACGTGCCACCGTAGTCTTCCTCATCGATCTGCTGGAAGCTGCTGAAGTACACGTACAGCACGCCGGCGTTGATGATGCAGAATCTGCCGTGGGGAAGAGGAGGAAAGGTTACTTTTGTTCAGACCAATGCGACGTCGTCTGGAATGAGCCGGGCACTCACATGGCGATTCCCAGGAAGCCTTTCAGCGGTGCCACTCCCCAGATCACACCCAGAATGACTGCAATGATCTGTCGCAGCCAGTAAATCACATCCAAGAACTCATCCTGCAAAAGAGTGAGGAGAAAAGAGGCTTTTAGGATGGAAAGGGATGGGAACTGCGTCTACAAACCGGCAAAATAATCAAACTCATTGAGTTTGAACGGTGTTGATTTACACTGGGTTTTTTTTCTTTACTTTGTTTTCATCTGTAGCACTTTATGAATACAATGTATTATTAGAATCCATTCACTCCTCAAAGGCCATGCAGAGAGTAGAGATGGTGCAACACTCACACTCTGAAGCAGCAAGACAAAATAAAATAAAATAATAATATCACACTCAGTTCTATCCAGTTCCAGGAGTGGAGTGCGAGTCTCACGCTTGATTCCATCTTTGCTTTGCTTGTATTGGGATGGACGGACGAAAGCGGGCCCAGTAGAACCTGCCTGGCAGGTCAGTGGTTCCGGTCAACGACTGGGCCGCAACTCTGCCACATTCAAGCTAGCATCAATAATCAACGGCTGAGGCGACTGCAGGCAACACACTCAGGTGTGCTGGCTCGTCAAAGACCCACTGGCATCAATCAGTGCAGGATTCCTCGGGGTGATCGATATGGCACACACACACACACACACACACACACACACACACACACACACACACACACACACACACTGCGATTATCGAAGGGATTATTGCTGCTAAATGAGATTATTTTCAAGTCCCGTCATCAGCCAGTTTGTTGGTTTACACAGCAGGTTTGCAGAGTGGCGACCTGGCTCGGAACCGCAGTGTGGAAGGTAAACCTCCTGGTGTGTACAGTCAGTGGTCCCTCAGTCACTCAGCCTGGCAGTGTAGCAATGATCCTTAGCCAGGTGGCTACCTGCACCTAGCACCGCTACACACCGCACACACACACACTTTGAACGGCTGTGTGTGTGTGTGTGTGTGTGTGTGTGTGTGTGTGTGTGTGTGTGTGTGTGTGTGTGTGTGTGTGTGTGTGTGTGTGTGTGTGTGAGTCGACCTTCTCGTCCCAGACGGCGCTGCTGTTGAAGGCTTTGCTCCATGTGGACTGCTTCACTCCTCCATTCGCCAGCTGACTCTCCTCTTTCCGCTTGGTGTTGCTCGTCATGGTGGCGCCTTTCCTTGCAGCTGCACTGCTCGACCAGTGGCGAAGAGCCTGTGGAACCGCCGGACACTGGAGCTGGGTCACTGGAAACACTGCACAGCCGCAGAAGAAGGAGGTTGTTGGAGGAGCGCGTCCCGCTGCTCTGCCACCTTTCAGCCTCCAAGAGCCACAAAGTTGCACTGGGCATGCGCAGTACTGTTTGACCCCGGCAACCTGCAGCCAATCGAAGAGTGCGACGTTTCCTGCTCCGCCGTCACCGCGGACGGCAGAAATCCCACAGCGGCTCCTGGTGGCGAGGCTGCTCACGCGGTTTGTCGTGAGCGTGAAGTATTGATTACTCAGCAGTACACTGCTGATCAGAGATTAGAGAGCGCTCCGCTGGAAACTGACACATTGTGGTGTTGAATTGAAATGATGATAATAATAATAATAATAATAATAATAATAATAATAATAATAATAATAATAATAATAATAATAATAATAATAATAATAATAATAATAATAATAATAATAATAATAATAATAATAATAATAATTTTCCTTCTTGACAAAATAGTAGTGTTTGCAAATAGCTTAATAATTGTTTGTATTAAATATGATGATCCCAGTTCCTCCTATGATAGAGGCCTCCCAGCAATCAATCATCACTAACAAGGTCAATAAGGTCATCAACTCTACGATCAAAACCATCTTCTGTGAATATTTCTTTCATTTTGCTGACGTCCCACTTCCCTTTTGCGCACGAGAGTCAAACTGACGTGGTGCGTTTTCTGTCATCACAGCCTGACTGTCAGCCAGTCAATTCTCACCACCACACAAACCTCAAGCTGTATGAAGCAGTGATTAGGATCATTATGTAGCTGCGGCTTTCACACCAGTGCATCGCAGCTCTTCACTGACACCTGCTCTGCAATTAATGAGAATAAGATGCTGCTTTGTCCAAGCAGTGGCCAGCAGTGACTGACTGACACAAGGTGAAGGTTCTGATAAAACACTCAACCAGGAATGAAGCTCCCCGTCTTTATGTCCACTGTCCTCAGTATATTCTCACTGCATTTTCACTGTGACTTGGTGGCTGTCACTGCACCCAAACCAGTTTGACGGAACAAAATAACTTCACTTGTATTCGATCTAATTTATGTGGAAGAATTGAGGCTCCGCCCAGATGCAGTGAGTCAGCGTCTCTCACGCCTTTCTCAAACATCTGTGCACATTCTGCTTTTGATACCACAAACGATGCGCTCGACTGCGTTACTACAGATGCATCTCAACCCTTGATGGACAGAATGAGTGTAATTCAGTTTCTTTTTTTTGATTTCCTGATGACTCATTCAGGAAGATGTAGGCGATGTGTCATCAGCGGCTCAACAGCGTGCCTGCCTGCATATTCCAAGCAGTCCAGTGACCTTCCTGTCACCGTTTAAAGCTTCACTCGCTATTTTCCAACTTCTTCTGAAAGAGTCATAGGTGGAGCGAAGCGTCATCACCTTCAGCGTCCCTGTAAACTTGTTTGGAAGGAGACGAAACGAGGAGGCCACAGAGCTTCTCAGAGAGCAGAGCTGGTGGACGCTCACGAACACCACCACTGAGGCCTCATCTCCACAACTGAGGAACACTGGGCTACCAACAGATGGTGCATGAGAAAGAAGTCAAGAACGGACTTTTCTCAGTCAAGACGTTTGAGAATTTCATCATGGTTACTTTGGTAAATAAATGATAATAGTCAATCAACAATAGTGTAATCATAACAATATATATAAGTTGCACGTGGATATCCTCACTGTTTGCTACTACACACATCAGATTGGTGGAGACAAAGACAAACTAGACACAAACTAAAAAGTGTAAATCTTGAAATGTAAAAGTTGTGTGTAACAACAGAAATGTGTGTTGGTGTCCTGGTGTTGTGTAGCAGCTGTGTGAAGCACGAGGAGGTGACCGCTCACTGCTGAGACACTGTGGCACTGTCTCTTTAAGAGTGGTCACCTGGGAGGGACGGAGGGAGAGACAGGTGTGAGCTGCGGGACCATCAACACCGGACCGGAACGGACCGGACCGGGTCCATATGGACCCCTGGCTGCGGGGGCGCCCCCTAGCTGCCCCCCGCAGCCCAGCGCGGGTCACCATGAAGCCAGTGACTCACGTCGCCTCGCGGCGCCCCGCCGGAGCTCGAGCCCTCACGCCAACTCCACCGTCAGTGACGTGTGAGTCACGTGACCGTCTCTTCCCTGGGTACGTCCGCCGTGGTGTGTTTTTCCTTCCCCCCCCCCTCTCTCTCCACTGCTCTCTCTCTCTCTCTCTCTCTCGCGACCAGAGCTCTTCTTCCTAATGAAGGCAGCGCAATAAAGCGGGGGGGTGTTCCATTCCGCTTTGCCTTGTTTTTGGTTGTTTTTGTGAGGGCTGGGGCGCGTGGCTGGAGGTCGGGGTGACCACCGGCCGATGGACGCGCGGGGGCTCCCACCTCCAACTTAGCAAGCGGCCGTGTTGGGGAGTGAAGCCCGGTTGGAGGCTGTGCTCGGCGGCTGCGGCTGCTTCAGGCTCCGCTCGGAGCTCCGGATCATTGGAAACTTTGTTTCTCCTCCTCCTCCTCCTCCTCCTCCCGCTGCTTCCTCCCCCTCCCGCCCCCATTGTCCTGCTCTGCGCAGCTCCGACTCTCAGCGAGGTGAGTGTGCTTTTCTATCATTTCACATTCGCACCGGGACCCGGCGGAGCGGGGCGGTGCGGTGTCGGACCGCCGCCGAGCCTCGATCGCCTCGGCGGGCAGCGCCTCGGCGGAGCTCCGCCGCCGCGCCGCCGCCGCTGCTGCTGCTGCTGCCAGCAGCTGCTGCATGTCGCCTGTTTAAAATGGCGACAGCCAGCCGGTGGTGGTGGTGTTGGTGGTGGTGGTGTGGGGAGGGGTAGCTTGTAGTTTTAGAGAGGGGGGCGGGGGGGGGGGGGTCTTTCCCCTCCGCCGCGTTTGAACGGGGGAAGAGAAAAAGCTCTCCGACGCAGACGAGCCGTCAGTTCGGGGGCGCTCGGCTCTCTCCGGAAGATCATCATCACCATCATCATCATCATCATCATCGGATATGTGTGGTTGACGCCGCTGCGCGTGCGACGCTATAGGCTGCCGCGCGCCGTCTCATCACAATAACACAGCTGGAGCGACCGTGTTTTAAAGCGCCGCTGTGTTTACAAATACAGAGTAGCTGCATGTTGTTTGCTGCCCTTCAGTGGCAGGCAGGGATGAGTTGCACTGCAACACACACACACACACACACACACACACACACACACTAAGCAAAAGAAGCAGAATCGTCCCGATGCAAAAGCTGTGAATGAATGAGTTAATAATTAATGTTGTCATCATTGATGCTCTGCTGCTGCTGCTGCTGCTCAGGCTGCTGATCTCAACCTACCAAGGCCTCAACACGCTGCTGCTGCTGCTGCTGCTGCTGCTGTCACTACTAGTGTCACTATTTCACTGTTATTTTGCTGCCCAAACCGTCAGGCGGCCGCTCAGTTATTGATCATGTGACTGTTGACCCCAGAGGTCAGACTGGCTGATAGTTTGTGTCCAGGTGAGAGCCACTGACTGCTGCTGCTGCCTCTGCTGCCACTCCGGGACCTTTGCCTTGCAGAGGCCTCCAACAATAAGCGGCACACGAGCGTTTGTTTTATGGTTTCTGTGTCTGCTGGATCTCGCTGGATGTCTTTGGGTTGCTGTGGTGATGATGTCTGATGCCAAAATCTGCACAGCTGAGCGACTACCACCCCTCCCCATCCCGCCCACCCCACCCCACCACCACCACTTTTGAAAAAAAATATTCAAAACAACGATATTGTTTTTCCCCGTGTGGTGACGACGACTCGCAGGAGGCCCACAAACTATCAGAGCAAGAACCACATGGAGGCTGCGCTCTGGAGCGCTGCATTAGTTCAGTGTTGGTGGAGAGCATTGAGATCCAGTCTGAAGCCAGCAGGAGCAGCAGCAGCAGCAGCAGCAGCAGCAGCAGCAGCAGCAGCAGCCATTTTGTGTTGTCCAGCCTGCTGCTGCTGCTCCGCCATGTTTCCTCCCTCCCGCTCAGCAACCCGCTTTCAGCGCAAGGCAGCGCCACTGCAGCCATTTGTGCAACCCACTCACTGCTCCCTCACTGCTCCCTCACTGCTCCCTCACCGCCCGCTCGCTGACCTGACCTGAGAGCAGCGGCGAGCAGAGACTGGTCAGGACTGGTCTGGACTGGACCTTCTCTGGTGGCCTCTGGAGTCGCCAGGGTGGAGGTGGTAGAACCCTGGACCACTGATCAGTGGAGACCAGTGGTCTCCAGTGGCAGCAGGAAGGCCTTTCTTTGTCTTTGGCTGCTGATTGGTTTCTTAGGTGGAGCCTCGACAAGCAGCGTTTCTCACACTGAGTGTGGAGGAGGAGAGGTCACCCTGTGTGTGTGTGTGTGTGTGTGTGTGTGTGTGTGTGTGTGTGTGTGTGTCAATCAAGAGGCCCGACGAGAGAACGGACAGATGTCCACGCAACGAGGCCGCAGGAAGGGAGAGAGAGAGAGGGAGAGCGATAGCAGGACGGGGCGACATCGTCCCGGGCCAATGGCGTGCCTTTCCACCAGCTCGGCTCGGCTCGGCTCGGCTCGCTCGGCTCGGCTCGGCAACGGCAACCACACCTCGCCAGGAGACATCAACACCGAGGGAGCGAGGCACTGAAATAGGAGCAGGACTCTACAAATACCACACTGTGTGTGTGTGTGTGTGTGTGTGTGTGTGTGTGTGTGTGTGTTTTCACCCACACACATGTGCTTTGGAGACACAAGCTAGTGGGAAGGAAAAGGGGGAGGGGTAAGGGTGGGGGGGTGGTTGCTATAGGGACAGTAACACACCAGTGGCGCCGCCGCCGACCCGTCTGCCTCGGCCAAAGTTACTGGGACGAGGAGGAGGAGGAGGAGGAGGAGGAGGAGGAGGAGGAGGAGGGAGGGAGAGGAAGAGAGGAGGAGGAGGAGGGAGAGGAAGAGGAGGAGGAGGAGGGAGAGGGAGAGGGAGAGGAGGAGGAGGAGGAGGGAGAGGGAGAGGAAGAGGAGGAGGAGGAGGAGGAGGAGGGAGAGGGAGAGGAAGAGGAGGAGGAGGAGGAGGAGGAGGAGAGGAAGAGGAGGAGGGGGAGGGGTGCAGGGTGAGCTGAGGGGGCGGGGCTACCAGGTCCTGCCTGCATGGCTGCACGTAACGTTGGAATAAAAACACTGAAGCGTTCTGAAAATCAGTCCAATATCTCAGCACAGTCGCCAATCACTTCTCAATGAGTCAGTGAGTCAGTGAGTCAGTGAGTCAGTGTTTAACTGCAGCACCGTACCATCACATACTGTGAGTGAATGGACCTGGTTAACATTGCTTCAACCAATCAGCTGCACCGGCCCTTTAAACCGGAGGGGGGGGGGTGTGAGCCGTGGTGGTGGAGCTGGAGCTGCAGCAGTGGTCAGGACTGCTACTGGCTGCAGGCAGAGGACGTCAGCAGGCCCAGAGCAGAGACTGGAGGAGCAGCAGGAGCAGGAGGAGGAAGGAGGTCAGGCTGAGGAGGCGCAGTGTGTGTGTGTGTGTGTGTGTGTGTGTGTGTGTGTGTGTGTGTGTGTGTGCGCGCGTCCTCTAGTCCAGTGTTTTTCAACCTGTTTTGGGCCACATTGTTTTTGCATTGAAAGTGAAGCAGCAGCAGCAGCAGCAGCAGCAGCAGCAGCAGCAGCAGCAGCAGCAACTCAACTCTGCAGCCTCATCAGGACAACAAGCTGCCTTCACTCAGCCACTGATGCCTGGCAACCTGTTGACTTGCTCACTGAGCTCTTATCACTGGAGGTCCACATTCCTTTCAAGACTCACTCTCCACTATGGAAGGTGACTACAGTACGTTACCACATAATATATTCATACATTAGGTCACTGTACAGTCTGATTTTAGACCATGATGTGATGCTGCACCAGTGGTGGAAACACTGTGGGCTCACTCACAACTCTGACTGGTAGCAGCAGCCCTGCAGCCTCAGAGAACAACAGCCAGTCAGCCAGCCAGTCAGCCAGCCAGTCAGCCAGTTAGCCAGTCAGTCATACAGTCAGCCAGCCAGCCAGCCAGTCGTACAGCCAGTCATACAGCCAGTCATACAGTTAGTCAGTCAGCCAGCCAGTCAGTCAGCCAGTTAGTCAGCCAGTTAGTCAGTCAGCCAGCCAGCCAGTCATACAGTCAGTCAGCCAGCCAGCCAGCCAGTCAGCCAGTTAGTCAGTCAGCCAGCCAGTCAGTCAGCCAGTTAGTCAGCCAGTTAGTCAGCCAGTCATACAGTCAGTCAGCCAGCCAGCCAGCCAGCCAGTCAGTCAGTCTCCCCTTCCCACACACACACAGCTAAGCGGTCTACTCAGCCCCTCCCCTCCTCCCCGCCATGGCGGCCATCTCAGGGTTTTTACAGGAAGTTGGTGCGAGCGAGCGGCGTGGTGACCGCTGGGTCATGTGACCATCGTGCCACTCTGACTGCAGTGACTCCACGTGACACCTAGGTGGCACTAGAGAGCTCCAGCTGAAGAGGAGGGTGCAGAGGTCTGCAGCTGCTGGCCCAGCACAGCGCAGCGCCACCTCCTGGTGGCTGCTGTCACCCTGCGCTGGTGGTGCTGGGGTTGGTGTAGTAGTGGTAGTTTGAGTGGTAGTTTGAGTGGTAGTTTGAGTGGTCGTGGCAGCAGTAGCAGGAGTCCTGGGTGGTTTGTGTGGCTGGAGTGCAGGTTGCTTCCACTGGCTGGAACATTCCAGACTGCAGAGGAAGGAGGGGGAGGGGGGGTGGGGGGGGGCAGTGTGTGATTTCTAGTCAGAAGCCAGAAGGAGGTGTTCAGGAGTTGGGGGGTACCAGGAATAAAATTCCTCTCCACACACCTACGGCTGTTAGCCCCCCTTCCCTCCAAACGAGCCTCCCCTCCCCCCACCGGCCCCTCCCCCTCCCGCCCACCACCCAACAGAACCATGTGATGGATGGGCTCGGGCTACCACCCCCCCACACCCCCACCCCTAAGCCTTTGTGTCGGTCACGTGACCATCCTGCCTTGGCAGAGCGCCCCCCCCCCTCGCAGACCTGAATGGCAGAGGAGGAGGGTGTGTGTGTGTGTGTGTGTGTGTGTGTGTGTGTGTGTGCAGTGGGCCGAGCGAAGGGCAGCTTCTCTCTCTCTCTCTCTGGGGGGCACCAGGGAACAAGGGGCATCACATTCCCTCCACAGCAGCAGCAGCAGCAGCAGCAGCAGCAGCAGCAGCAGCAGCAGCTTCTTTAACCCCTCACTCTCTCACTGACTCTCTCACTGACTCACTGACTCACTCACTGACTCACTCACTCACACTGGTCAAGGAGCTGCAACTCAGTGACCGACTTCTGGTTTTTTAATGGAGGTCCATGGACCAGCAGGTTCTCCACTGCTGCTGGAGTCTCAGGACCATCCTGCTTTTCTTCCTCTTCATCAAATCACAAAGACCCAAATTTATTCCACTGAAATAAGAAGCTGAACGCTCGCTTTCTGTCAAGTCTCCTCAATAAAAGAATGCAGCATGTGAATGAATATCAAAGGGCCTGGGTCCCACCTGGGTGACACCCGACACCCTCGCAGGGCGAGCTGGGCGTCGCTGAGTGGCTGCACTGAGGCCTTTGTGGTGCAAAGTGAGGTGGTGGTCTTCAGACTGGAGGCTGCTCTCCTCAAAACACATTGGCACAGCAGCACCAAAGCAGCGTTTCTCAACTGGTGGTTCGTGACCCAAAAGTTGGTCGCAGAGCTGTTTTCATTTGGTGGCAGTGTCCCAGTTTCAAAAGGGATTTCCAGAGAAAATGTTATTGATTCATTTTAGTGGATTAAATGTTGATGGTCCTGAGACTCCATCACCAGTTGACGACCACTGGCCTAAAGGGTTTTTTGTGACTTCAATTGGAAGTGTTGGGATTGTCCAGTGTGCAGTGGAAGGTGGTGTGGGGGAGGGGGAGCCAGTGTGAACTCCTTCAGTTTGGCTCTGTTGGTGGTGAAGCTGTGAACCAAGAGTTCTGGATCCTTGGCTTTGAGTTGCCGGCCGCTTGGAGCTGCTGGTCTTTGCTGCTCCGGCGTTGAGGTGTCATGTTAGCGAGGAGCATTGGGGGAGGGGAGGGGGTCATCGCCCTGGAGCCGTCCTCCAGCACTGCAGCGCCACCTCTCTATCAGTGGGAAGCAGCGGTGGAGGGACAGAAAGAAGGGAAGTGGATGGCTGCTCCACTGGAAGCTCTGCCATCTTCTAGAAGCACCAACCAACACTCACAGTAGTGTCAGACTGGCCTGCGTGTGTCTCTGAGGGAGGGGTCTGCTAGAATCACACCATCCTCTGGTGGAGAAGGTCTCCATCCTCTGGTGGAGAAGGTCTCCGTCCAGGAGCAGTGCACCACTCTGGCTGCTGGTGTCGACTGGAGCTGCGACCCAGTGGCTGCATTAAAAGGAAAACATCCAGAATGTGGCCTCACTGTGGGGGAGGGGGAGGGTGGAGGTGGCGGGGGTGGGGGTGTGTCTGAACGAGGGGAAGTGAGGCAGAGTGGTGGGAGTGTGGGGGAGGGGACGGCAGGCAGTGGGACGGCAGCTCCACTGAGCCTCCAGTGCTGAAGCAGAGTTCGTCCACTGCAGCAGCTTCCAGCCTCACGGCCACCACTGGAGAAATTACATTCAGCTGTTGATGTTGTAGCTGCTGATTGGGCTGCTGGTGGAGCCCATGTTGAGAAGATGTTGAGAAGATGTTGAGAAGATGGGAACGTGGACTAATGTAACGTGAGGACACGAGAGATTTCTTCCTCTTCCATCCGTGTTTTCTCCTCCGCTGGAGCTTGAAGCTGCTGATGTTGTAGATGTTGTAGATGTTGCTGAGGCCTCTGATCTCCTCTGATCTCCTCTGATCTCCTCTCTCTTCTCTTCCCTCCAGGTTTTGTCCCTCTGCTGCAGCCTGACGGGACCTATGGCTGCTCCTGGCTGTCCTCCTCCCCCCACGCCTGCTCCATAGTTCAGCAGAAAGTCCCTCACACGGCCCTCAGCCCCCACCCTCAGCCATTTGACCCAGCCCACCTCCACCCCACCCCCCCCCCCCAACCCCAACCCCACCATGGCCAGCAAGAGGAAGTCCTCCACGCCCTGCATGATTCCCAGCAAGGTTGTGCGTCCGTCTGAGGAGGTGGATCTGGACTCGGACCTTCTGCCGGTTCCGTCCAGGAGTTCTGGAGTAGGTTCAGGTGTGGGTGGAGGTCTCAGCCCCGTCCACGGTGCGGCTGAGCCCTGCAGGTCCGACAGGGGCGATGCTCTGAAAGACCCTGGTGGCGGAGGAGGGATTTACACCTGCAAGCCGTGTCACTTCGAGACCCCCGACCTCAACCTGTTCCTGGACCACGTGTACTCGGGTCACCCGGACTTCCGGGCCGACCCGGGCTTCCTCTGCGTCAGCTGCGGGGTCTCCGCCCCCAAGTTCGAGGGGCTGGCGCTGCACAACGCCAGGGTCCACCCCAGCACGCTGACCACCAGCCTGCAGCTGAGGAGGAGGAAGGAGCGCAGGGCGGTGGTGGTGGAGCAGCACCTGGTGGTGGCGCCAGAGAGCAGCGCCAACGACCAGGATGGAGAAATTCACATCACCAAGACCCCCATCATGAGGACGCTGAGGGCCAAGGCGGAGGTCAAACGCAGCATCGTGGTGTCCCACCAGGGTGGTGGGGGAGGGGACGAGGCCTCCTCAGACTCCTCCTCCGCCCCCCCCTCCAAGGAGACGGAGAAGAAGGAGGTGGTCTCCAGCGCTCCCACCCTGGTCTCCAGCGGGACCACCAGGACCCCCAGTCTGCCCTCGGCCATCCAGATCGTCAACGGCAGCGGAGCTCTGCCGCTGCTCAAGACCCCCATAACCCAGGTGGGTGGAGCTGCTGCTGCTGCTCCTCCAGCTGCACCTTCCGAGGACGCTGCTAGTTGACTGACCACAGCTTCTGTCCATTCATCTCCCCAGGTGGTCTCGGTGGTTCAGAACAGGAACCTTCACTCGGCGCCGCTCACGGCCTCCTCCAATAATTCCACCACTTCCTCTGCGTCCTCCAAGAATCTCCCCAAGGTAACAACACGTGGCTCGGGGCCCCCTGCAGGTCACCGGCTGTTAGATGAGGCTCCAGAATAAAATGCCTTCATTAATCCCACCTGGGGGAAGTTTGTAGAATTACAGCAACAGTACAGTGAGAAAGAAAGAGAATTCTATTAATTAAAAAGAAATCAAGACATAAATATAAAATCACGTTTATAGAGCAAGAAAGGAGAAAAAGAGAGATTCTACTCTAAGGCACTTAGACATGTAAATAATTATATCTTTATATTTATATATTGATTTCTGTTTAATTCACTCTGCGCTGTCCACGCTGCTGAAACTCAAAGTTTCATGGAAGGCCTTGTGATTGTGACTGAGTTCTTGCTGTTGCTCCTCCAGGTGATGATTCCTCTGAGCAGCATCCCCACCTACAGTGCCTCCATGGACTCCTCGTCCTTCCTCAAGTCCTCCTTCAGCAAGTTCCCCTACCCCACCAAGGCCGAGCTCTGCTACCTGACCGTGGTCACCAAGTTCCCCGAGGAGCAGATCAAGATCTGGTTCACGGCCCAGAGACTCAAGCAGGGCATCAGCTGGTCCCCCGAGGAGATCGAGGAGGCTCGGAGGAAGATGTTCAACACCATCATCCAGACGGCCTCCTCTTCCTCCTCCTCCTCCTCCTACTCCTCGGCCGCTCACAGCCAGAGCCAGCGGGTCCCGGCCACGCAGACCATCGCCGTGCTGCCCGGCGGGATCCCCCACCTGCTGCAGGGCTCCCTGGTGGGCCAGGGGGGCGTCATCGTCACGCAGCCCCTAGTGGCCAACGGCCTCCACGTCAGCAGCGCCCCCGTGGCGCTGGCCGTCACGCCCAAACCCCAGGCCGCCGCCCGGCCCATGATGCAGGCGCGGCCTGCCGCCGCCCTGGTGGCCGACAAGGGAGTCAGCATGGTGGTGGGGACGGTGGGCAGCAGCAGCAGCAGCAGTCAGACTGGGGGAGGGGCCACCAGCAGCGTCATCACCAGCAGCAGCAGCAGCAGCAGGCCAGCGTCATCAACCTCAGCCTCGCTAACCACGCTAGTGCTAAACACAGCAGCGCTAGCATGGTGAGCACTACCCAGGGCAGCTCTAACCGTGTTAGTTCTAACCAAGCTAGCGCTAACCACAGCAGTGCTAACCAGGCTAGTGCTAAGGGGAGTGCTGTCAATGGCAGAGTTGGTGGCAGCAAAGTTGAAGTCAAGGACAGAAACAAGAGCGACGTTCCCGCCAAGAGCAGCACCGACGTCACGGGAAGCAAGGTCAGCAGCAGCAGCAGCAGCGGCAGCAGCAGCAGCAGCAGCAGCAGCAGCAGCAGCAGCAGGGCGACGGGCGAGCGGCCACACAGCGCGATGACAAATCCAACCAGAGCAGAGTGAAGGACGATGAAGAGGAGGAGGAGGAGAAGAAGAAGGGCGGCAGCAGCAGCAGCGGCAGCGGCCCCTCCAGCGCCCCCGCTGGCGTGGAGGAGACGGCGGACCTGGAGGCGGGCGACTCGCCCTCCTCGCCCTCCTCCAAGTCGTCGTCGTCGTCGCCATCGCCGGCCGTCTGCGCCCCCTCCGGCTCCCTGCTGGACTCCAGCCTCAGCAAGAGCAAGAAGTCTCAAGGTCAACTGAGCGCGCTCAAGGACAGCTTCCAGTGCAACCAGTTCCCCGACCAGGAGGAGGTGGAGCGGCTCATCGCCCTGACCGGCCTCACCATCCGAGAGGTGCGCAAGTGGTTCAGCGACCGCCGCTACCACCACCGCAACCTCAAGGGCCCGCGGGGGGGCGGGGCCACGGCCAAGGGGGGCGCAGGGGGCGGGGCCAACCCCCTGGACTCGGGGCCCGTCAGCCCCACGGCCTCGCTGACCCCCACCTCGCCCACCACGCCCTCCAGGAGGGGCGCCAGAGTGCCGTCGCCAGACTTCACCGCCATCCGCTACAAGGAGAGAGAACCGCACCAGGTCTCACACACACACACACACACACACACACACACACACACAGTCAGTGCCCCCTGTGATGTCACAAAGGGCTGACACCTCCACCAGGGAGGTGACTACGGCAGCAGACCTTAGCCAGGTTCCACCTCACTTCAGCTTCACTGTCAGCAGGAAGCTGTTTGCAGTAGGGTTGCAAACAAAGGGTTAACTCAGTAATGTTTTGTAATAATCATACATTTTAATTGTTAGGGCACCTTGACGACACTCAAGGTCGCCAAACAGAAACAATGAAACTACAAAATACCAGAGACACAATACAAAAAAACAGACAACAAAACTCACTGCAATAAAAATACGTCAAAATGCAGTAAAAATAGAACTGCATATGAAAAGCAGTGCAGTGTTTGTGGCAGAGATTTCAGTTAATCTCACTGTAAACAAGTCCATTACAGGACCTTGAAAGACGAGGCCTCCTATTGGCTGAATGTTTGTGTGTCTTTCACTGCCGAGTCGTGTGGGGTTTTCAACCGCAGTACCACGTGTGGCCACTGGGGGGACGATGAGGCGGTCCGGTTGTTCTAATCCCTGGTGTGGTCCTGGACTGTGCAGGTCAAAGCTCTGGAGGCCAGTTTTGCCCTGGAGGTGGAGCCTTCGGCCGAGGAGGTGGAGCGGCTGCGTCTGGACACCAAGATGACCCGGCGGGAGATCCACAGCTGGTTCGCCGAGAGGAGGAGGAGGGCGGCGGCCGAGAGGAAGAGGGAGGAGGCGGAGCAGGCGCTGCAGAGGGAGGAGGAGCAGGAGGAGCAGCGGGAGCAGCAGGGGCAGGAGGAGCAGGAGGAGGAGCAGCAGAGGGATGACGGAGAACCCAAAGTCAACCCCATCAAGATCAACCTGAAGATGCTGAAGGTCACGGAGGCCAAAGCGGAGGGCGAGGGGTCCGGTCCCCCCGCGGCCCCGCCCCCGCCCGCCCCCTCCAGACCCACCCCTCCCCCCTCCAGACCGCCCCCGGCCTCCAGACCCCCGGCGGTGCGGGGCAAGAAGACGGTGGAGCAGCTGGAGCTGCTGAAGCAGGTGTACGCCCGGACCCAGTGGCCCAGCGCCGCCCAGTACGAGCAGCTGATCGCCGGGACCGGGCTGCCCAGGCCCGACGTGGTGCGCTGGTTCGGAGACTCGCGCTACACGCAGAAGAACAGCCAGCTCAAGTGGCTGGAGGCCTACCAGGACGCAGCCCTGGAGGAGGAGCTGCCCAGGGCCCACAGCCAGGTGCTGCAGGAGCACCTCGGCTCCCACGGCCGGCTGGAGGAGAGCCAGGTAGGGAGCAGCAGCAGCCACACTGAGGGGTGGAGGGGTGGAGGAGCAGAGGCTCTGCTCCTGGTGGCCGCAGCAGCAGCAGCAGCAGCAGCAGCAGCAGCAGCAGCAGCAGGTTCCTCTGTTGACTTGAACTCTGCTGCATCAGCTGTGTGTTGAAGGACCTCCAGCCTCACTGCTTAGATCAGCTGCATCATCAGCGCAGTGCTTGGAGCAGTTGAGCGTCTCAGAACAGGAGGTCAAAGAACTGTCAGGGTCTCCTTGGACTTCCTGCCTTCAAGCTCTCTGACTGTGTGTTGATGCTGAGAGGCCACTGGCTCATGCACTCACTGCACTCACTGCAGCGTGATTCACCTGCTCTAAAACACACCGCATCGTCGGAGTACGGCCTTTGTGATGTCACAAAGGGCAGTGACACCTCGTCGTTAGCACTGCGACCTCCTGCTGAGCGGCTGGTTTTCAGCTTCAGCTGAGCTTCACCAGTTAGCAGGGAACTAAAACAGCAGGCTGTAAACACAGGGTTCAATCCACTGCTTTGTTTTTTTGTTGTTTTTGCGTCGTGAGTCCTGGACTGGAAAGTGAATTTTAAAGCGGGGACTTTGAGTTCCAAACAATATTTGGTTCTGAACTGGTGTTTCTTCACTCAGCTGCAGAGCCTGGCGGCGGCCAGTGGCCTAACCAGTGACCTGGTGCGACACTGGTTCTCCAGGCAGCCCTCGGCCCTCACGCACCTGCAGCCAGGACCAGCAGCACCTGGAGCAGCTCCTGGAACTGGACCTGAAGCAGCTGGAGCAGCTGGAGAAGCTCCTGGAACTGGACCAGCAGCACCTGAAGCAGCAGCAGCACCAGCTGGAGCACCTGGAGCAGCAGCAGCAGCAGCACCTGGAGCTGGAACTGCAGCAACGGAGCCGCACAGCAGCAGCGCCTCCCCCCTGGCACCGCAGCCAGGGGGCGGTAGTGAGGAGAAGATGGAGCAGTCGGTGTGCGGCGTGGAGACTGCGGGTGGCGCCGCTGAGACGACCGTCAGTCCTGCAGAAGGTGAGAAGAAGAAGAACAAGAAGAAAAAGAAATTCACACGCTGGTTACATGAATCTAACTCATATTTCTCCTGATTGTCTTGGTGTGAACAGGAAGCAGCTGAGGAGCCTTTTGTCTGAGGAGCAGGAGGAGGAGCAGGAGGAGCATCAGGAGGAGGAGCAGGAGGAGGACAGATGTGGCTGTAACCGGACCACTCACTGGAAAGACACTCTGAGACCGACGTGGCCCCGCCCCCTCCTGCCATCCGCCCGTTCTCTTTGACCTCCCTCGCCTCCCCCACTGTCTCCCCCTGGTGGTGCTGCCTCCAGCCGACAGTGAAGGTGCAGGACGGAACTCTGAGAGGAGAAGAAAGAGGAATTCAATCAGTAATCAATGAGGGAGCTGAGAGCGCCGCTGATCAGCAGCTCGGACGACTCACACACACACACACACACACACGTTTTCTTTCTTTGTTTCTTTCCTTTGTGTCGTTTCTCTCGTGGTCTGGAGGTTCTGGATGTTCTGGATGTTCTGGAGGTTCTGGAGAACTCCAGCTCCTGCTGCAGGCTGCTCGCTGAGGCCTTAAAGCAAATGGAATCTGCATTTTTTTTTTCCAATAGAGGAAAAATAAGAAATAGTTTCATCTTGGTATTTGCACTCATCCACTTTGTGCTGATGTTCCAGGAGCTCGCTGGGCTCTTCTGTCCATGGCACCACCGACCTTCTCGCTACCGTCTCCCAGGGGTTTAGTTTCTCTTTGTACTTTTCATATCTCGTTAGTCTGCGTTACATGGAAACATTTTTCACTTCCGTCGTCCAAAGCAGGCGAGCGCCCTTCTGTTTGGACAGAGAGGAGAAGAGAAGCAGGACCACCTGGTGGACTGATGGAGTCTGGTTGGTGCTGCAGCATCCACTGCTTCTCCGCCTCAGCGTCACCACGGACGTATCTTTCTTTTTCTGGGACTTTTCCTATGAAAAAAAAAACCGATCTGACTGCAAACGAACTGTGAACTTTGACCAGAGTTCCATCCTGAGGCTTGATGTATAATTTTTACAGATGGTATTTGCAGAATAAACCAGAATGTACTACAGGAGCGTCTCTCAATCTTCTGTCTCCTCCATCCAGGATCACACAGCAAACTCAAACATCTTTCAATCATCATCCTGCTTCGTTCTTCAGCTGAAGCTTTAGCAGGCTGCTTGCTTCACACACACACACACACACACACACACACACACACACACACACACAGGAAGAGGAAGCAGTCTTCACTCTCAGAGGGTTTTGTATTCTGAAGGAACATGGATGGAAGCAAATATTTTCTAGCTCGTTATTCAACTCAAAAGTCAGCACGTCAGAAGAACACAACTCCACTGGTGCAGTTTGACGATGTCACATCCAGTCAGGTGTTCAACAACAAACTGCTGCTGGAGAAGAAGGTTGAGTCCTCACTCCTGGAGCCTGCTGCCCTCTAGACTGGAGAGAAAGATCTGAAAAAGGTTTAAAAAAGACCGACAGAAAGCAAGCAAGCAGTGAAGGCTCTCGTCCTGTAGGGGGCGCTTCATCAGTTTCAGAAGTGAAGTGAAACTACATTAGTGGCCCACACCAGTGAAACAAGACTCAGCCACGTAAAGTCGTAAGTATTTTATTGACTTTTCAGGCTTGAATATGTTTCATATGAAAGGCAAAAAAACTACAATGAAAACTTCTCCTCTTTCGTTTTAGGCACATGACAGAAAGGCGCTCGCAGTGAGGACGTCGCCAACAAAGACTGCAAACAAAACAACAACAACAACAATGACGACGATAAAAGCATGAAAGCAAAAGACGTCCAGCAGGGGGCGCTGCTCAGTTTGACCTCCGAAAAACATTTGGTTGAGGTTGCAGGTACGAAACCCCCCACAGCCTGGTGGACGTGGCGCTGTCACGGCGCTGAGGGTCCAGGTGGGGGCGCCCCTCCTGCCCCGAGGGGAGAGGGGGATTAAAAGAACAAAAAGAAAAGTAAAAAAGACAAAGACGCCAGCAGACAGTTGAGTGATGATGCAGCAGTGGGGGAGGGGCTGGGGGTGGGGGGGTGGAGGAGCTCTGGGAGGAACATCAGAGGGCAAAAAAATAAAAAACAATCCTCCAGGATCTTCAGTGGAAACATTCAGTTGCTGCTGCTGCTGCTTCCACCTCCAACCAGACCAGACCAGGCCAGACCAGACCAGGCCAGACCAGACCAGATCAGACCAGACCAGATCAGACCAGACCAGACCAGGCCAGACCAGACCAGACCAGGCCAGACCAGACCAGACCAGACCAGACCAGACCAGACCAGTTCCTGACTAGGCCAGACAGAGTTCACGTCCTCTCTCTCTCCTCTGTTGTGATTTTTTGCAGGGAGGAACACAGGAAGTCACAACTTCGCAGGAAGTCACAACTTCCTGGGCACGTCTGACTTCAGAGAGCCCCCCCCCCCCCCTCAGTTCCTCTGAGTCGTCAGCATCATCTCGCTCCGTCAGTTCAACTGGAGACCATCTGGCATCTGTGTGGCCAGAGGAACACTTTCAGCGGGGGGGTCCAGCAGGAAGGAGCTTACTGTTTGACAAATGTCCACAAACAATATTTTGCAAAATGTGGCGGTGGGGGCGACGCTCTGCAGTGCGACTGAAGCTGTGAGACAGTCCTGACACTCCTGGTGACACTCCTGGTGACACTCCTGGTGACACTCCTGGTGACACTCCTGATGGCTGCTGGAGCCAGTGTGACTCCTGCTGGATGGATGAAGGAGCAGAGAGCGTGGAGCTGACGGAGGCTGACGGAGCTCCTAGAAGAACACCACTAACACGTCAGCGGGACGATGGATCCTCTTCTCTCAGCTGCCGTCCCATTGCCCCCCCCACTCCCACCTGCAGCGCCCCCACTGGGTTAAGGGACGTATGTGCACCTCGCTGGAGACGCCTGAATGTCTGACTGCCCCTGAAGGCAGCGGCTGAACAACAACAATGGAATGATGTCGACTTGTTGAGTTATGTGGGACGACAAGACCACACCTGTGTGTGTGTGTGTGTGTGTGTGTGTGTGTGTGTGTGTGTGTGTGTGTGTGTGTGTGTGTGTGTGTGTGTGCTTGACGCTGCTATGACTTCCTCCTGATCAAGTGGAAAAGAAAAGAAAGAACAAAAAAACAATGTAAATCCCCCAATGCAGGGGGGGTTGTGTGTGTGTGGGGGGGTTCCAGACAGGTGCCCCCCCCCCACCAGACAACAGAGGAGACAGTGAACGCAGCGAGGCCTCGAGTTCCACACACACATTAAAAACAACAACAGAGAAACTAAAGTCACATGATGACAGAAAGTTTAAAAAGCTTAAATAATAATAATAATAATTAAAAAGAGGGAGGCTGAGTTCTCTGAGAGCAGGTGAGCTGCAGGTGAGCTGCAGGTGAGCTGCAGGTGAGCTGCTCCTCTGGCTGAGCAGCCCAGCAGGAATAAATAGAGTCACAGCCAGCAGGAGGAGCAGGAGGAGGGATGGAGACAAACTGAGCAGAACCTTCTGGAGCTGCTTGACTGACAGCTGCCAGGCTGGACCAATGAGCAGTGGAGGAGGTGACTCCGCCCACTCAGTGGAGGTGACTCCTCCCACTCAGCAGTGACTCTCAGTCTTGTTTCTGTCCTGCTTCCACTTCCTGTCTGCAGCCGTCCACTTCCTGTCCCTTCAGTTGGACTCCACCTCCTTTCGGGTGTGTGAGCGACGGAGGGGCGGGGTCAGGGGGGGAAGGGGGAGGGCTGTCTGGAATGTAGGCCAAAGCGGTGGAGGAGGTGGAGGAGGAGGTGGTGGTGGAGGAGGGCGTTTCCATGGAAACAAGAGTTCACAGCAGTCGGTGACATCATCGGTACTGGAGGAAGAGGGTTGGGTGGGGGGAGAGGGGGCGGGGCTTGCGAAGGACAGGTGTGGTGATGAGCTGGCTGGAGCTAGACGCGGTTGTCTCCGCCCACTCTGGTCCTGCGCTGGATCCTGAGGTGGAGACAGAGACCGGGGGGGGGACAGTGAGGTGGTGGTGACAGACTGGCCAGATGGTGGCGCTGTGCTGCTGCTGCTGCTCACCTGCGGTTGTGTCCGTCCAGCTGCTCCAGCAGCGCCTCCTGCGACGCCCGCAGCTCCTCCAGCGAGCCCCCCCCCCTGCCCCCGAACGACCCCACCTGGCCCGGAGACTGGGGCAGGGAGGGGGGCGGAGAGGTCACCGCAGAGGTCACCAGGTCGCCCAGACGATCCCGACCGGCCTGCACCAGCGAGGAGGAGGAGGAGGAGGAGGCCAGGAAGGGGCTGAGCTCCCCGTTCTCATGCTGGAGGAGGAGCAGGAGGAGGAGGAGGAGTTAAAACCAGGGGGAGGGGACACTGTCGGTGTCAACAACAACAACTGGGTACCGGAGGAGCAATATGGCAGCGAGCCAATTTTTCCCAGTGGCCACTCGAGGTACTGCAGCAAAAAAAAATCTTTTGGCCTCAAAAAGTATTTTTCCTATAGACAGCGACAGAAAATGAAGAAGGCTTTATAAATCCTCCAGAGAGGCTGACAGGACGACTGAGTCAAATCTTTCTGCTGGAGATTCTTCACTTCCGCTCTTCTAGTCGTTTAAAAAATGCCAGAAAATCAGCAGCAAAGAGTTTATTGCCATGTCGTAGTGCTGCTGTGTCTCAGCTCGTTCTGATTGGCCACATGTGATCATGTGAGTTACAGAGGCATGATGGGAAGTGACACTACTGCGCACGCTCTATGGGACCATGAATGCAGAAGTCAAAGACCTTTTGGGCGTCTGCACTGCTGGGTGAGCATTGAAATGAATGGAGCCACCCTGGAGTCTGGGCTGCTGCCACTGAGCCACTGGCAGCAGGTGCAATCATTCAGACAGGAAGTAGCTATCTAGTAGCAGTCTATCAATCTATCTATCTACCTACCTATCTACCTATCTATCTGTCTATCTGTCTATCTATCTAGAGATGGGGGGGTGGGGGGGGTGTCATCAGCGGCAGCATCATTCACTCACTCGGCCTCTGACGACGTCCAGGTGAACCAGCAGTGACGCCAACTCCAGGTCCTCATTGTAGCTGTTCTTCAGAGGCACCGAGCGCAGGCCTGCACACACACACACACACACACACACACACACACACACACACACACCTGTCAGCATCATCATAGCTGACTCGAACTCCTCCCTCCACCCCCTCACCCGTCTTGTAGGCTATGTATGGGGAAGGTGGCCTGGGCCAGGACCACCTGGGACCCCCTTGACCCCCCCGGACCCCCCGGCCCCACCCCGGACCTCCTCACCTGTCTTGAGGCTGTGTATGGGGAAGGTGGCCTGGGCCAGGAAGTTCTGGTCGCTGAACATGTCGATCTCGTAGACGACGAAGCGAAGGAAGGCGAAGGCCGAGTTGCACACAGTGAAGTGGAAGGACTTCCTGGGCCAGGAGGGGTTGAGGCCATTATCAGCTGGGGGAGGGGGGAGGAGGAAGGAGGGAAGGAGGGAAGGAAGGAAGGAGGGAAGGGATAAAAGATGCAGAGAACATTACTGCTTTATTCTGGATGATTTCTGGTAGTTTTTGCTGTGCATGTTGCTCAGCTGCTGCTGGCTCGCCCTCTGGTGGTCACTCTGTCACCGCACTGCTCATCCAGGACGAACACCAGACCAATGAAGTTATTCAATCTTGAAAGTCTTTAAAAGTTTGACAATCTTGTCTGGTTTTTCTGGTTTCTCCCAGAAGAAAAGCCGCAGCAGGAACCTCCAAGGAAAACGTCTCCAACCCGAGAGCTTTAGTTTCTTTGCTGTGTTTTTCAAATGTGCAGGAAGCCTCGGGGGAATCAACTGTTCAACGGTTGATTGGACTGTTTACTCTTTGGCTCTGGCAGAACCTGCTCCTCTGCAGCAGTTCCAGTAGTTCCAGGTAGTTTGCCGTGTGTTCAAAGAAAACAACAGTGAAACTAAACTCTTTGGTCGTCACAACTGTGTCTCCAAATAGTAATAAACCAGACATATAATAACTCAATCCAGCAGATTGTCCATGATGATGAAGATCAGCAGGAAGCTCCGTGTTTTCCATCACGGACTTCCTGTCTGAACCAGTCCACAAGCTGCCATTGACGCTCTGGCCTCCTGAAGCCGCAAAAATAGGACAACGCTTCAGTGACGCGCCCGCACTGCCCCCTGGTGGTGGTGGGAACACACACACCGACTTCAATGGCTGCAGTCTGCTGCGGGGCTGCGAAGGCAGCGCAGACACGCCAGGGCTGTGTCTCAATTCAGGGTCTGCATCCTTGGAAGGAAGCGTCCTCCATCTGAAGGAAGCGTCCTCCAAGGACCCGGCCCAGAAGGACCAACCCAAACCCCGCCTCCCCAGTAACCACATTGGACTGTCTAGCCTTCGGCGTATTTCCTGGTTGCGTCACCGCCGTTCCCTCCTGCTGGCCAACCCCGGAAGTGACGTTTTCATGGCATCAAGCTAACCATTGGTTCTCCATCTAACGATGGCGTTGGATGTTCAAATCAGTAAAAACCCTGCGTTAAAAACTGAATATTTGATGTGAAATTTCAATACTTAAATTTATACGTTGTGTCTCTGCCAGTAGATGGCGCTAATTTCAGCTGACTTCCCAGGATCCCAGGATGCTTTGCAGCAGCACGCAAAGCATCCTGGGATACAGAAGGAGGTGAAGGATAGTAGCGGTGCAGCCTTCACAGCTCAGGTGTGAACTGGGGAGAGGAACGCTGCCTGCTGGGCTCTCTCCAGGAGGAGCAGCAGGAACAGCAGCAGTCCTCCAGGGGGAGCTGTGGAGCAGCAGCAGCACCTACCTGCTGACTCGGTCTTCTGCTTGGCGCTGTCGTACTCGGGCCCGCACACCTCGATCTCGATGACGGGGCAGACGATGCCGCGGCCGTGCTTGGGCAGGTGGCGAGCGCCCAGGACCTTCACACACATCATCATCATCATCATCATCATCATCATCATCATCATCATCATCAAGTCACAAAGACACATTTATTCACTGGAATTCCAGTGACTTCCAGTGAAAAGTCCTGCAGAAATAATGAGCAACATTTTCTCTATGGATCTATGGATTATTACAGTATGTATTTTAAAATCCTTTCTTTTCCTGTTCTTCAAAACAGCTCTGCGAACCACTTTTGGGTTGCGACCCACCAGTTGAGAAACGCTTACTTAAAGGTCCAGTGTGTAAAATTTGGCTTGATTGATGATTTTTATTATCTTGGTCAAAGCTGAACATCGTGTCCATAAATAGATGGCAGTGCAATAAAAGTCTGACAACTCCTCTCGTATATAGAAGAAGATCCATGGAGCAGTCAGGGTCACTTCAGAAGGAAGTCCACCTGACAGTGCTCTAGTGGGCTTCCTGAAACACTGGACCTTCAAAAGAGTCAGTCCACTGCTGATCTGAAGCTCCTCAAGGTGACCTTCAAAGACACCAGCAGTGGATGAACCCCCCCAGCGAGGTGGCAACACGGCAGCGGGGCCAGCGTGACCTCTGACCTCGATGGTGAGGCTGAGCTGCTCCAGGCCTCTGAGCGTGTGCTTGTCGAAGGGGTCGAAGGTCTCGTCCCTCATGATGGGGGGCTGCAGGACGTAACCACTGCGACCGTTCAGCATGAAGAGAGCCTGGTTCATCTGCATGGGCTTGTCTGCAACAGGAGAAGCAGGAGGAGCAGGAGGAGCAGGAGGAGCAGGAGGAGGAGAAAAGAAGGTTCATCCGCTTGTCTTCACTACAGACGCAGAAAATCCCAACATGAATGAGCTGATGAAATGAGAAGGTTCTCCTGGTTCTCCAGGTTGGGCCGTGAGGAGCAGCAGACCCACCTGCAGTCTGGAAGTTGAGCGCCACCAGCTGGGAGCCGCACAGCCACATGGGCAGGGGGTCGTAGTTGGAGGAGTCGAGGCGCTGGCCGCGGGGGTAGATCCTGGACAGCTGCAGACGGTTGTACTGCAGGAACTTCTTGCCCTTCACCTTGTTCACGTACTTCTCCGCCTTGGTCTCCGGGAACGAAGACATGTCCCGGAAACAGGCCCGCTCAGTGCCGATCTCTGCCAGAGGGGGGCGCCGTTAGTCACTCACAGTTGTTGGTTCAAGGTGGTTTTAGATGGTTCTGGGTGGTTCTGGGTGGTTCTAAGTTGTTCTGGATGGTTCTGGGTGGTTCTAAGAGCTCAACCCCCTGGTGGTTCTGGGTGGTTCTGGATGGTTCTAAGAGCTCAACACCCTGGTGGTTCTGGGTGGTTCTAAGTTGTTCTGGGTGGTTCTAAGTGGTTCTGGGTGGTTCTGGGTGGTTCTAAGTTGTTCTGGGTGGTTCTGGGTGGTTCTGGGTGGTTCTAAGAGCTCAACACCCTGGTGGTTCTGGGTGGTTCTAAGTGGTTCTGGGTGGTTCTAAGTTGTTCTGGGTGGTTCTGGGTGGTTCTAAGAGCTCAACACCCTGGTGGTTCTGGGTGGTTCTGGGTGGTTCTGGGTGGTTCTAAGTTGTTCTGGGTGGTTCTGGGTGGTTCTAAGAGCTCAACACCCCGGTGGTTCTGGGTGGTTCTAAGTGGTTCTGGGTGGTTCTAAGTTGTTCTGGGTGGTTCTAAGAGCTCAACCCCCTGGTGGGGCTTCAAAGACACTGATTTGGCTGCAACTTTGCTTCATTCTCCATTGACATTACAGCAACATGTTTTCTCCATGATATCCCAGGATAGATTGTTTCCTCACCAAGACACGGCATCCATCTGCTGCTGCTCCGCTACCCCCCTCTGGCTCACCCACTGTGGCCCACCAGTCATAGTTTGTCCACCCATGTTTTAACATGATGCTGCTGCTGCTGCTGCTGCTGCTGTGTGTGTGTGTGTGTGTGTGTGTGTGTGTGTGTGTGTGTGTGTTGTCCTCACTGTCTTCGTCGAAAGGCACAGGTCTACAGTAGATGACCAGGTCAGACAGTTCCAGTGCAATCTTCTTCCTCCTCTCCATCATCTTGCCCTCCTCCAGCTGGAAACAACAAGATGCGGAGGTCAACAGCAGCAGGTGACAGGTCGGACTTTGACTGACAGCTTCACACTGGTTTGGATCATCCTTGCAAACACCACACTCTGCATTCTTTTACTTCTTCAGTTTCATTATTCTTTCACTCTGTGCAGATTTTATGAACAGACTTCTGATGACTGATTGAGCAGCTGAGGAAGTGAACTTCCTTCAGGATTAATAAAGTATCTATTTATCTGTGAAGGCTCTCAGTCATCCAGGTCATCTTCAAGTAGAAGGGTTAGGTTGGTTAGGTTGGGGCAACTGGACTGCACTGGTCTTCAGATCCTGAAGATGTTTTGAGGCAAAAGGTCTACAAGATCACAAATGGTCAATGGTCAACGGACTGCACTTACATGGCGCTGATCCAGCACCTTCACGCTAGCCCAAAGCGCTCATTCACCCATTCACACACACCTTCACACACCAACTGCAGGACCAAGTCCAGATGCCCCAACCTAACCCTTCTACTTTATCCATCCATCCATCCATCTGTCTATCCATCCATCCATCCATCTGTCTATCCATCCATCTAGAAGTGTATCACCCTTAACTTGCGCCCCTGGTGAGAGGCAGGTGATCTGACCTTGGCCTCAGAGGTCATGGTGACCTCTCGGATCTCGAGGAGCAGTAGTAGTGGTAGTACTAGTAGTGGTAGTAGTGTTAGTAGTAGTGGTGCCAGGTGATCTGACCTTGGCCTCGGAGGTCATGGTGACCTCTCGGATCTTCAGCAGCCACTCCTTGAGCTCCTCCTGGTTGCTGGCAGCCACGTCCAGGATGGGCCCTGGACGCACCGCCGTGTTGGGCACCAGGGAGAAGACGAAGGGCCGGCTGCCCTTCCCCTCAGGCCGCACCACTGCAAAGAGAGAGAGAGAGAGAGAGAGAGAGAGAGAGAGCGCCACACATCAGGCCAGGGCTAGGGGGCGCTGAGAGCACTCCACGTCAAGCCTACATCTTGTTGCTTTACAAAGACTTACAATAATAATGAGGTCATAAGTAGAGCAGTAACTCCAACCTCAGGTGTTCACTTGGTGGTGTAGCAGCTCACAGGTCAGAATGCAGCTCCCAAGTAGCTCACAATTTAGTTTCATCATTCAGTTTGTTTGGCAAAGCAGCAACAACTAAGAGACTGGAAGTGATGCGGAATCCACTTCCCTGAGGACTGACAGACGAAGAACAAGGTCCTACTTTCAAACTTCATGCTGTCTTCTTCTGCAGCAGCTGTGGGACGTTGTCACTTTACAGTGTGTCGCACTCACAGCTGGAACACTCCAGCATTTCAAGTTCAAGAGGCCTTGGCCATTCAGTTAGCATGCGGTTGATTGATAATTAGTTGTTTCATTAATGAGCTCGTGGACTCGGCGGTGAAGCTTCACTCAGAGTGAACCTGCAAAGAGCCGATGGAGCAAACTGGAGTTTCCAGCTGCTCAGCTGCTCCTCAGTGGAACAATAAGGCTCAGTGCATCACACAAGATTAGACCTTTCAGTCAACAGGTCTGGCATCCCACCACTAGATGGCGCCTGAAAGCCACATTTACACTGACTGACTGGCTGACTGACTGGCTGACTGATTGAATAGCTGGCTGACTGACTAGCTGGCTGACTGACTGACTAGCAGGCTGACTGACTGACTGGCTGGCTGACTGACTGACTAGCAGGCTGACTGACTAGCAGGCTGACTGACTGACTAGCTGACTGACTGACTGACTGACTGACTGGCTGGCTGGCTGGCTGGCTGGCTGGCTGACTGACTGACTGGCTGACTGACTGAGCAGGCTGACTGACTGACTGACTGACTGGCTGGCTGGCTGACTGACTAGCAGGCTGACTGACTAGCTGGCTGACTGACTGGCTGGCTGGCTGGCTGGCTGACTGTCTGGCTGACTGACTAGCAGGCTGACTGACTGACTGACTGACTGACTGACTGACTGGCTGGCTGACTGACTAGCAGGCTGACTGACTGACTGACTGACTGACTGGCTGGCTGGCTGGCTGGCTGGCTGGCTGGCTGACTGACTGGATGTCAGTGGTGAGCTCTCCACGTGTGGAAGACGGTGACGTGGCTCCACAGGAAGCAGCAGGACCACTCACCGATCTGACAGGAAGACAGATCCACACTTCCTCTCAGCAGGTCTCCCAGAGGGCTGTTCTCCGTCATCTCCTGCTCGGCACGCAGCACGGAGGAGCAGGAGCAGGAGGAGTAGGAGGAGCAGGAGGAGGAGAGGACAAAAAAAATCAAGAATCATGGGAGAACACAAACATCAGTACAACAATGGAGCCCCAGCTGAGGATGGAGGGGGAGCTGCAGGAGGAAGAGCAGGAGCAGGAGGAGGAGAAAAGGAGGAGGAGGAGGAGGAGGAGGAGGCTTTTCAAGGTGAAGAGGTGATTTTGTGGGTTTGACCCTCACAGTTCTGTCCGGCTCGGCCGCCGACGGGCTGATCTCCTCCACGTAGTTGGCAGGAAACCACAGCTGCTTCTTTCCTCCACAGTCGCCCTTCCACCTGGAGGAGGAGGAGGAGGAGGAGGAGGAGGAGGAGAAGGGAAGGAAGAAGAAGAAGGGAAGACATCAGTTAAAAAGAAGCAGCTTCTTCCTCCAGATCATCCAGGTGGTCATCAGGCCTTGCAGGAGCTTTCACTGTGTGTGTGTGTGTGTGTGTGTGTGTGTGTGTGTGTGTGTGTGTGTGTGTGTCTGCAGGCCACTCACCATCCTCCCTCCTGCTTGTCCACGTTGGAGATGATGGCGTTCTTGGTGAAGGACAGCTCGTCGTCTCTCTGGGCTTTGTACTCGTACATGGCTCTCACAGTGCACTGCAGCCACACCAGGGGGCGCTCACAATTCATTTTTTTTAAAGGATGTTCAACATTTTCTACTATCACACAAAATTTTAAATGAGATGAAGTTAGTAGGAAAACCATCTTGGAGGTGTCATGGATCTGTACTGTCCAGTACTGCAGCCAGAGTACTGCAGTCAGAGTGGAGCTCCAGCTGATCTCAGTGCAGTCACCTACACTGACCTCTATATTTTATTCTATAATGACGATAACTGGAATTGAGTAAAATGTGAAGGGCCATCGCAAAACTGTATACAAATACTGATTAAATGTGTTTTTTTAACAAATTGCTTTGATTGCTCAGAAAGAAAAGAAAAAGAGAGAGAGAGAGAGAGAGAGAGAGAGAGAGAGAGAGAGAGAGAGAGAGAGAGAGAGAGAGAGAGAGAGAGAGAGAGAGAGAGAGAGAGAGAGAGAGAGAGAGAGAGAGAGAGAGAGAGAGAGAGAGAGAGAGAGAGACAGAGACCTAGAGAGAGAGAGAGAGAGAGAGAGAGAGAGAGAGAGAGAGAGAGAGAGAGAGAGAGAGAGAGAGAGAGAGAGAGAGAGAGAGAGAGAGAGAGAGACAGAGAGAGAGAGAGAGAGAGAGAGAGAGAGAGAGAGAGAGAGAGAGAGAGAGAGAGAGAGAGAGAGAGAGAGAGAGAGAGAGAGAGAGAGAGAGAGAGAGAGAGAGAGAGAGAGAGAGAGAGAGAGAGAGAGAGAGAGAGAGAGAGAGAGAGAGAGAGAGTCACCTTGAATGTTGGCATCTGGTTGGCCTCCACGTAGAAGCCGGGGTTCCTGCCCTCGTACAGGGAGCCGTAGTCGGGCTCCTATTGGACGACAGGGCATCATCACATCACACTGCTGTGTGTGTGTGGCGGGAGGGGGGGGGCAGTGTTGTGTTGTGTTGTGTTGCCTGGTGGGACTCACAGCAGTGCCGATCTTCTCCAGTGTGTCCTCGTTGATGGGGTAGCGCAGCTTCATCTTGCGGTACAGCGGGTGCTTCTCGTAGTAGCTGATGAGGTCCACCAGGCTGTCGAACTCCGAGGTGCCCAGCACCACGGTTTGACCCTCCTGCTGCACCCGGCAGTGCTTGATCTTCCCCTCGGCCCTGTGTGGGGGGGGGGTTCTTACTGTAGTTACTGTGTAGTTTATTTTGTCGTTGTTTCTGGAGCTGCAACAGCGTCGTTTGCTTGGCATCCAGAAAGCACAACTGTTCTATTCAGCTTCAGCTGTATTGTCAATCCTGCACTCTGTGGCCTTTACAGAGCATTGAAACGTCTTCACTCAGTGGCCCCACGGTGCCGAGGGCAGCATGCAGGCACGAGAGGACAAACAGGACAAAAAACACATTAGAAAAGGTATAAAACCACGTCAGTCAGTCCAGTTATGAAATGATGTATAGATAGAGAGAAAATAAAATCCTCAGACTGAGACCCTGGACAGTGAATCACAGACACAAAGCTCTTCAACACTGGCCAGGACTGGCCAGCTGCTATGGCCGATCCTGGCCAATGGGGAGCCTTGGATGAGAAGGAAACAGCGGTGGCATATAAACAGCGTCTTTACGGTGAGGTACCTGAAAGAAATGGCGAAGGAGTTGGGCTCCGCCCTCTTCCTGACCAGGAAGGCTCCGTCTCGAGGAACCCTCATCAGCATGTTCTCAGCATGGCTCCTGGACAGGTTGGCGTGGTACCACCTGGAGCAGCAGGCAGGACAGTCAACACACTGCACTGCATTCAAAGGTTGACACTGTCACATGTCACATGACATGGCAGTGAAGCGTTATTATCAGCGCATTACGATAGCACTACTAAGCACTGCTATACAATATAATATAATATAATATAATATAATATGATGCAATGTCATATAATATAATGTAATGACTTGGAATGCACAAAAATATATATAATAATATTACCATTAATAGTAGTAATGATAACATCAGTGAAATAACAATAATAATCCTAGTAGTGGTGATAATAATAATAATCAATTGTATACTGTATTGTACTGTATTGTATTGGATGCTGCTCCACACTCACTCTTTGCTCTCGTGTGCGTTGGTCTGAGGCACCGGTTCGGTCAGCTTCATCTCAAACTCGTTGCAGCGTAGCGCCACCTGCTGGTAGTGGTTGATGAGGGCGAAGAGGGTGTCGAACACCAGGTTGTCGGTCAGGTAAAACTTGGGGCTGCCTGCTTCCTGGCGGGAGTGGATGCGGCAGTGCTGCACCCGACCCGAGCGCCTGATTGGTGCAACAGCAGAAGAAGTCGATGAGTTATTCTGACAGGACGGCGCGCTCAGGTTCTGTTAGCACCGAGTAGCATCAGGGTCTGTGTTCACTGCACACCAAGCAGCCCAGCTGTGCAGTGGGGCTGCACAGGGTCACACAGGGCGGCTGCATTAGCACACACAGGCTGGAAAATCACACTGGACTGGAGTGATGATGATGATGATGATGATGATGATGATGATGATGATGGATTGACTGACATTGATTTGATCAAAGAGCAACTGGCACGAGTCCAGCCAGCAAGCCTGGTCATGTGACTGAAGTGAAGAGTGACCTCATGACGTGCAGTGTGTCAGGCGGCTCACAGTGGCTCAATCATTTCACTGTCACTCTAAAAACTGCATTATTGAAACATTGTTACAGACAAAGTGGAAGCAGCCACGTTCACAATCAAAGGTGGATTCTGTCAACCCTGGTCCAGGAAATAAATAATGTAATAATAATAATTCCATTCATACGTCTGAATGAACTGAACTGACCTGAACTGAAGTATAGAATTCAATGCATCAATCTCAGTGTTTTGTTTTTTAGCTTTTTCAGGGGCCAAAAATGTGTTAAGTTTGCAAAGACTTGTGAGAAGAGTGAAGCGCACCAGAAGGACAGAGTGTAATCCCCCACGAAGGTCTCGCTCTCCCGGACCAGGAAGGATCCGTCCGGCGCTCCCGTCTCCAGGCAGTACTCGGACAGCAGCCGCTCGGCGATCTGCCGCCCGTCACGCCCGGCGCCCAGCTTCCCGTGGAACCACTTCTCCGTCACGTGCTGGTCCATGCCGTTGGACACCTGGCCAGGAGCGCAACAGGATAGAATGGAATGGAATGGAATGGAATAGAATAGACTGAGCTGCGGCTTCTCTCACATGCAAGACAATCAGCTTGGATTATTTTGCTTTGTTTTCTTCCCATGAGTCTCAGCGGCCCACTGACCTCTCGGTGCTCCTCCTCATCATCGTTGCCCTGGTTACTGGACGTCTCCTCAGAGTAGTAGATCTTAGTGCTGGTCAGCACAAAGAAGTGAGGGTACCACTCCTGCAGGGGGAGGGTGGAGGTGGAGGTGGAGGTGGAGGAGTGGAGGGATGGAGGGAGGGGTGGAGGTGGAGGGATGGAGGGATGGAGGTGGAGGGATGGAGGTGGATGGAGGGATGGAGGTGGAGGGAGGGGTGGAGGGTGGAGGGATGGAGGTGGAGGTGGAGGGGATGGAGGGAGGGATGGAGGGATGAGGTGGAGGAGGAGGTGGAGGGGATGGGAGGGATGGAGGGATGGAGGGGTGGAGGTGGAGGGATGGAGGGTGGAGGGATGGAGGTGGAGGGATGGAGGGAGGGATGGAGGGAGGGGTGGAGGTGGAGGGATGGAGGGATGGAGGGGAGGGAGGTGGAGGAGTGGAGGTGGAGGGATGGAGGGATGGAGGGATGGAGGGGTGGAGGTGGAGGGATGGAGGGGTGGAGGGATGGAGGTGGAGGGATGGAGGGATGGATGGAGGGAGGAGGTGGAGGGATGGAGGGATGGAGGTGGAGGTGGAGGGATGGAGGTGGAGGAGTGGAGGTGGAGGGAGGGGTGGAGGGATGGAGGTGGAGGGATGGAGGGATGGATGGAGGGGTGGAGGTGGAGGGATGGAGGGATGGAGGTGGAGGTGGAGGGATGGAGGTGGAGGTGGAGGGATGGAGGTGGAGAGATGGAGGATTGGAGGGGTGGAGGGATGGAGGTGGAGGGATGGAGGGATGGAGGTGGAGGGGTGGAGGTGGAGGTGGAGGAGGAGGAGGGATGGAGGGATGGAGGAGGAGGGTGGAGGGATGGAGGAGTGGAGGGATGGAGGGGTGGTGGAGTGGAGGGATGGAGGGATGGAGGGATGGAGGTGGAGGGATGGAGGAGTGGAGGGTGGAGGGTGGAGGGATGGAGGGAGGGGTGGAGGGATGGAGGTGGAGGAGGAGGAGGAGGAGGAGGGAGGGGTGGAGGGGTGGAGGGGTGGAGGGATGGAGGTGGAGGGATGGAGGGGTGGAGGTGGAGGGATGGAGGGGGAGGTAGAGGGATGGAGGGATGGAGGTGGAGGGATGGAGGGATGGAGGGATGGAGGTGGAGGGGGGGGAGGTGGAGGGATGGAGGGATGGAGCAGACAAACAGGTCAGATGAAATATTCAGCAGCTCCATCTGTCCTTGAAGAGCAGCAGGACTGAGAGACAGCAGAGGCCCTGCAGTGTTTCACTGCAATTGACACGTCTCTCACACACACACACACACACACACACACACACACACACACACACACACACACACACACACACACACACACACACACACACACACACACTCACATGGTTAATGGGGTCTTCCAGGTACAGGATTCCGTTCTTGATGGAGTTGCTGATGTCGTTCTCAGAGTAGGGAGTGGAGGTGGACACCTCCTCGTAGGCACTGCCCTCCGCCAGCTTCTTATGCTGCCGCACATCAACAACACGTCAACAACACGTCAACAACACACCTCCTTCACCTCCACACTGCGGACTGGACTTTGCTTCTTTCACTCCACTGAGGAGGAAGGAGGCTCCCCACCTTGATGAGGATCTTCCTCTTCAGCTGGTTGGGCGAGGGCAGCCCGTCGGCTGCGATGTCCACCGCCTTGGTGAGCAGCATGTCTCCAAAGACCTTCTTGAAGTAGGTGGCCATGAAGCGCTGCTGCACGATGCTGCAGTGGTCCTCGATGGACAGGATGACTGGGAAGCTGCAGGGAGGAAGCAGCACCGTCACTCTGCTCTCCCTCAAGCAGGAGTCTCTCCATCTCACTGCACTGCACTGCACTACACTGCACACACACTCACTCGGAGGTGATGAAAGCGTGCTCCTTGATGGTGGTCAGGACGTCGCAGAACTTGATCTTGGTGGTGAGGGTGTGTCCGTGGTAGATGACTGGCATCCCATCAGGACCATCCCAGCAGTCCACTGAGGACACACAAGAAGAAGAAGAGGAAGAGGAGGAAGAGGAAGAAGAGGAAGAAGAGGAAGAAGAAGAAGGACTGATTGAATCAATTCAACCTTTCAAACCAATCACAGACAGCTGCGTGAACAGGACTCCAATCAGGCAGTGACCCTTTGACCCAGTGCAGGCTCAGTCACTGACAACCTGCTTGACGAGGGTGCAGCTGTGTTACACAACAAGTGCTGTGTGTGTGTGAGGGGTGTGGCCTGCACGTCAGCCCAGCAGATCATTTTAGTCAGACTGTTTTCAACTCCTGTGTAGTTTGAATCCTGTCTCCACTGATTGTTCACAGCCTTCAACTCCACTGGCAGCTGCTACTTTTTAGCTCCTCCTCCTCTTGTTCTCCTCTGTGATGTTGCTCACTCTTCCTGGTTGTATTGCATGGTTTAGATGCATTGCTGCCATTCATGTTCTCTAGTGTGTCTTAGCTGAAGCACTTTGAAATGTTGCACTGCTCTCATGGCTTTATGCACTGGAAGCACAGCCAGTTTGATATAAAGCGCACTGTCAATCAAATCCATTATTATTATTATCATCATTAGGGTTGAACAGTGGAGGAAAGAAGGGATGATGGGGGGGTGGGTGGGGGATCGGGGGGGTTGGTGGACTGTGTGTTGACCCACATTCGATGCAGCGGCAGCCCATCCTCAGGCAGCGGGCGTAGGCCTCCAGAGACGACTCACTGGAGAACTGGTCGCCTGTCAGGTAGCTGCAAACAACACACACAACACCACAGCAGACACACAACATCACAACAGACACAACATCACAGCAGACACACAACATCACAACAGACACAACATCACAGCAGACACACAACATCACAACAGACGCAACATCACAGCAGACACGCAGTTAGAAAAGACAGAAAAGTCATGTGACTGGAATCACAACACGCACACAGTCACACACGGCTGGCAATGAATGAAAAGGCCTGTTGCACACTTGTCAGCAGCCACAGCCAATCAGAGAGCAGGGCCCATCTGGGACCACCCACTATTGTTTCACTTCATCATCAATCGAACTTTCACACTTTTCAATGGCAGGAGAAAAAAACCTGGTTTTCCTTCAAAATGTGAGAGGTGGCTGTGAAGCAGTGGACTGGTTTGAACTGGTTTGGACTGGTTTGGACTGGTTGGGTTCCTTACGTGTTGTGTGAAGAGGAGATCCAGTAGTGGGACAACGGGTTGTTCATGTTGTCGGGACACACCAGGTCCAGGGACGAGTCCCAGATGGTGTTCTCCTTGGAGAACAGGTAGGTCAGGAACTGCAGGAGGAGGAGGAGGAGGACGAGGAGCAGGAGGAGAGACATGACGTGAGGAGACAGCAGCTGCAGCAGACATCAGACACTGTGGTTTTCTTCACAGTGACCATCAAACAGCTGCTCAGATTGTAAGAAGAGAGTGAGAGTGAGAGTGAGACAGAAGTGATTTCATCTTCATCTTCAAAAAAAAAACTCTACCAAAACCACAACTCTATGAAGCTGTGGATTCATATTGACTGTCCAGCAGGTGGAGTCAGGGAGGAGCTACTAATGTGAGATCAGCAGTGATGGTCACATGACATCAGCAGGATGGCAGAGAGACCTCAGCAGTCACCAGTGACAGAGAGAACACAGACTGGTTCTGAGCATCTCCCACTGACTCCAGTGACTCCACTGACACCAGTGACACCAGTGACTCCACTGACTCACTGACTCCACTGACTCCAGTGACACCAGTGACACCAGTGACACCAGTGACACCACTGACTCCACTGACTCCACTGACTCCAGTGACACCAGTGACACCAGTGACACCACTGACACCACTGACACCACTGACTCCAGTGACTCCAGTGACACCAGTGACACCAGTGATTCCAGTGACACCAGTGACTCCACTGACTCCACTGACTCCACTGACTCCACTGACTCCAGTGACACCAGTGACACCAGCGACTCCAGCGACACCAGCGACACCAGTGACACCAGTGACACCAGTGACACCACTGACACCACTGACACCAGTGACTCCAGTGACACCAGTGACACCAGTGATTTCACTGACACCAGTGACACCAGTGACTCCACTGACTCCACTGACTCCACTGACTCCACTGACACCTCATGACAGCTTAATCAGAGGACCTGGCCCACGTTCATGGAAAACAGGTTTTAAACCCAGAATAACCAGTGAGCACCAGCATGAGACCAGCTGACAGGAAGCCAGAGTGGGTCAGTGCTGGGTGGGTCAGTGCTGAGAGTGAAGGTACCTCCTCCAGGTGGAAGTAGGGCTGCTCCACCTCCCTCAGGGGGTCCTTCAGGTAGCTGAACATGAACTCCTGCACCTTGTTGCTGTCTGTGGCCCACATCTCCTGCAGGACGGAGATCAGACGGCCGTGATGATGGGTGAAAAACAAAGTTGTGCACCGACCTGCAGAGGGCGCTGCAGTCCAGAGGGGCACCATAGCACTACCTTCTGGGAGTCCAGGAGGAAAAGCTTGAGGTCGTCCAGGGAGATCCTCTGATCAGTCCTGTCCATGAACCTGGAGGAGGGGGGGGGGGAGGTGGAGGTGGAGGAGAGTTGGAGGGGGAGGAGGGTGAGGAGGAGGGTGAGGAGGAGCAGGAGTGTGACTGCAGCAGCAGCAGCAGGATGTGTGGACGCTGGAGTGACTCACCTCTGCAGGCAGGAGATCTCCACCTGGGGGGGGGAGAAAGCATGTGGTGAATTGAGGAATAAAAGTACAGCAGTTTAAGACGGTGCTTCTCAACTAGTGGCTCGTGACCCAAAAGTGGGTCGTGGAGCTGTTTTGATTGGGTCGCAGCTTTGCAGGCAGTTTTGTTTTGTTTTGTTTAAAAAAAAAAAAAGATTTTAAATGCAAACATTCATGGATAAAATGCTGGACTTTTATTTTGCAGTTCAGTCGAATCATCTCAATCATTTATTGACTGGACGGGACAGAAACATTTTAGTGGAAGGAGTCTTTGTGACTTGATGAAGATGATGATGATGATGATGATGATGATGATGATGATGATGATGATCCTGAGAACCACTGGGCTAAGACATGACGACAGGGATCAGCTGGTGTGTGTGTGTGGTGGCCCCCCCCCCCCCCGCGTGCGTTCTAATGGAATCCATCAGTGGGTTTGAACTGGTCCATATTGATCTGGAGCCATTTGAGAAGAGACAGATGGAGGTGGAGGGGGGGAGGCGGAGGGGGGGAGGGGGGGACCGCCAGCCACCTCATCCAATCAGACACTTACGTTCTTCTGAGCATCAAACATGAGGCTGCGGTAGAGCTGAGAGAACTGGCTGAAGGACACGTCACCGTTCCTCATCTCAGAGTCCTGCGGGGGAGGGGGTGCGGGGGAGGGGCTAGGGTTAGAACTTCAAGATAAGACCAGTAGTGCGGTCTACTGGAGGAGGAGCAGCAGCAGGAGCAGCAGGAGGAGGTGCAGGCTTACCGGAAGCTTCTCTCGGAGGAACCTCATGTTGGGCACCTTGTAGTTGACCTGGCTCAGCATGTTCTTCAGGTCTTTACAGGATATCCTGCACACACACACACACACACACACACACACACACACACACACAGTCAGGGAGCCAGCAGTGTTGTGTGTTTTGGGAGCGTCCTCACTGCGACGCTGCCTGGGATTTTTTTTGTTGCCCGGGATGACAACAACCCCCCCCCCACCCCCCCGCCCACCGCGGCATAACAAAGGCGCCGCTCCTTGGTCAGGGATGTAAGAGACAAACGTGTGTGTGTGTGTGTGTGTGTGTGTGTGTGTGTGTGTCCTCCATCCTCTGCAGTCTGTTTCCTGCAGCAGGAAGTCGTGCCGCCGTGCTGCAGTGTTGAGAGCTTCGTTCCTCCACTACACCTCACTCTCTCACTCTCTCACTCACTCACTCACTCGGCTCGGCACCAGACAGACTGACAGACTGACAGACTGACTGACTGACTGACTGACTGACTGACTGGGCCGTATCCAACTGACTGGCTGCTCTGGTTCAAAGGTTTTTCTCTTTACACGGCAGTGAAATGTTGGTGTGGCAGAAACTGACCATGTGATCACAAAGTTAAAAAGATTTTAAAAAATGGCAAGAACAGACCAGGGTGTGTGAAGTGTTATTCAATACTGTATAATGTAATAATATTAATAAATATATATATATATATATATAAAGATATAATATAATAATATAATAAAAGAATACAATAGGATATAATATCATTAGTTGCAAACAATGGAATGCAAAACTGTGACACGGCACCATTAGAATAATGAACCCTAATATGAGCAGCAGTGGTAGCAGTGCAGTGTAATGCAGTGAAAGCGCTGCGTTAGTCGTCACCTGTCCTCTCGGTTGCGATCCACGGCGTAGAACTGCTTGCGTAACCATCTGGAGGTTGAACACACAAAACCAAGTGTTAACACACACCAGACACCTTCTGCCAGTGCTGCCACCACTGCAGCGCTGTGTGTGTGTGTGTGTGTGTGTGTGTGTGTGACCTCACTGACCTCTCGATCTGCAGTGGTGTGGGGGACTTGAGGGTGTCGGCCACCAGCCAGTTCAGACCCTTCACCCACATGGTCATCTCCTCATCAGACGTCGCTGGCAACACACACACACACACACACACACACACACACACACACACACACACACACACACACACACACACACACACACAATTGTTATTCTATACAGTTATTTTTATCATTATTATTATTTTTTTTTTTTTTTTGGGGGGGGTCTCTTCACAACCAGTGGTACGTACAATACATCATATCAACAGTCCAGTTCAGATATAATGAGTTTATTTCTATAACGACTTCATGATGTAAATGTCTGCTTTTGCCTCTGACTCCATAAAATTCTATTTCTTTTTAATTAATATCATTTTCCGCACAATATTGTTGCTGTAATGACGCAAATTTCCAAAGTGGAATGAATAAAAGGCACTCTGTTGTATTCTATATAAACATATAGAGAAGCACGCTTCACATCCTAATGAGAAAAAGAAAAGCAGTCCAGCAAACTGGACGTGGACGCCAGCACACGTAAAAGAAGACGACTTCGCAAAGATTTGTGTCAGTTACAGAGGTGTGAGGAGGTGAGGAGGTGGGAGGAGGTGAGGAGGTGGGAGGAGCAGTGGACCTGCCTGGAGGGAGGTGTGAGGAGGTGTGAGGAGGTGTGAGGAGGTGGGAGGAGCAGCCTACCTGCCTGGAGGGAGGTGTGAGGAGGTGGGAGGAGCAGTGGACCTGCCTGGAGGGAGGTGTGAGGAGGTGTGAGGAGGTGTGAGGAGGTGTGAGGAGGTGGGAGGAGCAGCCTACCTGCCAGGCTGAGCGACTTGAGGCGGAACTCGGTTCCGTAGAGGATGACGAAGCAGTGCGCCTGGTCCAGCCGGCCCGCCGAGTCCTCCACGTAGCGCTCAAAGTCCCGGGACTTCTGGCCCGAGCGGATCTCCTTGATCTCACGGATGTCGACTGCGGAAGAGACGCACAAACCACCAACAACACTTCAACAAAGACATCACACACATCATGGCAACGTCAGTCATTGCATCTATTCTACTGAGTATTATTCTCTCTCTCTCTCTCTCTCTCTCTCTCTCTCTCTCTCTCTCTCTCTCTCTCTCTCTCTCTCTCTCTCTCTCTCTCTCTCTCTCTCTCTCTCTCTCTCTCTCTCTCTCTCTCTCTCTCTCTCTCTCTCTCTCTCTCTCTCTCTCTCTCTCTCCCTCTCTCTCTCTCTCTCTCTCTCTCTCCCTCTCTCTCTCTCTCTCTCTCTCTCTCTCTCTCTCTCTCTCTCTCCCCTCTCTCTCTCTCTCTCTCTCTCCCCTCTCTCTCTCTCTCTCTCTCTCTCTTCCCCTCTCTCTCCCTCTCTCTCTCTCTCTCTCTCTCTCTCTCTCTCTCTCTCTCTCTCTCTCTCTCTCTCTCTCTCTCTCTCTCCTCTCCTCTCTCTCTCTCTCTCTCTCTCTCTCTCTCTCTCTCTCTCTCTCCCCCTCTATCCCTCTCTCTCTCCCTTTCTCTCAAAACAAACAAAGCAACAAAGAGAAACCACAGCACTGCTGGAGCCACCAGTGAAACGCTGCTGTCAAGCGTCCTTCAAGCAGGAAATGAACCTCCATCATGTGACTCTGGTGCCACATGAAGCCACTGTCAGAATGTTGAGGCAGAGGTCGTGACCTCCACTCTGTTGGAAGCAACAAGGCTGTTGTGTGTCCAGTGTTGCTGTGTTGTTGCGACAGCAGCAGATCATCAGAGTGTGAAACTCAAGGTGCTTCAAGGTCATGTCACTCTCCACTCTGATGCCCTTTGACCTCCAGCCGAGTCCAAGCAGTGGAGCATTGTGACAGAGTGAGTGAGTGAAGTGGTGGCGGGTGAAAACAGTGAAACTTTTGACTGCAAGACCTGAAAAAAAATCCATTTCCACCTTCCAGTGAGTCACAGTGTTTGCATTCAATGCTGCCAGTTGAACGTCTTCAAGCTGATTAACTCTCATTAACAGCTTGTGTTTGGGAACCAGACGAAAAACACGCTGCACACACACACACACACACACACACACACACACACACACACACACACACACACACACACCTCTTCCTGCCCTGACCACACATCCTGTGCTCTTTGTCTCCAACACACATCTGTGGCAGCGTTCAGGTGAAAACCTTGCTTCTCACAGCCACTACTGCAACTGAGAGGAGGTTGTTCAGGAGGAGGAGGAGGAGGAGGTGAAGCCTCCTCCCTCCGATGGTCTTCTTCCAACCCGTCATTACCACTGGTTCCACTCAAGTACTGAAAATAAAAGAGGTGAATATTTCCCCACTCACACCGACTGCAGCCACGACCTCCTCCAGGACCAGAGGGAGAACAATCAACTGCAACTGCGATTGGCCTTTTCTTTAAGTCATCAAGCATCTAAATCAGATTCAGTTCAACAGGGTCAAACTGGGTCAAACTGGGACCGTCTGGGACCAACTGGGACCAACTGGGTTGCTGCAGCCTGCAGAGCATCACAGCACCCAACCAGACCGGATGAAACCTTGTTCATCAGTAAAAACTGAGGCCACAGCCAATAAGTCACCTGAAAAAGGAGGTGTGACTCTGTGTGTGTGTGTGTGTGTGTGTAAGTGTGAATGTGTGCTAGAAATGACATCAGAGGTGTGGAAACGGTAATTCCACAGACACACAAAGAAGACTGAACCAACTGCTGCTGCTGCTGCTGCCGCCCGCCACCGCCAGGTAATTATTTACAAAGAACTTCCCAGGATGCCATGGGTGATGTGGGTGTGTCAGGACTGACTGGTTCCATGTCATGTTGCAAACGATGGTACGGGTGGGTTTGAAATGCCCTGAGCGAAGGGGCGTTTCTCTCAGCTGGTGTTTCCCTTTGGTTGGAAGACCTGGTCCAGCAGCACCCAGCAGCTCCTAGCAGCACCCAGCAGGTCCCAGCAGCACCCAGCAGCTCCCAGCAGCTCCCAGCAGCTCCCAGCAGCTCCCAGCAGCTCCCAGCAGCTCCCATCAGCTCCCAGCAGCACCCAGCAGCTCCTAGCAGCTCCCAGCAGCTCCTAGCAGCTCCCAGCAGGTCCCAGCAGCTCCCAGCAGCTCCCAGCAGCTCCCAGCAGCTCCCATCAGCTCCCAGCAGCTCCCAGCAGCTCCCAGCAGCTCCCAGCAGCTCCCAGCAGCTCCCAGCAGCTCCCAGCAGCTCCCAGCAGCTCCCAGCAGCTCCCAGCAGCTCCCAGCAGCTCCCAGCAGCTCCCAGCAGCTCCCAGCAGCTCCCAGCAGCTCCCAGCAGCTCCCAGCAGCTCCCAGCAGCTCCCAGCAGCTCCCAGCAGCTCCTAGCAGCTCCTAGCAGCTCCAAGCAGCTTCCAGCAGCTCCCAGCAGCTCCCAGCAGCTCGCAGCAGCTCCCAGCAGCTTCCAGCAGCAGCTGGACTGCACCCAGAAAGGTTTAGATGAGGTCTCACTGGGACTGAAGACCTCTGCAGTCCGTCACTGGATGAGGTCCTACACAGCTGTGGCTCCATGGTTCACCTCAAACACTCCACCATCCCCAGCTGCCACTACAGGCAGATGTGTAGATATATACAGGATAGATATGTGCGAGTATGGATCTCATCTGCAGCCTCATCAATCAGAGCTGTGAAAGCCTCCATAGAGCAGCCAGCTTGATAGATCATGACAAAATAATAAAAGCAGGAGTTTCAGTTGATTGAATCCTTCCATCACTTCCTGGTGTGGAGCGGCTCAGCACGGTACAGCAGCTACACGGTCACACCTAAAGCCGTGACACCTGTTGAACTGCTGTTGAACTGATTTCATTCTCTGTGAAACCATTTATTGCAGAATCATCAAGCAATGACTTCTGCCTGAGGGATGTTTGATTGTTAAATTCCAACGCAGAGGACCTCAAAAATCACCGACTGGACCCTGATGTCTGTCTGGGTTCCTCCCAGTGATCACTCGTCATCACTCATCCCTGACATCTGCACCACTTCCAGCAGGAAGCTGTTTAATTGTAGCTTGATAGGATTCCTTCAAGCCAAACCTGACCTGCATTACATCACCAGGGGCAGCAGAACCATCGCTGACACACCAGACAGGCCGGACCACTCTCCAAACACACGCCTTTAAAGAATCAATCAGAGAGAGAGAGAGAGAGAGAGAGAGAGAGAGAGAGAGAGAGAGAGAGAGAGAGAGAGAGAGAGAGAGAGAGAGAGAGAGAGAGAGAGAGAGAGAGAGAGAGAGAGAGAGAGAGAGAGAGAGAGAGAGAGAGAGAGAGAGAGAGAGAGAGAGAGAGACAGAGAGAGAGAGAGAGAGAGAGAGAGAGAGAGAGAGAGAGAGAGAGAGAGAGAGAGAGAGAGAGAGAGAGAGAGAGAGAGAGAGAGAGAGAGAGAGAGAGAGAGAGAGAGAGAGAGAGAGAGAGAGAGAGAGAGAGAGAGAGAGAGAGAGAGAGAGAGAGAGAGGCTCTGCTCAGCGTTTTATATTTAGCAGGCCAGTTCCTCCACTGGAGAGGACAGGATCCAGTCAGTGCCAGTGATACTGGCTCCATCCATCAGAGACAACCAGTGCACTACAGTGATGACTTCACTTCCAGTACAAACAAGCAAGACTCTCCAGTGAAAGAGAAAAACCTGCAGCGCCGCTCTCCTCCTATTGGTGAACATTAATGAGACGGAGCTGCAGGAGGATCAAATGTCACCCATGAGCTCATGTGTGAAAGGCCTCCTGGCAGAGAAGATGATACTGTAGTGCTCAGTGTGAGTGTGTGTGTGTGTGTGTGTGTGTGAGTGTGTGTGTGTGTGTGTGTGCGTGTGTGCGTGCGTGCTCTTTTGCAGCATCCGGAGCAGATTGCAGCTGTGCACGAGGCATCCTGCTCACACAGCCGACAACTTAACGACTTTCTGAAAGCCTGCACACGTTCTCAACCACACACACACACACACACACACACACACACACACACACACACACACACACACACACACACACACACACACACACACACACACACACACACACACACACACACACACACACACACACAGGCTTTTCTTTTCGTAATTAACCTGAATGTCAGCTGGTGTGTCTATGAATGTAGATGTGGACTTCCAGGAATTGTTCTCTTGTTCTCTGTCTTTGCTGAGGACGTTCTCACCACATTTCATCTCTTTATCCACAACACAAATCGTTATGATGAGACGCTGCGAGGCCTTTCACTGACGACACATGAGGAGCATTGCTTGACAGGCCAACGCACCGCAGCGCTGCACGCTTCCTGGCGGACGATGGTGTGAACGCCACAGGCTTTGTCCAAAGAGCCTGCAGTTCCTGGTTAGCGGTGTCGTTACACACCGGCCCCAGCCAACACCGCACACACGTCTGAAGCAGAGCCAGGTCGGGGGAACTTTTCCAGACTAAACACCAAGAAATGTTTTTGATTACATTTACCAAGACGCTCTCGCATGACTAACAATGCTGACTTTTAGCCGAGAGGAGGAAGAAGACAAAGCTGCTCCGCAACTCAGCAGGAGGATGATGCAGCAAAAAATATCCCAATAGTTTTACACAGCAAGACTGCATCGATCCAAAGACACTCGGCATTAATATCTCATGGCAGGAATTCTGGGAAAGCGGACAAAAGCGTGGATGTGGAGAATAATAGAAACAAACAGAGTTCTGCCAAGCACAGCAAAGATCGAGACGACTCGACGATGAGGAGACGATTCTCTCACTTTGGAAACACGGAGAGGAAGAGCGACCATTAGAAGCTGCAGAACTAAACCACAGCAATTTAACTTTTATATTATTATTAACAACAACAACAACAACAACAATAATAATAATAATAATAATATGGGGCTCTTTTCACTCCTAGTTTAGGGGAGTTTCACAGCATCGTTGTATCAAAGCTCTAAAAAAAATAAACTACTGCTTTCTGACGCAATACGACAATGTAAAAAAAAAAAAATGCAGTGAATGTATCCAGTTGCAATTACCACATATTAATTTTCCAATGACACCCTCCCAGGCCGCTGGCAGTGACCTCACCATCCTAACTGGCCTCAGTCACCTGCTGCACTGGAGAGTTACTGCTGCTGCTGAACACCACATGTAGAGCAACCACAGCCCTGCACTGTGTGTGTGTGTGTGTGTGTGTGTGTGTGTACTCACTCTCTCCCTCGATCTTGTCGGTGCCTCTGGTCCACACGATGGTCCTGGTCTCCAGCTTGACCAGGAAGGTGCGTCTCTCGGGCCGCTGGGACTTCTTGGAGTAGAAGAGCGTGAGCACGGTGCCCAGCTCCAGGTCTCGGTACAGGTTGTTCATCTCGGCGTCGTTGTCCATCATCCACGGAGCGGCTCCGTTGGAAAAGAAGGCCGAGGTCCCGGCCATGCTCACTTCCCCTGTTTGTCTTCCTGTTTCCTCTCAGAACAATCTGCAGGCTGCAGGCCTACTCAGGCTCAGGTACCTGCAGCGGGAGACACCAGGGAGGCTTGAGACCACCAGCAACTACTGCACCCCCCAGAGTGGACACACACGACTAGATGCTGTCCAACACACCGTCAGAGACACAATGTTAAAACGTAAAGCTGACCTTCTCACCACTTCAAACAGTGCTTTCATTATTAGTTTGTTCTTTACATATCTGGAAAAATACCTGCCCTTTTCTTTCTCCATTAACGGTTGCTAGATGACTTTTTTTTTGTTATTACCGCATTTCTCCTGCTCTAACATTTATTTGTAGGAGGAAAATAAAGCTGCTTTTAAGGCTTTAAGTCTGAAAGGGAAACGAGAGGAGAAGGCTGGCGTTTCTTTGTTCGCCTCTTCTCCGTCTCTGAGTGACCATCAAGTTTTAATTGTGTTGATTTACACCGTTTTCTTCTTTATTTTGTAGCACTTTGAGATTTTATAATGAATTTATAAATAAAATGTATTATTAATATTATTATTATCATTATTATTAATAATATAATATTATATACATCATGTAAACGTACACTTTCGTTGTGTTTACGTGTGCAATGACAATAAAGTCAACCTATACCTATAATAATAATAATATAAAATATAATAATAATAATAATAATAATAATAATAAAGTGTTTGGGTTCTTGAAAAGCAGAATGAACATTATTGTCTTGATCAATAACGGCTGCGATGATCATTGCTCCAGCAGTGATCGTGTTTCACCAAGGCAGCGGGGAATATTGTCTGGGCAATAAAAAAATAAAACTGTGCAGCGTCAACGAGCACGTTCCATCCACATCTGCACGGAGGGTTGGGGTGAAGCTGTGCCACCAAACCATCATCATCATAACGATAATTAGGAGGGGAAAAGTCAGTTCCACGACAGAACTATTCAACAGGGCAGTGAACACAAAACACGACATCGCCTTGGACGTTTGAATCACGTGTGTCAGTATGGAATGCACTAAACAAAACATTACATAACCTGTGCGGCCTGAGTTATTGGGCTATATGGTTGCTGTCGCCCAAACTAAGCACGCACTGTTTGTCAGACGGTCGTGAAGAGAGGCGCCGACCTCCCCGCCCGCGACAAGCAGCCTGGCAAAATGTGACGCTCGCGCCTCAACTTTTCTTCTTCTTCTTCTTCTTCTTCTTCTTCTTCTTCTATTTTTAAAAGCCCGCAGCAGGTTGGGTTCGACTCCGGCGGGTCCAGTCGGTACCAGCAGGCCGGGACCCTGCTCCAGTCCGGCCCTGGGGGTGGGGGATGGGGGTTTGGGGGGGCACTAAGTTGCTGGAGCGGATTGTGGAGGAGTTTTAGCTCGATACTGTGAGAGAAGCAGCAGCAGCAGCAGCAGCAGCAGCAGAGACAGCGGGAGGAGCAGCGAGCCTCTGGCCGGCTGTCTGGCTCTCTGGCCGGCTGGGGTTCATGGCGAGGAGCCGGGGTGAGCTAGCACAGGCTGGGCTAAAACTGAGGAATCATGGCTGGTCCACCGTGGAAGCACACACTGTTATATATACACCCAGGTAGCAGCAGCAGCCATTCCAAGTCCTTCTCCTGCTGCTGCTGCTGCTGCTGCTGCTGCTGCTGCTGCTCTCCTAAAAACCAAGATGAAGTGAGGAGGAAAAACAACGCGTCGCTGCCGCTGCCGCTGCCGCTGCTGCTGCTGTTACTGTGACTGCTGCTGCTGCTGTGATCGACCTACCGCCGCAATCTCGGCCCGAGTGAACATCTCCAGCGGCTCCAGCTGCTCCTCTCCAGCTCCCGTCGTCCTTTTCTCCTCCACCTCCTCCTCCTCCTCCTCCTCCTCCGCCGCCGCCGCTGCTCCCCCGCACGACACCAACTTTGTTCACCGCTTAAATCATCGCCGTCCCGCCGGTCGGTCGGTCGGTCTGTCCGCGGAAAAGGCGCTGCGATCCCGAGGACGAAAATGAGCGTCCCGGCTCCGTGTCCCTGGTCCCTCCTGGTCCCTCCGGCCGTCCAGAGGCAGAGGAGGCTCCTCCAGAACCGAGCAGCACCGAGCAGCGAGGACCGAGGAAGGGAGCTCCGAGCCGAGGCCACGCCGCTGATGTCTACCGCCCTCCCTCCTTCCTCCCTGGGATCCAGGCAGCCAGCAGCAGGCCCATCCCCCTCCTCCCTGCCTCCGGACGAGCAGCAGCCACAGCCAGCAAGCTGCAGTCAACACCCGAGCTTCCGCCGGGGCCTTCCACAATAAAAGTTGCAGACCGCCAGAATGATTTGCGTTAAAACGTCAAACCGTAAACCGAGCGTCCGGGACGTAAAACGCCCCCCAAAGTATTTCCACTGTATAAAAGAAGGATTAAAAATATTACGCGAAGCTTTTAAGTGATTATGGTTGTGTTAAATATAGTGTTCACCGTCAGATGCCGAACTTTACATCATGTCAACACGACGACATCCCTCATGGCTTGCGCACTTGGCGTTAATCTATTTTAAATACAACCAAATGAAAAATGTTTTTGGGGTTTTTTTCTGAGCGTGCGTCCCTACGAGGGTACACAGTCATTTGTAACGTGATCATCGAATTCTAAACTTCCGTACAATTCTGCCCATTTCCGGCCAACCTGCGAATGTCGATGAGCTTGACGAAGGTCATAGTTCTGATCGGAGCGCTTGTTCTCGGCCTCTTAAAGCAGACGGTCTGCACTCACGGGCCTCCAAACACACACATACACACGTCATGATAATGTACTTTAAACAAAACACGAGTCTCAGTCTATGAAGTAAGCGTGCAAGAAAGAATCACTAAATCCTTCCTGAATTTTAAATAAAAAATATATGTCAAACAAAACACAACTCTATAAGGTCACGACCCCTCAGGAATCAGTGCTGGTTACATTTGTCTTTGTCAACATGCATTCAAACGCGTCAATAAAAGCAGTAACTGTGAGAAGAGGGACATGGTCGACCTTTTATTGGGAAAACTACAAAGCTGAAAGCAAGAAGCACTTCACCAGTCCAGGAATGTGTCTTGTGCGATAAATATCAATGACAAAAATTTAAAATACACATTTACATTTGCAAATTACTGCAAGCACACACACACACACACACACACACACACACACACAATAACCCACATCCCCACAGTCCTTAAAACATCACGCAGTGCGACCGCTCGCAGTGATAATCGTTACATTTCATTTGCTAAACTTGCCAAAACAGACGCAGGGTTTGCAGTGAGCAACAAAGAGCTTGACGTTGACGGTGCAACACAGCATACAAATAAAAAACAACAGAATCAGAACCAAAAGATGACGACAACAACAGGTATGTACATCCCTGACAAAAAGAGAAACGACGATGGGAGGAAAAAGTGACATTCAGCGATTCTATTGGTTCTCGTCTCTACGCCGTCATCAGCCGGTCAAGCTCAGAACCTCGGATCAAACTTTCATAGGAAAATTTCAAAAAGTGAAATTCGCCCGATGGTCTCTCTGTTTGCCGCTCACCGTATCTCACACAAATAATCATTATTCTATGAGAATATATCAGCTCTCAGCAGGTCTGATGGCTTCAAAGCTTCATTGTGGTCACACCAGGTCAAAGATTGCTCTCATTCATGTGTGTTGCTCGGTTGCGGGGCCGACGGCTGCGGCTACAAACAAACTACCGTGATTCATCTCTGTAGAGAAGGGGGGTCGCCCTCAGCCAGCTCTGCGGAGGAAGGTGCAGGAGTTTGAAGTGATCAATATACACACACGCACAATGATTCTTCTGTGGCTGCCGCTCTGATAAAAGTCTCCACCTGCTGTCCAAGGGCCTGTCAGGAAGCAGACGGTGGGATCATCTAGCAGGCAAAGGCAGGGCTCAGACAAACACACAAGAAGAGCAGGTAGACTTTTCAATGGAATCTGCTCAAGGAGTTCAGAAGGCGTAGTCCTGCTCTGCCATGTCGATGGCCCAGGCAAACTTCTCTCTCTGGGTTTTGTTGTAGATCTTCTCGATGGGCACCTCCCATTTCTTGCACCTGAAGACAAGGAAGAAAAGAAAGAGATGAACCAGGACGCACGAAGCTCTCAGTAAGACAGTTACACTGGAGGCAGCACCACTCCAGCATTAGTCTTATGATATTATAGTACAGGCATGGGCAAACTATGGCCCGGGGGCCCAACTTGAAGAAATGATTTCAACGGTCGTCAAACAGCTGCATTTCCTCCATGTTTGCAGTGTTTTCAGAGTCATTTCAATAAAGAGCTAAAAACATCCTGGTGGTTCTGGAAGGTTCTGGATGGTTCTAAGAGCTCAACACCCTGGTGGGGCTTCAAAGACACTGATTTGGTTGCAACTTTGCTTCATTTTCCACTGACATTCCAGCAACATGTTTTCTCCATAATATCCCAGGATAGATTGTTTCCTCACCACAACACTCCATCCATCTGCTGCTGCTCCGCTACCTCCTCTGGCACATTTTACAAGCCACCACTCACCACTGTTGTTGATGATAGGCTTTGTGTTTTTGTTGTTCTGCCACACCAGAGTGTCTGCTGCTGCTGCTGCTGCTGAGAGAACGTCACTGTCATGACTCATCAGGGGGGCGGAGTCACTGCCAGTGCTCTCAGGGACGTATCTGTTTCTACAAGTGTGTCCAATAATGATAATAATATTAATAATACGTTTCAGTGTAATTTGTCGCCTCACTGCTGGACCTTTGTCACATTGATGAATTTTTTATTGTTCCCAAATGGATGCGACATCCCCTCAATATGAGGTCAGTGTGATGCAGCTGCACAGCAGCACACTGGCCTTCAGGAGAGGCAGCAACAAGGTGCACTTCAAATAAATCAAGACAGAGACCCTCTTGGTGGAATACTGGAGAGAAGTTTCCTGCACATGCAGGTGTAGCCCACAAGTCAAAGCAGTGACATGAAGCAAAGGACTGCGAGGCCACCAGCAGGTTCCACTTTGGAATCTGGCAAATTGTGTCTGATTCTTTATAATAAAAGCAAAGTCATTTTATTGTAATACATTCTATGCATCTTATTTCAGAGTGTTGAAACCAACAGTATTTCTCAGAATCGGTGGTTTGAACTATGTTCAATCTGAAGAAACTACTTTAGAGTGAAAGAAACTTTCCTTCAAATCTCTCGCAAGTGTTTAAATTGTATCTTCTGCCTAATTGCACAACGTGACGCCAACATGTAACACAAAATATGAAATCCTCGAATACTTGAGCGAACGATTCAACAAAGTCACAAAGTCAGCCTGTGGCAGAACTGGAGCTACACAAAGCAGGCAGCCAGCACAGGGCTCCACTCATCATTCAACCCCTTGGAAAGGAAACAAGAAAGAAGAGCTGGAGTGAGATGAGGTGAGCTGGAGTGAGCTGGAGTGAGCTGGAGTGAGATGAGGTGAGGTGGAGTGAGATGAGGTGAGGTGGAGTGAGATGAGGTGAGCTGGAGTGAGCTGGAGTGAGCTGGAGTGAGCTGGAGTGAGCTGGAGTGAGATGAGGTGAGCTGGAGTGAGGTGGAGTGAGCTGAAGTGAGCTGGAGTGAGCTGGAGTGCGATGAGGTGAGCTGGAGTGAGGTGGAGTGAGATGAGGTGAGCTGGAGTGAGCTGGAGTGAGATGAGGTGAGCTGGAGTGAGATGAGGTGAGCTGGAGTGAGCTGGAGTGAACTTGGAGTGCATGCAGGGAAAAACAGTGTGCACTCCCTGCCAGACGAGCTCTTGTCAGCCCAGGCTGCTTTTAATGGGAAGTGACTGTGATGTTGGTCCCAGTTCCACACACACACTCAGACAACATAAGTACAGGGTGGGCCCAGTTCCCAGGCTCCGCCCTGCTAGCAGGGACCCCCGTCCTCCAGACCAGCCGTTCTCAGCTGCTGGAGTCTCACAACCATCAGCATTTGTTTCCTCACCAGAAAGTCGTGACACAGACTCACTCCACTGAAATCACTAAAGTCCACCGTCAACGCAATCAATCACTGAAATGATTCAACTGAATTGTGGGTCCTGCAGAACAAATGTCCAACATTTCCTCAGTAGATATTTATATTAACATCACATTCAAAATGAAAAGGGAAGCTGTCCACGAAGCTGCTTTACACCTTATACTCAGGGAAACAGGAGGGGGTAGGAGGAGGAGGAGGAGGAGGAGGAGGGGGAGGAGGGGGGGAGGGGTGCTACTGAAAACAGCAGTGGGCTGAAGGTTAGCGAGGGCCGACCGCGGCGGCGTGACCCTCCGTGAAGCCACAGACAAGCCCCGCCCCCTTGCCGAGTGACTCCCCTCACAGACGAGGAGGAGGAGGAGGAGGAAGAGGAGGTGCTGCCGCTCAGAGACTCTGCAGAAACAAAGGCCATTGTTCGTGCCGCTCACAGGCTTTTCTTCCTCTCATTTTCCTGCTGCTGCTTTTCCTACAGTGGACCAGCAGCAGCATTTCCTGCCTTTCTGTCACTGAGGGGGGTGGGGTCAGATAACGACCTCGTGACCCGCCTGCCCCGGAGAGGGCCGGCATACATGTATGCTGTGTATATATATATATATATGTATGTATATACTGTACATTTGTATTTAATTCACTGCTAATAACTGCATTTCATTGTTCTGTACTAGTGACATGTGCAATGACAATAAAGTTGAATCTCCTCCAGTGCAATGTAATGATGATGCGTCAGCTGATGCTCCTCCCTCCCTCAGACTCTCTGCTGGCTGATGACCCACCAGGCGACGGAGATGCGAGGGTCCAGGTAGTTGAGCTTGGAGGTCCCCAGAGCGATCTGCTTGTTCTCCTCCCGGTCGGTGGCCTGGACCTGCAGCTTCATCAGCTGCTCCTCTATCCTCTGCACCGCCTTACGCTTCACCTCCAGTGCCCTACACACACACACACACACACACGCAGCAGGTGAGGGTCAGACACGGCCGTGCAGCGAGACAAAAACACCTTCAGGTTAAAGAATTAACATTTTAATTTTAATTTTAGTACATGGTGGTGTCCTCTCAGAATAGTGGCCCAGAAAACATAAGCTGACATTATTATATTAGGGTTTGGCCACGACAGTAATGGTGGTAAGAGGTGACTTTTCTGCTTTGCCTGGTGTTTTCAGCAGTTACTTTTTGCTCTTGTCGTCGTGAGAGGCCTTGTGCTCGGCCTTGGCCGCCTTCAGCTGCTTCCTGGCCGCCGACAGCTGATTCTGCTTCTCGTCGATCTGCGCAGAGACATTAATGGGAACGCACGGCTGAGGTGAGAGGAGAGAAGAGCGTCTGCAGCAGCAGCAGCAGCAGCAGCAGCAAGTGTGACAGGTCAAAAGGTCGGAGAATCACAATCAGACACAGCACTACCCCACAGTGGGGGAGTTTGCATGGTTAAAGCAGCACACAGTGCAAAGAGTGACTCACAAAGAAATAACAAAATAAAACATGTATATAAATGATTGAAATATGTAAGTAAGTGTTGATGAATCAGTGTTTTATTGCACCGGGACTGAAATGTCTGAGAAGCAGAACAAAGTGCCAACAGTTCCCTCCAGTGTTCCTCTGGAAGAGGTGCTTTTTGGCTGAGGATGAAGCACCATGTGGATTTACCTTGGCCTGAAGGTTCTGCATGGATTTCTCAAAGGTTTTCGGTGGCGCCCTCTGGTGGTTGCAGAGGAGGGCCACCGCCCGGTTGGCCCGGTTGTAGGACAGGATTTTGGCTGGGATGCTGTCGTCCGCTGGAGAAAGACAATCAAACTGTGACTGATGAGTCTTGAAGGAGGTGGAGTGGAAGCATTGGGCAACCAAAGGTCTGAAGACCATCTTCACTCTGAGCCAAGACTGCTCCTAGTGAGCAGCGCTGGGTCCTCTCCAAAGACATCACTTGAATTCATTTTCTTTAGAAGAAAAACCTGGTCCTGGACCTGGACCTGGACCTGGTCTGGTTTTGAATTTACTTTTCCCCCAAACTAAGTATAAAACACTGCTGTGGAGGAACTGGACTCCGTCCAGATGGATTTATCCACCTAAGGAAATGAGGAGGAGCAAACAAAGTCCTGGATATGCTTCTCTCTGTAGGCCTACAGTGTTTTGGGTATTATCAGTTGTGGAGACTGAGTCCACCTGAATGTGTGAGGACATCCAGTGGAGTCAAACATCAGCAGAATCACTGAAGTCCTATGAGTCATTGAGAGGAAACATGCAAACACATGATATAAAGTCATGATGGGGACTGAGACAGACTGACAGAAGGTGACTTGTGGGATGGATGGATGGATGGATGGATGGATGGATGGATGGATGGATGGATGGATGGATGGATGGATGGATGGATGGATGGTTGGATGGTATGGATGGATGGATGGATGGTTGGTTGGATGGATGGATGGATGGATGGTTGGATGGATGGATGGATGGATGGATGGATGGATGGATGGTTGGATGGATGGATGGATGGTTGGTTGGATGGATGGATGGATGGATGGTTGTTGGATGGATGGATGGATGGATGGTTGGTTGGATGGATGGATGGAGGGATGGATGGATGGATGGATGGATGGATGGATGGATGGATGGTGTGGAGGTGCGTCTCCTCACAGCAGGTGAGCTCCTTGAGCTGCTGCTGCAGCGTGATGGAGGCGTTGTAGGTGCGGAAGACCTTGGCCGTCAGTCCGTCCATCAGCTCCTGCAGGTGCTTGTTCAGGATGGACGTCTAGACGGAGGAGACACAGCCAGCAGCCAGAGAGAGACAACCACCAGGGGGAGCTAGTGAGTAGAGCAGCAAGGAAGGCAAACAGTGACTGGTGTGTTTCTTACATTCAGTCGGTCAAACAGGTCGTCTTCTGGCTGCTTGTTCTCCAGGAACAGCTGAAGGTTTTTAAAGACCTGAGCAGAAAGGAGACTTCAGTTAGTCAGTTAGTGTGGCACCACGTCACGCAGCATGATGACATTCCAACCAGATGGGGGCGTTAATCTGGCATTGGAAAGCCACATAAAAGATAGGAGGTGACTGTAGTTTGCTGAGACACAGAGAAGAAGCTGCAGTCCAGTCAGGTTCTTCAAGTTCATGCGTTTTCATGAGTGTGTTGGCAGGAAGCAGAGCGCCCTCTGGAGGCGGAGCACCAACATCTCAAGCGCCAGTGTGCCTGAACTGCTGCTCACCCTCTTCTCCACCGGGATCTTGTTGTAGTAGCGGATGGAGTCCTTCCCCAGGAAGTCAAACTCCACCACAAACTCCTGCTCCTCCAGCTTGGGGTAGAGTTGGATGTGCTCCACCCGCAGGGAGCAGCAGCCCACCGTGTCGGCCGTCTCGCCCTCCTCCTTCTCGTTGCCCGCTCTGAGCGCCAGCTGCATCACAGGGACAAGACGCTGAAGACAACTGGATTCTTCTCGATCATTCACTCCATCATTGATCATACGTGTTGCTAGCCTGCCGGAGAGGAGCAAAGTTCCTCCTCTGTTTCTGTAGATTAGCAAGCATGTAGGAGAGTCATTTCTGCCAGTCTGGTGATGTCATAAGGGGCGCTGAGGCGGCGTTCAGGTAAGTGATCACACCCCCAGCCAGGTGTTTGATTGACTTCAAACGTTTGGAACGGCCAACAACCAAATCAAGAACTCTGGCAGGAAGCTGCAAACACAGAGTGTGCTGTTTTCTGGAGATTTGCAGTTTGTGAATGATTACTCATGCAGGTCTTCTCCACCAGAGTCCAGAGGGGGAAAACAGAAACATAATGACCATAATGAGTAGCATACTGGACCAATAATAACACTGCTGTAACTGTGCAGTAGCAGGTCAGAAACATTATATTTCCTTTTTTACAAGCATCATCTAAACTACAGAGGAGGGACAAGTCTTTCACTGGCTGTCCTTTACATTGGGCTGACCAGTGACTGACCAAGGACATGCAATGTTGTTATTGTAAATGCTAATTGTAAAGCAGTTCCACAGAAATAACTGCTGAACTTCCAGGATCGACTGGTCTGGCCAGTTGATGGCGTTCTTGGTGTTTTTTATGAGACACACATCATAAAAATTGTGTATTTTAATTTAAGAAACTGCCTTGTGCTCCTGTTGAACGTCTGAAGAAGTGGGATTATCATCTTCTCTTCCTTCTTCTTCTGTTCTCTGGCAGTTGGACTTGCAGTTGGAGGCTGCAGCAAACGGCTCTGTCTTGTTTTGAGAGGTTGGTCTTTGCTGTGTTAGGGCACCATGGTGGCACCGGTGGTCCAGGTCTCTCCTCACCTTATCTATGAAGTAGAGCGCCACGGCTCTCTGCCTGATCCTCATCTCCTTGGACTTCCAGTCCTCTCGGTACTGCGTGCGGATGCGATCCACGCACTTCTTCAGCCGCCGCGCCGTCTCGTACTTCTGCCAGTCCTTCTCCCCCTGAGCAGCAGAGACACCAAGCAGCTCAACTAAAGGCACAAAGTGGACCAGTGGACTGTCAAACTGAGAGGGCATCCAATAATAACAATAACAATAATAATAATAATAATAATAATAATAATAATAATAATAATAAAAATAATAATAATAATGGACCTTAATTCTGGAGCTGGGATTCAGCATGATGTACTTGATGGAACCCTGGATGTTCTCTGTCCACGATGCCAACCAGGTCACCTTGTTGTCATGACGCACCTCCTTCCACCTGCTGCCTGACGGAGGTCTGGGCTGCTTGGAGTCCCTGAGGAGCACAGAGACACATGAAGGATGGCCATGAATGCAGCTACCTCTACTTTGAGATATGGTTGGAAAATATCTTCCACCCTGTTTGGTAAGACAACAGAGAGACGGGTCATGAGTTGACTCAGGTCTCTTAAACCCACCAAGACTGGAGATTTATCAGGCAAAAACATCTCACTGCGTCCCTGCAGCTGTGGACACAGTGGACCATAGAGAATCACCAGCCCAGTAGGAAGATAGAGAGGCTGAGGGTCAATGCCGGGGTCATGACCTTGTTGGCACACATGCAGCAGCGGCAGGAAGAGCAGCTTTGGCCCACTGCAGCACTGGCAGCATGTTAGCATTAGCATTAGCCACACTGCATCAAGCACGGACCACCATGTGACCACTGAGAGAGAGAGGCAGGACGCATTGGCTACTCACTGTTACTGTCAATGTCTCACACTCACACACACACACACACACACACACACACACACACACACACACACACACAGCTCCAGGGGCTGACGGCGACAGAGATTGAAGGAAGTTATTCCCACTCTCTATAAATAAGTTGTCCAATGAGCAGATGGTGGGGGAGGGGTGTGTGTGTGTGTGTGTGTGTGTGTGTGTGTGTGTGAGAGAGAGTTTTTTCTAGTTGGGCACCAAGAGGCAAACTGGAGGCAGACAGTAAATGTGACACACATAATAAGACATGAAGACTCTCTGGTATCAGAGCCATGCCACTGATGTCGAGGGTCTGCTGTCTTCTAGATTTATCTCCACTGTGGGTGGATGGAGCCACCTAGTGGTAGAAATGTGACAGCGCGCCCGTCCATCCAGACACTGAGGGAGTGAAGCACCCACTTGCTGCAGTTGATGATGACGTCTTCAGGTCTGATTCGTCTCTTCAACATGCCCATCTTGGGGTGGTCCCCGCGGCCCCTGAAGAGCCCCGGAGGCTCGATGCGGAAGTTCCCGATCCTCTCCTTGTGGTTGTCCATGATGCAGAAGCCGTACTCCTGCAGGATCCTCTCATTCTCCTCTTTGATTTTCTGCAGGGAGAAGTTCTCAATTGAAAAATGTCCCAGCAGCCCTGCAGAAGCTGCAAGCAGGCCTACCTGCTTCTCCTCTTTGGACATCTGCTTCCTGGCTTCTGACTGGGCTTTGAAGAAGTCGCTCATCTCGCCAAAGCTGCACTTGTTAAGGTCGGTGATCTTTGACTTTTCTTCTGATGTCATTTCCTGCGATGAAAGACAAGGAGGCACGTGAAGCAGGCGAGGAGGAGGTCCCGCTGCTCCACAAGGTGACCTTCACTCACCTTCCTCCAGTCCTTGAAGAAGTTTTTCCGAAAGATGTCCTTTGTTGTGTACTCGTGATCCAACATCTTGGCAAAGAACGTGGCCACCTCCTCCGCAGGAGCGTTGAGTTTCATCGGCTTCCCTAGAAAACGCATTATTTAAAAAGCCACTCAGTCTAATAAAAACTTTACAGGAGTTTTTGTTTGTTTTATTGGAAGGACCTACCGTCGTAGTAAAACTTGACTTTGTCGGGCAGGGGTTCGTACTGAGGAGCAAACACGGGACCCTTGTGCTGCAGGAAGCGCCACTTGGAGCCGTCGGTGGATCTCTCCTCCTCCCACCTGATCTCCACAAACAACAACAACATGTTGGGGAGATGAATCCTCTCCTGTCAGCTGACTGTCCTGGCAGGAAGCCTGCAGGCTCCTGAGGAGAAGAACTTCTGGTCTCACCATTTCCACTTCTCCTCCTCTTCTTTCTTGGGTTTCTTCCCCTCAGATCCCTTTTTGTCTTTGGCCTTCTTTTTGGGTTTGACGTCCTGAGATGAAGGGAGCAGATCAGGATCTCGAGCGCAAACATACAACCCAGATTTTGGGACTAAAAGAGCGTTTTTGTTAGGAGCTAACGGCTGAGGCGACGGACCTCCTCTTCGTCTTCCTCTTCATAATCGTGTTTCCTTTTCTTGGCCTTCTTGTCGTGCTCTGTCTTGGTCTTTTTGGGCTTGTATAGAAATCTGTGTGGAAGTGTATTGGACAGGTTAACCGCAGGCTGGATTGGCACCAGACTTTGGTTCCAGTTCAGTGTGTCTGATACCAACTCTTTATTGTCACACTCCCATTTGGAGGCCTTGTTGTGTTGCGGAGACGAGCAGAAGCCGTCGTCCTCGTCGGGCTCCGCCTTGACGCCAGCAGGGCTGAAACCTCTGGCCAACACAGAACAGATGTTTGCAGCAGGATGATTAAAAAGAAGGCAAACACTTGAAATGGACATTATTATACAAATAAAGACAGTGTTTATGACTTTATGACTATGTTCCCTATTGGACTGGTGAGCAGGTGGCAGTGAGTGAAGACATGGCAACCCAGGCTTACCTGACAAATCCATTTTCTTTCTCCTTCTTGGTCTTGTCTGCATGGGAGGATTTTATCTGAAACACAGCCAGAGAGCAAGTCTGACTGCTTTTCACTATGACAATCTGTAGCAATGACTCATCCACCCTGATGGCAGTCACCAAACATTACAAGCCTCATCTGCTGTTTTCTCATCAAGGGTTGTGAATTTATTGCTTTATCATTATTATTATTATTATTATTATTATTATTATTATTATTTTGTGATCTATTAGTAAATAAAAAGAAGCACTTTCCACCGGCCGGCCACTTTATTCAACTGCAGGTGGGAATGAGCAGGAGATCAGCCCATTCCATGGCAGCAAGTCAATGCAGTGCATTCAGACTTGAAGATGTGGTGAACTGACACATCGCTTTATGACCATCTTCTGATGGACCCCTCCAGTAGGATCTCAGTGCCAAGGAGATGCAGCGGATCAGGAGATCAACACTGTTGTTGTGCAGCCGACAGACCAGCAGCAGTTGCATGAAGATGCCAAAATAGCATAGCAATAAACAAGAAGTGACCGTAATAATATGGACCACAGAGGTGGTTCTGAAGGTAAAAGAGGGTCCAACCAGGCACTCGACATCAGATCAAGGTCGTGAGTTTACACAGGTGACTCGGAGGCCTACAGCTTCGTGCACAGACCTTCTCATCTCTCCTCTTGTCTCTGTGTTTGTCTCGCTGCTTCTCTGAGGAGCCGTCGCTCTGCCTCAGCTTCTCTTTGTCTCGGTGTTTCTTCTCAGAGTGCTCCTTGTGTTCACTGGAAGCCACAAACAACGAAGCTCAGTCTGGGTCCAGATGAAAGGACACTCAACAAGGACCCGCCAAATGTAAAAAAAGGAGATCAAAAAGCAGAAAGAGTTTCCCCTGGTCGACATGATGTTGTCATTTAAAGCAGCGGAGAGAAACCATCAGCTGTGACACTCCCACTTCCTGCCGCCTGCAACTCTTTGACACACACCAGAAGAAAACAATGCCATGTGCTCCACAAGGCGCTCACATCACTAATGATCTGCAGATGTCATTCATAAAAGTTGCTTTGTTTTTAAATGCACGGTTCCTGATTTAAGACGACAGAGTGCGTTTGCTTTTGGTGTACATCAGACGTACAGTATAATTATTATACTGCAAAACAAATATGCCTTTCTAATGTCCCACACTGACAAATCTGCACAGCACAGACACACTCAGACATCTCAACTTTGGAATTGATATGGTGTCATTTGATTGGCTGCGGCAGTATTTCAGCAAGAAGCCAACAGGAAGTAGGAGGTCTCCTACCTGTTGTTGTGCTTGACTTTATCCCGCTCCTTGTCTCTTCTGTGGTCTCTGTGTCTGTGTTCCTTGTCTTTGTGCTTGTCTTTATGTTTGTGAGGGTCTAGAACACAGATGCCACATCAACATGTTGAGGAACACATCCAAAAAATAAAAGACAGAGCAACAGAGAAACTGCGCGCTTGCCTCGAAAATACTGTGAAAGTCTATGTGATGATGATGATGATGATGATGATGATGATGTAGCTACACTGACAGGCCAGGTTTCCTGAGCAAACACTGGTCTGGTCTGTTCTGTTTGTTCAGGCAACTGTGGCAAGGCGCAGAGGGCCCAGGTGGGCTTCGAACCCCAGACTCCCAGGTGTGCTTAACCACTCGGCCAAAGGGATTTCCCCTTGGCCAAGTAGCCAGGGCGCAGGATCAACTGGAGGCATAGTGACAGGACCGCCACTGCCACACAACAAAGGATTGTTTACCCATCGTGTAACTGCTGCTACTCCATTGATAACCAAGCAGCCATAATTACTGTGGTGCATCAATATTAAAGTGTTTCCTGTTGGGCAAAGTCCCTCCTGAGGAGACCTGACTCTGCTTGATCATCTGTTGTTGTAGCTCCTTCATAACTGATACCGTGCGCTTTATTAAAAACTAACACACACCCCCGGGTCCCATAAAAAACCAAATCAATCCACTCGCACCTCAGTGATGGGAGGTGTTGTGCAGAAAACAACAGGCACGTTCAACCTTGCAGGATGCAAAGATGGATCTCTCAAATGCACATTTCACAATATCAGTGAGGGGGTTGGTGGGGTGGGGGGGCATGCAAATGTAAGTTTTAAACTTGTGCATGAGGATTCCTGCAGCCTATGACTGAGAGCTGCCTGCAAGCTCAGAGATGGAGGCAGCAGTGCAGTGCATGTTGCTGCTGCTGCTGCTGCTGCTGCTGAGATACGGGCCGTGAGGGGCGAGAAGCGGCGCCCAGCCCTCGCCAGCCGGGCTCTCCAGCCGGGCTCTCCGCCCTGGCTCGCTGGGCTCCCTGGCTGCTGCGCACAGAGAAAAAGAAAATGGCGCAGAGACTAAGTCCTCAGCCCCGTTTCCAGCACTTTCGCCTCCAAAATGCACCGCCGGCGCGCGCGCGCCCTGCAGAAGCGGCGCGTGCAAAGCGAGCGCGGCGTCGGGCCGCGTCCGAATATGCTCGCGGCTCGGCCGGGCGGCGGCGGCAAGGGTGCGTTCAGGACCCCCCTTTTGGAACAATAGCCGGCAGAGAGGTGAGGAGAAGGGACTTAGTCTCCGGGACGCCATTTCTGTCCGGTGCGGAGCGCGAGCAGCGGCAGCTCGGTGGGAACCTCCCCGCTGAGAGGGCAGCGTCGCGGCCACCTACCGCTGCCCTTCCCGTCCCAGGTGTCCTGCAGACGGCGAGAGAGAAAAGCATCCTCAGGAGTTCAATTTGGGAAATGCCGGTTGCCAGGTTATTCAACTTTCCATTGTCACAGACGCGCGAGCGCACGCACGCACGCACGCGCACACAGCCCGTACACACACACGCATGTATTTTCTATTGTCACATTGAAGCGTAAACCTCGGCTGATATGCAGAAAAAAGACAAAGTTTTTTTTTTTTTTTTAGCTCGGCGACGCCAACTTGTTCTACAAGCTGACCGTCAGTCACAGCGGTGAGACTGCTCAGGTTCAGGCTCAGGTTGAGCAGCCAATGGTGGCGGCTCATCAAACGGAGGGCTACCTGGGGGTCTCCGGCTCCGTGGCCTCCGCTCATGGTGGTGCTGTGAGTCCGCCAGGTGCAGCTGTCACGGCGGACTGAAGGCAGCAGCAGCAGCTCGGGATGCTCGGCTGTCAACTCACAGGGAAACCCTCCGCTGACACTCGCACTGGAATGGAGTCCGAGCTTCGACGCACTGCGCATGCTCACCACCGAACCCCGACGCGGAGAGACAATCCTGCGCGCTCCAGAGCTGGAGGCTGGAGGCTGGAGCTGCTGATGTCAGTCAGGCGGTGATGGCGAGCAGAAGGCAGCGACCTGTGTCAGTCACGCGGCCACACGCAACACAAGTCCATCCACGAGCAAATATACATGTACATTTCTCCAGGTCCCCAGGTGCACGAGCGGGGAGTTGGGTGGTTATTTGGGAATTAGCAATGCTGTCGAGAGAAATAAATAAATAACCGTCCAGACTTCCGGGAACAAAAGCAGTAGAAAATTTAATTCCGTTTTACAACATCATACAATCATGGCAAGCTCCGTTATCAGTTCTCACAAGATTAATCCAGCATTTAATATATAAAAAGCACATTCACACTAATACATACTGTACGCTGACATTCTACCTATACTCACACAATAGCATGGACAAAAACAACAGTCATTCTTCTTTAAAAAAAAAAAAAACAACCAAAAACAATCTGTACAAGATTTCATTCTCCAGTAAAAAGTCACCGTCGGGGACACGTCGACCGATTCACAGCAAGAAACAAGGACATTTACAGTACACTTCACAGGCTATTTAGACTTCCTTCGCTTGGCCTGGGTGGGGCTCGCTCCAGTTTCTGATGGGGGAAAAACAAAACAAAGTTTATCACCAGGGAGCAGCCGTGCGGCGGTGCTGTTATTGATTGGACTGCTCGCCTTTGAAAGCAGCAGCAGCGGCAGCGGCAGCGGCGGCTCCGGGTCGGGCTGATCTCTTCCTCATGCCACTATCTGCCACCGGCTCCTCCTCCACCTCCTTGTCCGCTCGGGAGCTCCGCCTGCTCGGCCCCTTGGGCTTCTCCACGGCAGCCCTGCGAGGAACGGACAGGAGAGAGAGAGGAGGAGGAGGAGGAGGAGGAGGAGGAGGAGGAGACAGCAGACAGGTTGTTAGCGTGGACAAGGATGTGCGACTCAACTCTGCTCCGCTCGGAGGAAGATGAGAGACGACTCAGGACGGTGCTGTTTTTCCTCCCCTACCACAGATACTGTCCATCTTCATCCCAACACCATTCACTACGGCGACATGATCGCTGCTCGAGTCTCTGCAGCGTTACCATGTTAAAATACATACCTTGGGACTAAGTTGATGGGCGTCTTTCTTTTCTTTGCCCATCTATGATAGAGTGGAAAAACAGCAATAAACTATAAACTGTGCTGAACAAATACGTCTTTCACTCCCCCTCCATAATATGACCACGCCCCCAGAAAGATACGTCCATCAAAGTCAGGAAGTGGCTGATTCTGATTCAAAAGGAACTCATACAGTTTCATTTTTATGATTATTATTATGATGATGATTATACCAGCATGCTAATTATACATACCAAGAGCTGAGGCCACGTGGCTCATTTTCACCCTGCACCCCACTGGCCAACCACATGAACTCCCTGAGTTCCAGTAGGGTTAGAAATGTCTAAGCATGAGGCCTTGGAGAGCGAGCCTCAAAACTAGGCCAACGTTTCAGAGATCAATAGTAGGCAGCGGCAAACTACACCCAACGCAACAAAGGCACGACAGCCAATCAGCAAGCAGAGATTTGAAAGCCCCGTGGAGAACAGAAGCCCTTTGAGAGAAGTCTTACCCCTGCTCAGAACCACCAGCAACTTCTTCACCTGCACGCAGGAAAAAATAGATTGAATAAATTATTTTCTTCTTTTTTGTGGAATTACTATCTTCCACATGCACTTTATATCACAAAAGTCCACGCTTACCCGGCTTTTCACTGGCAACAGGTTCTTGTGATTGCACAACTTCTGGCTGAACAGGGACTAGAAGAACATAGAGTAGAATAAATATTAAATATCATCTGTGTATCACCAAGGTGAGGATGTAGAGTGGCTCCGTGGGGAGCATCATCAAACCACCAGCACACTGGCAAGGCACAGTTCAAGATGCATGAGATGTCTACTGGTCAAACAAAGTGAGACGGTTCATAGACGTCCGTACCTTTGCTTGACCTGAGAGAAGCTAACGGTCAGGTCACGTGCATCAACATGTCAGCTGGCAATGTGCATGAAGAACGGTGTAGTTACCAGGAGTGGTCTGAGTGACTTCAGCATGGGCAGCGGCAGCAGGAGGCACAGCAGGAGGATCCATCAGTGGGGCGTCAGACTGGCCTGCTGGAGCTCCACTGGCGCTGGGAGGGGGCGAGGACGTGGTGGGACCAACATCAGGTCCAGGTCCAGGAACAATAGGAACAACCGACGGTACAGTATTCTGAAGAGGAGGAGGAGCCGAGACACTAGCGGTGCTTCCCACCACAGTGGCACTGGGGGTCTGGCAAGGTCCAGGCTTCAGTGCGCTGGAGACTGGGGGTGGTGGTGGTGGTGGTGGTGGCGTGGGCCCTGGAGCTGGCGAGGTTGAAATGTGAGCAGGAGGAGCCGCTTGGCCAGGCGCTGGGACCGCAGCGGGGACGGCAGGTGAGCTCGCGGTGCTGGGAGTTGTGTTGGCAGCGTGAGCTGAAGCTTCCATCTGAACAGCAGCAGCAGCAGCGGCGGTGGTGGTGGCAGCAGGATGGAAGACCTGCGGCTGGGGCTGCGTCGTCCCCGTCAGAGGACTCTGCTGCGCTTCAGCAGCGCTGCTCACGCCTCCCACAGACGGCAGAGGCTTAGTCTTCATCTGGACCGCAGGAGGCGGAGACATCGGGCTCTTGCGAAGGGGACTGGAGCAGGGAGGCGTGGCAGCTGCGGGGGGCTGGTAGGGTGAAGATGCAGGAGGAGGAACCGGATGGGCTGAAGGCTGCTGGGCTTGGGCTCCCGTTTTCACGAGAGGAGCGGCGCCGCTCTCGCTTGGACTCTCACTTTTAGCCCCACCCACCTGGTTGAGGGCCCCAGCCGGCGCTGGCACGGTAGCGATCTGGATGGGACCGCCGCCTGCACTGCGGACCAGCTGAGTGCTCGCCACGGTACCAGCGGAGGCCTGGGTGGTGCATGGAGCGGTGGAGATTTGAATGTTTGTGGACGACACCTGGATGGGCCCCATCATGGTGACCGAGTGAGGAACCATGGTGGTGCTGGGAGACGCAGACACGCCAGGAACCTGGAAGATGTTGTTAATAAATACAGGGGTGGTGGTGATGAACTGAGGGGGTCGGGGGACGGGCGCCTGGGGTCTGAGGTTCTTACTGGGCACGGCCACCACACTGGACACGGCGGGTGACGCTGGTGCCTGCGAGCTGGCACCAGGTGTGATGGGATTGGACGTCACGAAGACGGTGATCTGGTTGGGGCCGATGGCGCTGGAGGCAGGGATCTGAATGACAGAGTGAGCACCTGGCACGGGTTTGGGACCGGGGCCCGCTTTGACGGCTGAACTGGCCGGGTTCAAGGTGGAGACGGAGCTGGTACTGGTGCTGCACGCCGGGTTTGGGCTCGGGGAGGAGTTAGTGTTGGCGGCAGAGGTAGGGCAGAGGGCGGGGGGTGGGTTTCCAGTTGGGGTTCCATTGGGTGTGGACACCAAGTTCTGGTAAGGACCAGGGTTGGTACTGCTGGAGTTCACATTAATGCTGGGGGTTGAAACAGAGACTGAGGCAGGCTGCACGTGTGGGCTGCTGCAGGTGGAGATGTTAACCGCAGCTTTGGAAATGGCGTCGGACTCGATGGCGGTGGCAGCAGGCGTGGCGACAGCAGCAGACGACTCTGGGTTGTGGGCAGCAGAGTGAAGACTTGGAGCCAGAGGAGCGTCCTTTCCCAGGCCTTCTCTGGCGCCGCCGCCCTGCAGCGGGCGAACAGGCACATTCTGGACACTGGAGTTATCCAGTAACTGATTGAGGGAGGTCAGGGCAGTTCTGTGCGTGGGCGAGACCTCCGAGTCGGTCGCAGGCGGCCGGTCCACCGCACCGCCTTGAAGCTCCGGGTCCGCTTTGGCCTGCTGAGCCATGGGGAACCGGGGGCCGGGCATCCTGTGAACCGGCAGCTCTCTGAGGGGCTGCGCTGAGGGATGCGGCTGGGGGGCCATGGCCTGAGCGTCTCTGGCGCCCTCTACAGGGTGGTTGTTCTGTAAAAGGTGGAAGGAGCTCTGAGACTGCGGTGCTTCTACGCCTCCACCAGCTTGTGGGGGTCCAGACCCTGGATTAGGGGGTACTGGGGGTACTGAGGTAGGGCTCAGCATCATGGTGGGCCCCTGGGGGGGTCCAGACCCTGGACTAGGGGGTACTGAGCTAGGGCTCAGCATCATGGTGGGCCCCTGGGGGTGGACCAGCTGCTGAGGAGCTACTGCTTTAGTCCCCTTCTGTCTGCCGGGACTCGGGGTGGTAGCCTTGCGGCTGGAGGCTGGACTGGACCTGCGACTGTTGCTGGGACTGGCCCTCTTGCTCTGGCCGCCGGCGCCCCCCGGACCCCCCGCCTGCTGCTTGTCCTGCTTGGCTCCAGCGCCTGCAGCTCCGCCTCCTGTGGGAAAAGGCTGCTGACTGCCGCTAGTGTTATTTCCTCCAAGGTTATTGCTGCTGCCGCTGCCTGGCAGCGTGAGGTTCGGGGGGGCTTGACCGATGGCTTTCAGGGTTGTTGGGTTGAGACCCTGCTGGTCGAAGCCCCTGGAGGGGTTGACCTGCCTGGGGAGCAGGGGGATGTTGATTTTGGGGGGGAAGAGTCCTGCGATGGACGCGTTCAGCCTCTCGGGCGACAGGTTGATTTCCGAGGGCTCGGTGCTGGGGGGCCGGTTAGTCGGGGTGAGGGGGTGGTGGTAGGGCCTTGGGCTGGCTCTGTTGGGGGTCTTGGGTCTGGAGCTCTGGGAGGTAGTGGGGACGTTGGGGAAATGGAGGCCGGGCATGGGGCCTCCCTGCTGAGGCTGGGTGGCCATCTGCTGCTGCTGCTGCTGCGGCTGCTGCTGCTGCTGCTGCTGAGGACTCGCCCCAGGCTGCTGCTGCTGCTGCTGCTGCATGGGTGCCGGGCCGGGACCCTGTTTCACCATGTGGGTGCTGGGACCTGAGCCGGCCATCATCTGTTGAGCACCATTACCAGGCGGCAGAGCCAGTTCTGGACCACCGGGCCGGTCCTGCTTCAGATGGCCGCCTGCAGACGGCTCCTCAGACACGGAGCCTTGAGGGCCCTGGACCACCTCTGGGTGGGACATCCTTCTGGCACCTGCAAGCTGGAGAGGAAAGCAAGCACACTGGGGTTTATGGGAAAGAAGGTCTCAGTGATTTCATTGTGTGAAGGCCATTTGGTCTTCTCTTTAGTCTAGAAGATGAACATGGGAATAAGAATCAGAATCACAATGCCTTGACTGGTCCCATACTGGGGAATGACAGCTTGTTAGAGTTAAGCATTAGAAATGTTGCCCAGGTACTGGCTGGTACTGGCTGGTACTGCCAGCTGGTACTGGCTGGTACTGCCAGTACCTGGTACTGGATTCAGCAGGAACCCACACTGTTCCTCCAGAAGCTAAGGTTGGACTATCGGCTGTGTCCTCCTCTCCAGCACCCTGGAGTTGACTTTACCCGGGAGGCTGAGGAGTGTGATCCCCCTATAATCTGAGCACACCCCCCAACCCCCCTTCTTAGAAACCACCTCCCCGGTCTGCCAGTCCAGAGGCACCGTCCCCGACCGCCAAGCGCTGTTCCAGAGACGTGTCAGCCACGACAGTCCCTGCACACCCAGAGACCTGAGGTACTCAGGGCAGATCTCATCCATCCCCGGCACCTTAGCACCGAGGAGCTTTCTGACCGCCTCGGTGACTTCACCTTGGGAATGGACGAGTCCTCCCCCGAGTCCTCTGCCCCCTCAGCGGAAGACATGATGGCAGGATTAAGGAGATCCTCCCAGTATTCCATCCACCGCCTAACAAGTTGCCCAGTCCAAGTCAACAGCTCCCCACCCGCACCCTCCCCCAACAGCACCCGCTGTTGGTGGAGCACTGCCCCCTCAGGTGCCGGACAGTTTGCCAGAACTTCTTCCAGGCCGACTGGTAGTCCTCCTCCGTGGCCTCCCAGAACTCCTCCCAGAACTCCTCCCAAAACTCCTCCCAGACCCGATCTTAAGCCTCCACTACCGCCTGAGCTGCAGCATGCTTGGCTTGCTGGTACCCATCAGTCCTACCGACTCCTGCTTCAGCTTGACGGCATCCCTCAACAAGCGCGGCAAGTTGATTCTATCAAATTAAAACGATACCGTCGCAACTTCGCTGAGTTAAATGTGGGAACCATTCCATTCCATTGATGTCCAAACTTCAACAGGTGTGTGCAAGCCCTTGACCACCAGGAGAGCCCAGGTGCTGACCTGTGGGTTGACCATGAGGGGGACCCCTCTGGCTTTGTCTGGCGACGGTGGCACTGCTCCGTGTCCTTGCAGGTTGATCATGACAGGCATGTTTCCTTGCTGGGACACAGGAATCCTCTGCACCTCGGGCGGGTTGCCCATCCCCCGGGGAGGAAGCTGCCCACCTGGAGGGATGGCCATGCGGTTCTTTGCCTGCTCCTGTTGCATCTTCAGCATCATCATCATTTGCTGTTGTTGCTGCAATAAAGGAGTAATAATGTTAGGGATGAAACAAAGGGCATGAAATATCACAACCCTGATATGTCTCCACATGACACACAGAATGCAGTACCTGCTGCTGTAGGTGCGGCTGTTGACTCTGCTGCTGCTGCTGCTGCTGCTGCTGCTGCTGCAGCTGATGGTGGTGCATCTGTGGCTGCCCCTGACCTGCAGTCTGAGGTCCAGGCATCCCCGGCTGTCCCTGGGCATTCTGAAGACCCTGCATCTGCATCTGTTGCAGCTGCTGCTGCTGCTGCTGCTGCTGCATCTGCTGCTGCTGTTGGAGCTGCTGCTGCTGCTGGAGCTGCTGCTGCTGCTGCAACTGCTGCATTTGTTGCTGCTGCAGTTGCTGTTGTTGTAGCTGTTGCTGCTGCTGCTGCATGTGCTGCAGTTGCTGCTGCTGCTGCTGTTGTTGATGTTGTTGTTGCTGCTGTTGATGTTGCTGCTGCTGCTGCTGCATGAACTGCATGGGCACCTGCTGCAACACTCTGTGGTCGCCAGGTTGGCCAGGAAAGCCTTGAAGAAGTAGGAACAAAAGGGTAAACACAAGTTCAGCTTAAAAACATTATTTTTAATTACAACAAAATTGCCTAGATGCAATTTACCCGTTGGTCTGTTGGCAAACTCTGCTAGTTTGGGGCCAGGGTTGTCCAAGGCCAGACTGGGTTCACCACCAATGTTGGGCAGCTCAGAATCCTCCATGCCAGCCGCTGGATCCATACTGCTACAAAGAGATGCAACAATGAGATGTTGTGACAGAGCAGCGAGCACACAGTGCTACAAATGAAGCACACCAATCAGTACCTGAGTCCTTCTTGCTGCTGTCCCTCTCCTTCTTTGGCTTTCTTCTTTCGAGGAGGTTTCTTCTTCTTGGGTTTGGCTTGGTTGCCTGCTCCTGCTCCTTGTTTCCCTCCAGGGCCAAACTGGCTGGCTGAGATGTCGCTCTGCAGCAGGTTGACCAGCAGGGGGCTGGTCAGGGTGACGTCCTTGCTGACGGGAAAGCCTCCTTGCTGTCCGCAGGGTCCGCCCATCGGCATCTGACCCGGGAACTGGGGGTTGAAATTCATGCCGTGACCAGAAAAGTGACCATTTCCCAGCTGCATATGCTGAGGTCCTCCCATCATGCCTTGCTGCTGCTGCTGCTGCTGCTGCTGCTGCGCCTGCATGTCTGGGACCATCTGTTGGACGCCTAGTTCCCCCGCCCCACTGTTAGGGTCTCCCAGGGGGTGCGGATGTTGTTGTGGTGCTTGTTGCGGTTGCTGTTGCTGCATCATCACTTGCTGCTGTTGTTGTTTCTGCTGCTGCTGTAACTGCTGCTGCTGCTGCTGCAACTGCTGCTGCTGCAACTGCTGCTGCATGAGATGGTGGCCAGCGGGCAGTCTCATTTGTTGTCCATGCATACCCATGGCTTGATTAGGGTTAACAGCAATAGGAACCTGCTGGGACTGTTGCTGGTTCATCTGCTGGTGTTGCTGTTGTGGCTGTTGCTGCTGTTGCTGCTGCTGCTGCTGCTGCTGTGCTGCTTGAAGCTGCTGCAGTTGATGTTGCTGCAGCTGCTGCTGCTGCTGCTGCTGAAGTTGAGCCAACTGTTGCTGTTGTTGGGGCGTCATCTGCTGCTGCGAGCCCACTTGGCCCTGAAACGGAGCCATGTTAGCTGGGACGTTCTGGGCGGGGCCGAGCATCATCTGGTTGGGCATCACTCCGGCTGGAATCTTCCCTCCAAACGCCTGCTTGTTGCCCTGCATCTGGTTGCCAACCATTTGTTCCATCATGGAGTTTTGTTGCTGCTGCTGTTGCTGCTGCTGTTGATGCTGCTGCTGCTGCTGCTGCTGCAGGAGCATGGCCTGGTGCCCTTGGCCCCCAACCATCTGACCCTGCCCATGCATCACCCCCTGGCCTTGCTGAGGCATCATTTGCTTGGGTGGGGTCATCCCTCCTCTCTGACCTTGACTGAGTGGCCGTGAGAGGACAGTCTGACCTCCCCCCTGGCCTTGAACCTTCTGGCTGGGGGAGGACGACACGGGCTGGGCCTGATGCTGGAGGCCCATCATCTGGGTCTGAAGGCCAGCCTGCTGCTGCTGCCCCATACTGGGCCCAGCAGTGGTGCCAGGGACCGACCCTGCCATGCTACTCTGCACACCCATCATGCTGGGCTGGCCATGCGGTGGACCCTGCATTGTGTTTGGTGCTGAGGCTACTGCCTGAATCCCTGTTTAAATTAGGAGGCAAAAACAAACACATTAATAGCTGGAAATAAGAAATGACTTTTCTATTAGGTAGTTGTGTGTCAATAGAGGTTGTGTCTGTGCTTGGTGTGGAAAGATAGAAGAAGAGGGTTTTTTTTCATGACTTTGACTCAGATGGGCAATGATCACAGACTGATAGATGAGAGTGCAGATCAAATGTAAGGATCAACGTGACTGTGAAGCAAACTGATCACAAATTGAATCAGGGTTGAACTGTGCCATCATTCTGCAGTGCTTGAGACACCTTACCTGTGTGAGCCATTCCTTGAGCGCCCTGCAGCTGCTGAGTGGCTCCTGCACCAGGTGTTCCAGGTGTGCCTGCACTCACCTGACCTTGAACAAAGTTTGGGTTTGGAAAGCCCATCGGACGCTTTGCCATGCCTAAAAAAAAACATCAATCACATATCTCATGAGGTGTTTTAATAAAGCACTGATTTACATGTCACCATTATGTAGATGACTGTAAATAATCCAACTGCTCATCAGATGTAAATATCTTGTTTTCAATGTCTCATTTCATAAACATTTTATTTTAGTTTTGTTTTCCAACTTTCCCAAGGTGGTACAAATGAAGGTGTTCTATTCTATTCATGTTCACAGTGTGTGCATCTAAAGCACGTATGAGCAGCAGTCACCTGGATGAACTTGTGGCCCAGGCTGAGCGTGCTGAGGCATCCCCATGAAGCCCTGCTGCATGCCGGCCTGCTGGCCCAGCGCTGCTCGTCCTGGGGAGCCCACGCCTTGGGGGAAGCCCTGAGGAGTGGTGGGTCTCTGGGCCATCATGGGAGGAGTCCCCGGCGACCCCTGCTGGAAGGGCGAGGAGGAGGAGCCAGGTGACTTTGCAGAGAGGTTGCCCTGTGGTCCGGCAGCCTGTGGCAGTGGCGGAGGGGGTCTGGGTGGTCCCGCCAAGCCGCCAGGGCCAGCTTGAGGGCCTTTAGGCTGGGGGGCAGCAAACTGACCCACTCCTGGCTGCTGCTGCTGCTGCTGCTGCTGCTGCTGCTGCTGCTGCACCATCTGACCCTGAGCCATGGCGTTAAACACCTGGCCAGCCTGCTGGCTGCCAAACGGGTAGGGGGGAGGAGGATGACTGGGGGTCTGCACCGTGGCCAGGGAAGGAGGCCGCTGGACCATCTGGCCCTGGGGTGGGGGCTTCCTCCACGCAGGGCCTCCTTGAGCAGCCTGGGCCTGTAGCACTCCAGGGGGCATCTGGTTCCAGCCGGGGGCCATGGGCATCTGGCCTGCAGGGTTGAACGGAGGTCTGGGTCCAAGCTGTGAGAGCTGCGCCTGCTGCTGCTGCTGCGCCTGCTGCGCCTGCTGCTGGTGGTGCTGCTGCTGGAGCTGCTGCAGCGCGGCAGGGTTGAGGGGCCTCCCGGCCTGCAGAGCCTGCTGCATGTGGTGGGCAGCCTGGGGGGGCATCTGGGCCGAGCCGTGAGGACCGGCCTGCTGATGCTGATGCTGATGCTGATGCTGATGCTGAAGCTGCTGCTGCTGCTGCTGCTGCTGCTGCTGCACGGCCAGACTCTGCATCATGGGATCCATCACGTCTGCAGAGGAAGACGTAGCATTAATATCTCTGTAGGCCGAGTCAGCAGAGCCTGGTTCAGAGTTGGTTCAATCAGGAAGGTCTAACCCGTCTGTGACACAGGTCTCTGCATGCGAGGATGCATCTGTCCGCTGCCGCTGGGCACCATGGCAGGACCTGGCATCCCAGGCCCCGGGGGAACCATGGCGGCGTTCGCCATCCTCACTGCTCCTTCAGCATGAAGACGACGTTAGATTATTATCTACACAGTATAACAGCCAACAGGTTGCGCACGTAAATGATTGAAACTAAGAAAATAAAGACAAGAAAAATCAAAAATTGCTTTGAGTTTGAGAAAAAAAGGATGTCAAACAATTTTTGCAATGCTACAAATTACTTTAGATGAAAAAAGGGTTTAGTGAGCAAATACCTGGACCCGGTTGACCTGGAAAGTTCACATCCATTCTCATCTGCCCATGTGCTCCGATTGGTCCATTCACTCTGACCTCTTGTCCCCTGTTTGGTCCCACCGCCACATTTATGGCGCCTTCCCCTAAACAGAAATAGAAAGGAGAACACAATTACTTTTCAGAACGGAGGTCTGGTGTACATCCTTTGCGCCGCAGCAACAAAAATAAAGAAACCGTGTCTCTTGTATCCTGTTGACTGCGACAGAGGCTTTGAAGAGCAGCTTCCTTCACCTTCTATCTGCACGGAGAGAATCCCCAGGTCTCTCAGCTGCTGCTGGTTGTTCTGGGCCAACAGGCGAAGGCGCTCAGCTGCATCCCGAGGAATGTTGAAGGTGACTCGCACGCTGTTCCACGGCTCCACGTGCTGCGGCTGGAGCCTCTCCGGCCCTACGTAAAGGAAAATGAATTCAAATGATAAACAAATGGGATATTTAGATTGCAGGATACAAAAGATCTGCAGCATTCTCAAGGTTTTAGTAAAATGTAAACAGAGGTGATAAGGACTGAATGCAAAATGCATCAAAACTGCAGAAACAAAACAAATGCACACGTCTGACACTCTGATGAAAAGTGAACTAACCCATGTCCAGAACGTTAGGTATGCCACTGAGAACCGCTTCAAGTTTCTTAGCAAAGTCCTCATCCTCCATGTTCCCTTTGAAGGCCACAAAAACTGTGAACTCTTCTCCCTCGCTTCCAGGTTCTTCTGCATCGTCCTGCTCCAACACCCTCTCCTCATCCGTGACTGGGCTTTCAGCGCCGCTCTCAGCATCCTCGCCTGCCTCGTCCCCGACACCAGAGTCCATGTCGGAGTCGCTGTCCGCTTCCAAGAATTGTGTCCTCTGGGAGTGTGGTGGGGTGTGTTGATGTGCCATTCTCCTCTTGCCCTAGGAGCGGCCTTCAGACCGGCTCATGCTGACAGAGGGAAGCAGAGGGACGGGTGACAGGACGCATGTCAATCATTACATGTCAAGCAAACAACAGGTTCTCGGGTTCATGTTGGACGCTCGATTTAAGCAGATTTGAAAGACAACAAAATCGTGCGTTTCTGCGTTTAAAGACACAATATGGAAAAGATGGCTTGGTCACAGCAGTTTCAGGTAGGGACCCCCGCTGACGGCCCTGACATCATGTGAACGGGCGGTTCCTGGGTAGTATGTATGCGGTGGCGAAACACTGGAAGGTGCAGAGAGTGGACCGAAATATGGAACCTATTTCCGACAGTCTAGTGGCGGTGTATTATTCTGTTCCATGGCCGGGTACCGGCTTGGTCATTCTGCTCGGGCCGGCTGGAGCTCGGGCCTCTCACAGAGCATTAAGCCATAGCAACGGTGTCAAAATTAGCCTGAGCGAACACTTTACTACTGCAGCCGCTCTTGCATTTCCGGAAGCCATGCAGTCAAAATGTCAACATATATTGGTATATATATATTCGTAGTAAAACTTCCTGTGGCGAAAGACAATCAAACTAGTGCCGAGGCGGTTCCGGATGGCTCCTGCGAAAGCTGCTGCTAGCCAGCGAGCTAACTGAGTAGCACTGCAGTCAATGCATCATGAGGAAAAACTGGCAGTATATTCACTCTCCACTGTGTTTGCATGAGTCTGCCACTGACCATTAAGAGCCAAGAGTGTGTAAAGAGAACAAAACCTACCGTATATATTCATCTGAGCAGGCGTTCAGTCACTCGACATCTGCTAGCTACATTAGCTAACAATCGGCCAAGCTACAGCGGAGCGTAACAGCCACACTGGTAAAGCTACTTCCGGAACAGCTCTACAAAATAAAACCCCGAAGAAGGAAGAGGTTCAATTTCAACATAAAATATTAAGTCTTTAAAAAAAAAAAAAAAAAAAAATTTTTAAGGAGATATTGTTTTTGAAACCAAAAATCAAGCAAAATTACGCTTATTTATGTAATAATAGTCCCCATATATTCTAATTTAGAGTTTTACTACCTCATTTGATGTATTAGCTAATTCAAATTGTCTGCAGTTTCCATGTCTTCCTTAATCAAGAGATTTTCAAACAATATTGCAGTGTATCTTCTCTCGTCTGTGATGTGTAACATGTGTATTTGAGAAGCAATAAATCAAAACCAATGTTTTGTCAGAAGACAATCTAATCTACACACACTTGCAGGAAGAGAGGGACAGAAAATCCTCTGTCAGTTTCTATACTGGTTGAAACAGTGCTGATATTTATTTCAATCACATACAATGGCACATCCCATATTCAGCTTTGTGCAAATATACACATTAAGGCATAGTACTATATAGCACACGAAACAAGCTTTAAATGTTATTTTGCACCAGTGTTAGGTTATGTTTGATCAGTCAGGCATAGACTACAATTGAAAAGAAGATAAAAGCTGTTCAAATGTTTGAAACTCCAATACACAAATAAAGAAAAACAATTTCACATCAACACAAAGCATGACAACCATTTACACAATGTACATTGTGTTCCTGTAACAGGATTAATGTTGTGTTCTGTAACAGGATTAATGTTTACATCCCAACAAACACTTACAGAGAAATCACCACATTGTACCAATACATAAATAATCAGATGAGTCCAATTATTATTAATGCAAGTATACACACTCTGATGTAATAATGTAAACAACAAGCTTTAAATTAAATCTTAATATAACATCACATGACCACAATATTCTGAGGTGCACTGCTGTGAACTGAAGCAACTCTATGTGTTTGAAAATCACATGAATGTCTTAATTCTGCAAGACTGTGCAAACTTGTTCAGTTAGGTGAGTTGAGTTGGTCACATGGTGCCGAAGAGCGCCGGACTGTTCACAACAGTTGTAACTTGCACGTGATCACGGTCAAATGTCATTTCAAATAAAGCAGGCAAAGAGTAGAGGTGAAAGTAGGTGTGTGTGTTCAGAGTGAAGACGAGGCCAAGCTTTCAAAAGTCACCTTCATCGCATCAACTGCATTTGTTATTGGAACAGAAAATTCAGGTGGAAGAACAGAAGAGCAACCAGGTGGAGTCAATAAACTCAAGAGGACCAGGCGTGTTTCCAAACACCTTCCTTATGGATAAAGGTCATTAGAAATTCCCACTCTAGTATCAAAGTGCAAAGCATCTCTGTAGCATCAAAGACCCGTACCTTGAGAGATTAAGAGATTAAAAGGAGATGCCACATCACATTTTCAAGAATGTTTTCCAAGGCATTACAGTTATGTTTTGGTTTGGTTGTTCTTTTGATGCCCACTGGCTGAAGTCCATCTGTGGTTGGCGGTGAAGGGCTTGGCCTAAAGCCTCAAACACTTCCTGCAGTGCCTAAACTTGAACTGAATTTGTCACGAGGGACTGAGGGCGGACTCACTACCGTGAGATCCTTTGTCATTTTCATCATGTTAAGAATATAAGAAAAAAAAAAAAATCTATCAGAGGATCCTTCATAGAGCCCCAAAAGGTAATGTTAGCTGATCTTCTGTCCGCTTTTTCCTGTCAAAGGTTGAAAGAGTAAACCTCTAAACTCACTGCACAGCTGGAGTCTTACATCTGCACAGCACCACAGCAGAGTGACGGGCAGAGGGCGGCTGCACTAGGGCGTCTTGGACAGAATCAGGGCGGAGGCGTCCACACTCCGCGGGTCGTTGGTGCCGGTGATGAGGTCGTTGGTTCTTCGGGTGCCGTCCACCACCGACAGCAGCTCCAGTCGCTCCACCTTGTGACCTTTGGCCTGCAGCAGCTCCACATCCTCCTCTAGAAACTCAGCTGTCACACAAAACAGACGGCAGGCTCGGCTTTTGCGCCAGTATTTGAATTTGGACGCCGCAGAAAAGTGAAGGTCACCGTGAAGGACTCACCATCGACCAGCAGGGTGTCTGGCTGCAGCTGTGGGTGAAGTCTCCCGAATGCCAAGCTCTCACTCATGTTTATACGCAAAGACAGAACATTCAGCAGCACCTGGAAAGGGTCAGAAAACACAACTGTACAAGTAGAACCTCTATAGAACTATTATAATTCAAAGGATACATTCACTGCAGAAAGGTCCACCAATAGCAATACAAACAGATGGAGGCTTGAAGCTCATCAGGAGCCTAAAACAACTGATGACCAACAGCTGGCTGCAACAGCAGTGCAGCTGAAAGGAGGAGTCGTACAAGTGGACTGACAATATAATCAAAGGTTGATGAAGTCAATGATAGGTGAGGAAATGGCATCGGACGCTCCTCTCCCTCAGTGTAATGACAGTGGCTGCACCCAACACACGCAGCAGATGTCAGAAAGCAAAGGACGAGTCAACACAATGCTGGAGATGTAATCACATACAGTCAGAGCACCTGTGTGATTGCACTGAGAGCTTTGTCTGCGTTGGACGATCCCACGGCCAGGTAGGTGCCGCACACGCCCAGAGCGGGCCTCACCGCCGTGGGCATCAGGAAGGACATCGGCCTCTTGCCACGCTGGATGCTGTTGTGCTGTTGGACAAAACAAAACAAAACAAAAAACAAGTAGCTAAACTGAGCAGCTCAAACAGCGAAAAACATAAAGAGAAACACGAGCCAAGGTGAAAAAACAACAACCTACTGGGTTTGGTGAGAAGTTTTCTGTTTTATTTGGCCAGGAGAAATCCAGGATCTGACTGTTGAGGAGAACTCCTGAGGGCGTCACGATGCCGCTGCCAAACGGTCTGTTCAGGGAGCTGAGGGACAGCAGAGCCACCAATCAGAGCCACCAATCAGAGCCACCAATCAGAGCCATCAATCAGAGCCACCAATCAGAGCCACCAATCAGAGCACTTCTTGTCTTCTTTTCTGTGGTTTATTAGTTTTGCTTCTTTTAATTTTCTTTCTACATTACTTTATATTAAGGAATTGCTTGATAGCAGCTAGGAAGCCTTGTCAAATTTGCTCATTCAAAATAAATAAATGTAAAAAAATATGTATATATATATATATATATATATTTTTTTTTTTTTAAAAACGCCAATCCACCTCTTCCTGTTTTCTTCTACCTGAAACACACACAGAGGTGTGCGGGAGCAATCAGGAAAAGAGAGGGAACTTGCCTCATGATGGACACGATGATGTCATCGGGGCCCATCACCATGACTTGTGCGGCAGTGGCGCCGCCCTGCAGGGAGAAGGTGGGGGTGTAATGGTCCGCAGGGAAGGCCTGAGTGTCGTTGATCATTTGGCGAAGAGCCGAGGCCTCGGACTTGCTGGGAGACAGGGGGCGACACCAGCTGGGTCACACAAGGACTCGGAAATTCTCCAAGTTTCCTTTACCTCTCAGAATATTCAAAGATTACAAAGATTTTGATTTGTCGCGTCACGTCACACGGCACTGAAATGTTGTGTGCGTGACAGAACCCGACGTGATAGTGCCAGAAAGAATAAAGAAGGTGGAAAAGCAGAGCTTAAAAAGTGTCAGTACAGATCAGGGTGTTTGAAGTGTTATGCAATATAATATAATATCATTAGTTAGAGTATTTTTACAGTGTACTATATAATCTAAGAGTGGAGGGCGGCGCTGTGAGGAGCTCTACCTCAGCATCTTGCTGACGATGTCTGACACGGACGAGTCGTGAGCTGGGTCTCCCAGCTCACTGGCCAGGCCCAGGGCTATCTTCACAGCCTGGGGGCACAGAGATCATGGGTTGGTTAGTGGGCTCGTTGGTTCCTTACAGAACACGGATACATTCTTGGATTGAAGCACTTTGTCTGCACCTACCTCTGCAATCCAGTGGTAGGTGCCGTTTCTGGACATCTGGCTGCTGATGTTGAAGCCCTCCAGGATGTTGAGGGCCGTGACCAAGGCCACGCCAGCGTGGGGGGCGGGGGCCGCCATCACATGGTGTCCTGCTCAAACACACCAGAACAAACAGACATGGAGAAGATTGTGGTCCGACATGATGGAAGCACTTCCGGGATGAAGAGCCTCAGGAGAAGACAGAGGAGGAGGTCATTGCTCAAACACACTGGTGGTAAACCTGAGGCTAGCTAGTCTGTCACTCACAGCCAAATAAACACACACAGCCAACTGCACATGTGAACTAGAATACATAAAGGTTTTTAGCTAAAGAGCCCTCCAGCAGCTGCAAGGCTGGTGACAGAAGACGATAAAGAACTTCATGTTCACTGAGTTGACTGACTCCAGCGCAAATCTTCAGAACCAGTTTTAAAGAAAACAAGGCGTTACAGCAGTGAGAGAGAACCAAACTGAACTTTATTGTCCACCAAGGTGGAAGTTTTGACTTTGACTCACCGAAGCATAACCCAAAGAAAAACACGACGATGAAGACTGGAAGAGTTTCCATACAAACGTTCAACAGAAAGTTGATTGTCATGGTAGAACTAGGAATCCAAACAGGCTGTGGCCTGAAGATCCAGCAGTGAGGTGCCGGAGGGCGAGCAGAGGATGGGAGCAGCACTTCAGAACATCTAGTTCTCCTCACAGTCCTTCTAAGAACTGCAGTCAAGGTGCTTCTGATCGTTGCAGCCAAAACACAGCTGCTGCTCATCAAGTCTGTGCCGTTTGAATTAATACCAAGCCGCAGCACACTTTTCAATATCATACGCAATGTAAAGATCTTTTACAGCGTCCAGACTTGACTCAGATTGGCCAGTGTGAGAAACAAAGTCATGAAAATGAAGACATGTACCTTGGTAAGTGACCTCTGCTGGCTGCTGCAGGACACTGCTGTAGTTTGCAAAGTCCTCCTCCACCACCACGCCACCGCCTGCATGCACCTGTGAATGAAAGGCAAACTTGTGTTTCTGAGAGAAGCTGAGAGTCCACCTCCTCACACAGGAGCACCTTCAGACCCTGCACTTCAAACTGGGGCCTTTGTATTTGACTGGCTGCTTTTTCATTTTTCCTTGTGCTACCCCAGGAGTTGCACTCTTGGCGTAGCGTGACTTTGTGCGTATGGTGAAGTGGTTGGTGGCAGTGTTTCCTTACTGCTGCTGTCATCTCACGCGTGAGGTTTCCACTGTAGAAGGCCGAAATCCCCTGGTCTGCCACTGCGTCCAGGACGGCGGCCAAGTCCAGGCGCCTGCTGAGCAGGCCGGGCAGGGGGGGCTGGCCGCCGGGGAGGAACAGCTCCCGGAAGGAGGCCGACACGTTGGCGGCCTCCACCTTGGCCAGAGCTTCAGCTGCAGGGGGGGGCCACAGCAGGTGGGTGAGAGCCGGCACCACAGCGCCACCATGTCACACTCCATCGTACTTGGCTCACCCAGGTCATGAGTGACATTGAATCCTTCTCTGGCCACGTCTGCAGCCATAGTCACCACATCCTTCCAGGGCATTCTGGGAAATTCAAAAGTCCACAGAATTACACCACTTCAGTGGTGATCACAGTGCAGACAGCAGCCAACTCAATACAGTCGTGCACAGCAGTAGCAGCTGTAAACCATTGCATTTATGTTTTTCCGGTGACTTTTATTTTGACACCCGGATGTCGACGTCCGCTAGGCGGAAGCAGCGTATAGCGCCAAGCGCTTCAATAGAGTAGAGAAGAAGCAGCGCGAGTGAGAGAGAGACAGTGAAGGAGAACTGACGGCGCAGAAGAACTGACAGCGCAGAAGAACTGACGGCGCAGAAGAACTGACAGCGCAGAGCCCAGTTTAAAGACTGTCACTGGTCAAGGGCGCTCACGTTTTCACTGTAACTACCGCTGGCCAATCAGCAGGTCCAAGCTTCGTGGACCTGCTGATTGGCCAGCGGTAGTGACAGCAGCTTTCCACGACTCTAGGAAGCTCCAATCAGACGCTTCCCATTCTTACTGTTTGGCAAATTATGAATTGCAACTGAGGCGTGAATAAAAGCATTTAACCAAGATTGAAAAACGATGCATGGAAACCTTTGTATCGTGCAAGAACATGCCAAAGCACAAACTCCTCAAAAGAGATATTACTACTACTCATACTACTACTATTGCTATATAAAAATTAAAAAAAACATTGAAAAGAAATTTTAATACACAAATATTTGGACTTTTTAGAAAAAAAAGACTCTGCTTGACATTAAATATTGAATGTTCAGTGCGTTATTTGGACAGAAGCAAGCAGATGAAGATAAAGTGAAGGCCTTTCCTTCGCCTTTTTTATGTCTCATTGCTGGGGTTGTGTGTGTGTGTGTTTTTTTTTTTTTTTTAATAATTATGTCTTACATCAGGTCTTATGTTTTATGTCTCTTTGCTTATTATCTATATTAGGTTTTATGCTTCTTGTAGCACTTTGAGATTTCTTAATGTAAAGTGCAATATAAATAAAATGTATTATTATTTATTATTTGAAGATCGACACTCACACTGCTACATTAGCCCTCAAACACAGTGCTGAAAGCTGAGCCAGAGTGAAGGTCAGAACGTTGGTTGTTCCTCAAGGCATCTGTGAAGCAGCTCTACTGCAGAGTAAATGCAGCCCAATTAGCGCAGCTAAATAAAGCCTGCGCACTGACAATGACTTTGCAGCCAGCTGGTGATGCTCTCACTTTCCCAGCTGCGAAACATTCAGACTGAGTTCTTTGAAGCTTTTTCATTTCAATCAGAACAACTTGGTCCATTTCACAATGACGTTTGTACGCTCGCCCGATCTGGTTTTTGCCTTTGATATCAGCTGATGCCTCAAAGGTTTTATGGAAAGCAGTTTGGCTCATCTGCTTCCTCAGGAGCCACGTAGCGCCGTGCCACGATGGAAGTGCCAACATTAAAACTGCAGTGGAGTTTATCTGGAAACTGGAAAGTGTGCGTACCTTCCGTAGAGCTGGTGGGCCTGATGCATCCCACTGAGCATGCCCGGAACTCCCACCAGCAGGCCAGGCTGAAGGGCATGAGGAGGAGGAGGAGGAGGAGCGTGGCGTCAATAACCACAGCCAGAGAAAATGAAAAGCTTGCTGCACTTCCTGCATCGTCATGCTGAGCCTGACAGTCATCAGAATGTGGCGACACAACTAACATCTCACCTTCAGGTCCAAGTTTGTGTACAGCATCTCCTCCTGGAGGACAGACGGCGCCGTCTCCCGGAAGTCGATGACCCGCGTCTCATTCTTGCGGCTGTTGTGCACCAACATGACTCCACCCCTCAAAGAATCAGACGGGAGCACACAGTGAGCTTCAGAGAGCAGTGCTAGCATCTCCACGGCAGCCACAGCGACTCTTCTTCCACTCACTCACCCTCCCAGACCAGACGTGTGAGGATGGACCACTCCCAAGCAGAGAGCGGCGGCGATGGCGGCGTCCACGCTGGAGCCCAGTTTCCCCAGGACGTCCCGGCCCAGAGCGGTGCAGCGAGCCACGTCGGTCACCACCGCCCCCTGGTGGAACACCTGCCGACAAACACCTGGACCACATCAGCTGCGGTCGGCCTCCAGTCCAGCAGAGGGCGACGCTCCTGAGGACTCTGATGGTGAAGCCTCAGGACCATCAGCAGCGTTTCCTCATCATCAAGTCGCTGAGAGCCAAACTCAGTCCACAATAACAACACTAGCCCTCGTTCCATCACGTCTAGTCAATAAATGTTTTATTAATTATTGAACAGAATTGTGTGTCCTGCAATGTAAATGCCCAACATTATCGCTACAAATATATATATTTTAAAAATAATAATGTAAAAAAGGGAAACTGCCTCGGAAGCCGAGACCCAATCAAATCAGCTGCGCGGCCTACTTTTGGGTGGCGACCCACCAGTTGAGAAACGCTGCCTTGAGGAACAGTGAGGTGGCGCCGGCGTCATTTCAGGAAAGCAAATGTTGACGTCCCACTGCTGTATTCCTCTTCTCCACTGATTCTATCACTTCAATATATCCTCTGGGTTTCCAACATGTCGTCAGCACCCTCACTGTGTATCTTCTCCACATGTGTCTCCTGCCCTGCTGCCCCGCTGTCCTGCTGTCCTGCTGCCCTGCTGTCCTGCTGCCCTGGGCCCAGACTGCTGGACTGCTGAAACTCCTCAGCTGACCTCCTGGACACCAACACCAAAAAACAAAACAGCCAAACACCAAAGACGGCCGCCCCGTCCGTTACCTGTGGATCTCCAAAGTAGATCTGCATGATGAGAGCGACGGTGACGGCGGTGGCGAAGGTGAGGCAGGCGGTGACGATGACCGTCAGGCCGTCCCGCTGGCAGGCGCAGCCCTCCGTGAAGGGGTCGGCGGTGGTCTCCCGCAGGGACACCACGTCGTTGCTGGCCAGATCTGAAGCAGAGGAGGGGAGACGTCGCAGCCGAGCCGTCTTCAGAAAGAGATCAGGGTCTGGAGAGACCAGGAGGGGGGTGGAGGAGGGTGAGGAAGAGGGGTGGAAGGACAGGACCAGGAAGTCCAGTCACAACCAGTGCTCAGGAACGTCAAGAGAGTGCACCTAGTGGCCGTGAAGAGAACAACCTCAGAGTGCAATAATCCCTCTGCACCAGGGGTCACCAGGGGTCGCCAACAAGGCCTGTGCCAAAGATAGCACAACTCACTGAGCTGCGTCTAAAATTCACCTTGATTCAACCTTGTGAAGTCATTTTAAGATAAACATTGAGAAGTCATTAATGTGATCAGTGTCTGATCAGCAGCATCAATGCTAATAATAATATAGAAGTGGGAGAGTTTGTTAATTCAGCAGAGTCTAGCAAACTGCTTGAAGGTCATATGACTGTGTTGCTTTGAGGAGAGGGGGGGGGTCCAGTGCGTGTTTGACACACTGCTCAGGAGCCATGCAGTGCCTCAGGTCGAAAAAGGCTGGCCACCCCTGGTCTAGACAAACCCCCGAGGCCACACCTGTTCATCAGGTGACACCAGGCGTCGGCAAAGCCGACAAAAGGAAGCAGCAAAGCAGGAATGTGGAGCAGACAGCAGGCGTGAGGCCCGGCCGGCTCACCCGTGTCCTGCTCGCTCAGGACGTTGTCGTCGTCTTTGCTGCGCAACTTTGCGGCGTTGTCCACAGACATCATGTCGTCCTCGGGCAGCCTGGGGAAGCTGGTGATGCTCATGTAGTCGACGGGGGAGTAGGCGCTGCCCAGGGTGGTCTCCGGGTTGGCCTCCTTGGTGGGCACGCTGCCGCTGGGACACCCGGCCATGATGTCCTGGGCTGAGCTGCTCATGGCCACCAGACCAGGAGCTGGGCCTGCGTGTGTGTGTGTGAGTTTTAGAGGTGTGTGTCAAGATGCTGCGTCATTATAGGCCTGGGCATATCAGATTAGAACAAACACAACACACACACACACACACACACACACACACACACAGTGGCAAATCCCGCGACTGTCCCTTTAAGCAGCATTTGCGCTGAGGGCTGTAAACACAGCGTTTGTTTGCGGTGTGGCTCACAATAAGACAAAACAATTGTTTGCAATGAATGTAATGTGTTTGGGGATGAAGATAGACTTTAAGAAAAAAAAGGAGACAATAGTCGCAGCTTCAGGAAAAAAAATATCAAAATCAATCAGACTGCGGTTGCGTGGTGGTGGTGGTGACGGAATTTCAAGAATATCTCCTGCAGATGCCAGACATCCATGGAGATGACGTGACGAAGCTAGCAATAACAAACCAAACGCGGCGGCGGCTTTTATTTTGGACTCATTATTTCCTTAAAGAGACAGGCACGCGCGCGGGTCGCGACGGTCGGCCGCTCGATCAAAACGCTGCGCAGGAAAAACATCGCCATTCGACCAAACTTGGCGGCACACGAGCAGCGCCACCACTCCCACAAATGTAACAAACAAAACCTGGTCGTTTTATTGTGACAAAGCGAGCGGTTCGTACTCAAAGCGCGCGGCTATCGCGGTGACTTCGACACCGAGTGCGCGAGCGAGCGAGTGCGCGAGCGAGCGGCTTCATTAATGGAGCCCTGGTTCCTCACTGCAGTGCCACGGAGCTGGAGCTGGAGACGGTGACGGTGCTGCTTACCGCTGTCGCTGCTGTCGCCAGGCGAGCCAGAGAAGCAGCAAACGTGGGAACGGAAAGCCGAATATCGTCCCTGTGGGCGGCGCTGTGGGTGGGGAGCAGCAGCGCAGGTGAGCCGGAGGAGGAAGAGGAAGAGGAGGAGGAGGGGGAGGAGGAGGAAGCTGAGCTGCTCTTTAATCCACAGCACCGCCACATCGCCGCTGCTGCTGCTGCTGCTGCTCGGGCAGATGGTTAATTCACCTCACAGCCGGTAGGACGGGTCAGAGAGGAGCTCGTGCAGCAGGACTAACCTGCCCACAACACCCGCCAAGCACTGACGCATGGAAAGGTGGAAGTGATTCCACTGTAGCATGGACACTCAGAACGTTGTTGGCAGATTCACCTGCTCGCCATGATAACAACAACAACAACAACAACAACAACAATAATAATAACAATAACAACAGCCTCTTTCTTCTCAAGGCCTTTTCTCTGTGCAGTGGAGTTCCACTGCTGTGTGTGAAGAAACTCAAGCCAGACCGGAGCCCCCAGGTGTTTCCCCAGGTGTTGCTGAAGCGGTCAGGCAGGTTACTGGGAGTCATATGAAGGCGCTCAGCTTACAAATCCCCAGGCCCCTCCCAGGATTCCACTTCATCAACAGCACTCACCTCCCTCCCCAGGTGCTCGCCTTGTCCTCACTTGTGATCCATTCACAACAGTGTTGTTCTCCAACTGCATCGTTCTGCTTGTTTGTGTAATCATACTCCACTTTTCACCCCCACAGAGAATGGTTCTAATGTGTGGCAATGAATCGCCAGTTCACCAATTTATTATTTGTTTAGCGAATGCAAAGTCCTTAAGCCAAGCAGTTGCCTCCTGGTTTGCTGTTTGGAGGGTGGGTAATCCTCAGTTCACCAATCAAATGCAAGGAGTGACTGGCTTTTGCTCTTTGCGTCAAGTCACTAAAAGTCAACAGGGAATCAATGGCAACGGCACGAGTGCCGGTATTTTAGAGGAAAAGAGCCTCCTGCTACTCTAAAAATACCAAACTCGTGCTATGCCTGACAGTACACAATCAGATTGTGTAGATTCACCTGCACTGTCAACAGACTCGAGGATATTAGTATGAAGAAAACACCCCAACAAAAGACTGCCTTTTCTTCTTCAAAAGATGACTGATGAAAATAAACTCAACTTGCAATTCCTCAGGAATGTGCCGCTGGCATTTTCCCTCTTTGCATTGTGGGATAGTCTGCATTGCAAACTTAACAATTTTTTTCATTCGCACATGTCAATTTTTGTGGAGTGGCTTTGCAACTGCAGAGCAGGCAGCTTTGTTCTTCAGTGGAGCGGCACTGTGGCTCCTGGCTCGGTTCGCCGGCGCTGAGAACAGACAGGCACTGACGCAGCCGTCGCCCTCCAGCCCATGCAAAAAGAATGACACAAGATTCAGGCGTTCACCTGAGGATTTATTGTTGTTTTTGGCGGGTACCTGTCTTTTCTGAATGGATGCTGGAAAAACCCATCCGTTGATTTTTGCATAGGTCTTGCCCGTCAGTGGACAGACGTCCACTTTGAGGGGATGGAAATAAACGGTTACATCACAAAACCATGCAGAAATAGTGAAAGGCACAATCACCATACCGTAGACAATCAGATACACCACATTTTTTTTTTTTTATGTCTATATATTTTGTTCTGGTGACGGGAGGAGGGGGTTAATTAAGATGTTCTTAAGCTGCCATATCTCAGGGCACAACATAATACATAAAGTGACTCCCCGGACATTCAATGCCTTTCAATTAAAACATCCTATTGTGGAACAACTGTTCTAGCAACTATGTGGGAAAATACAAGCAGATTCTATTGTATATTTCATGACACATTTATTTTTTCCTCTCTGGATGTAAACTCTCCCTGCTGCCTCGTCCGTTAGCTGGAGGCTAAATACACTGCGCCGCCGCTCCCTCTCCCCACTGCTGGATAACTCTGAAACTCTTCACGCACACCTTTCAATAATCAGACACTGCACAAGCAACACGCGTCATCGTTCCGTGACAACTGGTGACAAAAACAAAACATAAGGGAAAAAACAAAACAAAAGACGGGCAGTCGTGGCAGATTTAGCTCACATCTGCCGTCACTTTCACACCCAATGAACAGAAGGAAAAACGGTCATACACCACTTGCACCACACAGAGGAATCACAATTATAATAGCATCCTCCAAACAAACAAGACAAAATCATCAAATGCGTGTTGTTGTTGTTGTTGTTGTTGTTGTTGTTGTTTTTTTGGCATAAATTAACCTGTAGAAGAGAAATGTGTGATGTTTTCCCAAAGAGAAGAATGACAGATGCTTCTTAGGTAGAAGTGATGAGAAATGAATCCCCGGACCATCAGCCAGCCACTCACTCCTGAGTCTCTGCACTTCCCCCCCTCGCCAGGGGCGCAAGTGAGCCCTCTAGGGGGCGCTGTTCCCCCCACGGCACGTCAACTCGGAGCCGAGTGCCGATTGAAGTCGGCAAGACGACGCTACTTTGACCATCGAGGCGCCCTCTAGAGGTGATGATGAGGCAGAGGGGATTCCCGTTCAGTACCACTGATACAACTTTGCGGACTCGAGTCCTGAGAGGCTTTGACATCGAAACCTTGAACAATATTTACAACAAATAAGTGACCAATAATCGTGTCGTACGAAAGAGTTTCTAGTATTTATCGTGTCAGCGCGCCTTCCCACGCACAGCTGAGTCAGAACAGAAACAAAGTGGGGGGTGGGGGGGGGGAGAAAAATAGATCACAAAATACAAGCACACAGCACGCCGCTAAAACTGGGACACACACGTTTGTATGACAGTGCAAACTTACATCCATGTCTCAAATAATTTACAAACATTAGTTTACATATCAGCACCATAGTTTACTATTGTTGTCCAATACATATCAGTAAGTTAGAGCTTTAAAGTGGACAATGCTAGTGCTGCATGTGCTAGCACGGACAGACAGTCAGTCAGTCAGTCAGTCAGTCAGTCAGTCAGTCAGTCAGTGGTGGAAGCGGTTGATGTTAAAGCTTAATGGATCAGGTAAACAAGGTGTTGGTTTTGGATGTGTTGGAGAGGGTGGGGGGGGTGTATGGGGGTTTTGGGGGGGGGGCGGAGGAGACTCGACCCCCCCCTGAACAGACGCTGCTCACAGGGCCGCAGCCACGGCAGGAAATGTGGACACACAGCGTGGTTGCTGCTAGATGGTGGATGGTGGAGACTCAGCGACACCGTGATGAAGACGGCCGGTGCGCTGGGCACGGTGCTTGACTGACCACACCTAACATCATCTTCTTTAGATTCTTTTTTTTTAATATATTAATTTAAAGTTGTTGCGTTACCAAAAAAAAAACAAACAAAAACAAACAAAATGCCAATGTACTTTTCCTGTTCGCTGAGACGGAGAGGCAGCGGTCAGCGGTCGTGGTGGAAACGCACCAAAGGACAGAGGCTGGGAAATAAGCTGCATGTTGCAAAACAACATCGTACCAAAGAAAAATAAAGAGTTGCCACCAATACCTGCACTCTGAAACCTGCCACCCCTGTAACCCTCACACCAATTCACCACAACTTAGATTTAGATAGTTTCCAAAAGCTAATTATTATATTTTAGTTTTGATCATATCCAAAGCAACATAGATTAAATATGGAGGGTTACACAACACTTCCTAAGAACCTTCTCACAACAGCTGCTTTTCCTTTGAGTTGCTCTCCGTCATCATCACAACTCTTTATTTTCACTCTTCAGTCTGTTTTGCTCTCTCTCTCTCTCTCTCTCTCTCTCTCGCCATCTTCTACTTGTTTTTACCAACCAATGAATGAGAGGAGAGAAATATCCCAACAGTTGCTTCCTGTGATGACACAGGTGCTTCCTGCCTCTTCGCCAGAGATTCCGCTCTCCTGCTCACTGCTCACTGCTCCTCTCTGTTCAACCAAAGGATCAAATCGCAAACAGAAAAAAGACTGGGACTGCTCTCTGCCTGGCCTCGTTTCCACCAGCAACCTTGGAAAAGTACAACTGGTGGTTGAAATTTCAAATCATGATCGCTGAATGCACTTGTGAATGAAATCGCTGACTCGCTGGCTGACCTCACGTCTCAGAGAAGAGTGAAAAGTACACGACGCTAAGACAGAAGATAAAGATCAATAGCGGTTGAGTAAAATAATTGTTGTTTTTCTAACATTTTTGTGGCTAGATTTAACCTTTTAAGATATTTTTCATAGACTTTTTTTTTTTTTTTTTTTAGATTGTTTGGATACTGCAAAAGGCTAAAATTTAAATCTACATGGAATCTAGTGAGAGGGCTTGTTGAAGGCAGCAGGGCGGGACAGAAACTACCAGGAAGTCAGTCTGGGACAAAGACACAATGAAACAAGTCACTGCTTTCACTGGTAGTTGAATGCAGGCGGTAAGAAGCCAATAACAGTGTGGAAATGAAAGCGAGACGAGTGAACAGAGCCGACGGAGTCTTGGAGGTGACCACACACAACTAATGCCCTCAGTGTAAACGCTGCCCCCTGGCTGCTGCCCTGCTCAGTGGCAGAGGTTGCGGTGGCTGGGCTGGTGCAGGAAGGAGTTGCGGGTGTGGCGGGTCGGCGCCACCTTCTCCCGGGCCAGGTTCTGCCGGTGCATGCGGTTGCGGCCCAGGTGGCGCCGCTCCATGCGGGCCTTGCTACGTTGGACCCGGGCCAGCTGGGTGACCTTGGCCAGAGCTCCGGCCTGGGCTGCGGGGCCGCGGGTCACCCTGCTGGGCATGGTGGTGCAGGCTGCAGGGGGCGCCGCAGGCTCAGGCACCCTGTTGGGAGGACGGGAAAACACACTGATGAAACCGGGTGGCACCATCGACCGTCACGGCCAAGTGGAGGCGCTGATCCAGGCTCTGGATGAATGTCATGAATGCAGGTTCTGGTGGAGAGACTGGGGACAGCCTTGGAGGACCAGGTGGAGGACCAGGTGGAGGACCAGGTGGAGGACCAGGTGGAGGACCAGGTGGAGGACCAGGTGGAGTACCATGGTTACTCTCCCCTCTGCCTCCTCTCATTCAGGAGTTGCCAATGTTTGTGTTAGGGTCTCATTGTTTTCTTTAGCTTCCACGCTAGTCTCTCTAGCATCGGCTAGCTTCTCATTGGCTGTCTTTCTCTTACTGCAGTTTCTTCTATTGGTCAATAACAATTAGGGATGTACCTGATAGCACCTTGTTTTGTACAGAGGGAGTATTTCTAGTGAGTACTTAATCAGGTCAACGCACAATACACAATTACTGTGAGCAGTAAGTACCGCTGCAGTACAAACACATATTGAACAAAACACTGTCATATACAGTGCATACATATACAACTGCCATTGGTGTCGCAGTATCTGCACCACCCCGGTATCAGTACCGATACCCGATACTGGTGTTGGTATCGGTACCGATACCCGATACTGGTGTTGGTATCGGTGCATCCCTCCTAATATGAATCTGAGCAGATTTTGTTCAGTCTGTTTTCAGTTGCTTGTCTCTGATCAAAAGTGTAAACATAAATACAACAACAAATGTATCGTTGTGCATGTGTTATTGTTGTGGTCCATTTCAGAACCTGGGCTTCCAGTGACTTGAGGGAAGAGGTCGAGTGAGTGTGTGTGAGAGTGTGTGTGAGAGTGCAGTGGTCCAGTGTGGCCTCACCTCACGCTGCCAGCCAGGCTGGCGGCCGCCTCCTCACTCCCCGCCACCGGGGGCAGGCTGCTGCTGCTGGACAGGGTGTTGGAGGAGACGTAGACGGACATGCTGGGGTGCTCGATGAGCAGGTCCTCCAGGGGGCCGGCCTCGGCTGCGGCGCCCTCTGCAGTGAAACAGGGGGGAGGGGTGACAAACCAGCTCTCATCCATGCAGCCCCGCCTACTGCCCCCCCCACACTCACTTCCGGAGCCTGGGGACACTGACACTGGGGTGGTGGGGGAGGGCGTGGCCGGGGGTCTGGCCCGCCCGGGGGTCACGGGCGGCGGCCAAGTCTGACTCTGACGCCGCCGCCGCGCCGCTAGTCCGACCTCTGAGCCGTCGGCAGCGCTTGTGAGCGTGCACGTGGGCGGGGCGGGGGGGCGGGACTAGAGACTGGGTCTGATTGGAGGAGCTGCTGCTGCTGCTGGGGGGGGGCGGGAGGGCTCCCGACTCGTCCTCCTCTGCCTGCATGGTGCAGTCAGACTCTTCTGAGGAGCGCCACCGTGAGGCCGCCACCACAGCGCACGCCATGTCAGGTGGGGGTGGTGGGAGGGGAGGGGGGGTGGTTGCAGAAAAGATGCAAAAAAATTTTTTGTTGTTTTTTGTTTGTTTTTTTTCATGCAGGACGAACGGGGCCCAATCGTATGAGGGGTCACATGCGCACACACACACAATCAGTGTGGGTGGGGTGGGGTGAGGGGGTGTTTGTAAAGAGAGTGGGGGGGGGGGGTACAGAACATCATTAGTATGGTGACCATCTGAGGCTCCATTATGTCACTGACATAATGACTGTCTGACTCCTGCTGTTAGTTTGCTTCCTGGTCGACATTCTCAGCACACATTTCCTCCTAAACTCCTGAACTCCTGAACTCCTGAACTCCTGAACTCCTAAACTACCTCCTGCATTCCAGAGCTGTGCCTCAATTCAGAGTCTGCACCCTTCAAACCGAGCGTCCTCCGTCTGAAGGAAGCGTTCTTCAAGGACCCGGCCCAGGAGGACCAACCCAAACCCCGCCTCCCCGGTAACCACACGGGACGTTCTAGCCTTCGGCGTATTTCCTGGTTGCGTCACCGCCGTTCCCTCCTGCTGGCCAACCCCGGAAGTGACGTTTTCATAGCATCAAGCTAACCATTGGTTCGCCATCCAACGATGCCGTCGGATGTTCAAATAAGTAAAAACCCTACGTTAAAAACTGGATACTTTATGTGAAACTTCAATACTTAAATTTTGTCTTTGCCAGTAGATGGCGCTAATGACTGACTGACTTCCCAGGATCCCTGGATGCTTTGCAGCAGCACGCAAAGCATCCTGGGATACAGAAGGAGGTGAAGGATAGTAGCGGTGCAGCCTTGGAAATCGGCTAAAACGAGGACGCATTCCCAGGACGCATTTGCAGCGTCCTAAGGACCCTTGGGAATTGGGAGGAGCCTTCGCACAGTGCTATGACGCAACTTCCTTTCAAAATGCTTACTTCAAGGATGCAGAGCCTGAATTGAGACACGGCACAGGTGTGGCCCAGCTGATCCTCTCTGCTGCATTGTATCAGCCCAGACAGCAGAGGGCAGCAGCTCCTCACCCAGCTGCTTCGGTGCAGGACTCTCTGAGTCAGAGGAAGAGCAGCCAGTTTGCTGCGCTCTCCTCAGATCACAACCTCTCTCACTTCTAAGGTGATTATTAACGACTCTGTTCAGGACTTCCATGGTGGTGACCCCTGCTCTAGTGTGACTCCACCCCCCTGCTGACCGCTGGCCCTGCTGTGGCTCCCCCTGCTGTGCTTGCAGTGCACTCACCAGGCAGGTTGACGATCATCCATCCTTCCTCGTCGGCCTCGGTCACGCAGGGGTTGGGCCCCTTCAGGTCGGCCGCCACCTCCTCCACCTCCCCGAACAGCAGGTTGCTCAGACGCTGGAACATGGCCGCTGGCTGGGGTCTTCAAGTGCTCACGACTCGGGGGCTTCTGTTCTTCTCAGAAGCTATAGCTGCCGCTTTAAATGTTTACAAATCACTGCTTTCTGTTTTATGCTCTGCTTTGACTTCCTTTTCTTTTCTCTCGATGTTTCAAACGGAGCCCTTTTGCTGGATCTCGTTTTCTTTGACAAACGGATGCGGGTGGGCTTTTTGTGTGTTTTTTTTAGTGCAAAAGTAAGGTTTCACTTGGTTTGGAGCAAAGGCCTGGAGAGAGAGGAGACAGACAGAAGAGGAGAGGAGGGGTCGGTTACTGTCTGGGCTGAGGGAAGAGAGGCTTCCTTCAGATGAGAAGACCGGCGAGCAACCATCAGAGACCGATGAGGAAGTGGTTTCTCTAAAGGTTATTCCAGGGCACAGAGCAACAAGTCAGAACATGTCTGTGTATGCCTACATCTCCCGCTGACTTTTCCTTTCAGAAGCCAACACTGTGTCATGACTGGTGCTTGAAGTTCCAGATGCAGCAACATTCTTGAGTTGGCACAAAGGTCAGTGAGTTTAAAGCCCTTTGAATGCAACACAATGCTCTTCTATTCTCTTCAAATGTTGATTTTTTTTTTGGGGATAAATATTCTTTGTTCTCCATCAGTTGAATCCGTCTCATTAGCTGCCCAATGTCAAACTGCAGCAGTTTGTCGCCACTGTCTGTCAGCTGTTTGCTGGTTCAAGTACGCAAGTGAATTCAAATGAGTAAATTAAGAAAAGAATGACAGCGATGAGTTGAATCCAGTTGTTCAAGCTGAAGAACCAGAGCAACACGTTTCACCAGACACATCCCATCATTAACAGTGTGTGTAATTATGGGCTCGGCCTTTTTTTAAAAAAGCAAACAAAACAAAACAAAAGTGTCCCTGCCAATAAAATGTTCTTAAAAGTTGAATATTAACCAAACCTGCTCATGACAACAGATTTTCTCAGAGATAAAAGACCCGCTGTCGGACTGTAGTTCACTATGGAGCCTTTGACACGGTGGTGTCATGATGCTTTGACAGCTGAGTCACGACCATCTGGCAGCAACACAAACATCTGCTGCCCTTCAGTTAACAACTCTGAAATATCTAAAATGTATTTCGCCAATTCAAGTGGCCGCGGACTACACGTCCACAACAGACTTTATTACATAACACATTAAAAGATACTTCAGATTTTGGGTTTATGTGTCTCATGTTTTCTACATGAACATCCCTGCAAATTGTTAACTTCTTATTTTAGATGATGAATGTCATAATTTATGCGTGCAGTATGTTTCATGGTCAGGAGGCGAGGACGTGCGAGCTGGACTGCGGCCACTTCAAAGCAGAGAGCAGTAGCCGACGATTGAGATTAAAATGAAAGCAGCTTTGCAAATTAAAGAGTTAAAGAAAGCACTGAAACTGGGTTCCAGTCTGGAGGGACGAGAAGATGTGCGCGGCCGCACACAGGGAAGCTGAGCGTCTGTTGCCCTTATTTGGAGAGATACCATGGCTGCCATGAAAAGAACTGGCAAGCCACTTCCTGTTTGGGTTATTACTATTAATAATAATAATAACAAAATGATCTCAGTTTCTATGCCGGAGTAATTCTGAGTATGTTTTTGGAACAACGGCGTCTTAAAATGAGAAAGATGTGACGAGCATGGGAATAAAACATGGAAGAAAAAAATCAATCCGACTATATTTGACAACAAAGTGCTCATCTGACCAAGGCATGGTGTGTGTGTGTGTGTGTGTGTGTGTGTGTGGGTGGTGGTGGTGGTGGGGGATGGGGGGTATTTCCAAGAATTTGGCAGTCAAAATACCAGTAAACAGAGAGTGAATAAAAAGCGACATCGTTGTCAGCAGCTCATAAGACGGAGAGGCCTGAAGATCTCACCTCAAGGTGTCGCTGCCTCCAGCAAGCAGAGACAGACTGGAGACCTTCTGCAAGTTGGCTTTCATCTTAATGTTCATGTGCACAAAGTAAAATAAAAGAATAAAAATAGATTCATTTCCCTGCCAGCGTGGTAATGTCTGTTCACACTGACACATGACGGGGCGGTGCTGCATCTACTAGATGAATTGGAAAGGTCGACTTCCTGTCTAGTGTGACACAAAACCACAAACACCTTCTGTTTATCAGAAGACCACAATAAAAAGTGTGGGGAAGAAAACAAGGTAGAGTCAAACCAACACGGTGCTGTGTGTAGCAGAGAGGAACTGCGCCCTCTGGTGTCCTGTAGCGGCACTGCCGTACTGCAATTTGTTTCGTCACGCGCGATCGCTTTAACAATATTGTAAAAAAAAAAAAAAAACTACACGGACGTCCTAATAAATGTATACATTTTTTAAATCCGCTGAATCATAAGATGGTTTTCACTCAAATACAAAAACCAACTCGGAGGACAGTGGCGCCGGATGGGCGGGGACTATGTCATTAAAAACAAGATGCATGTGACGTCACTGCCCCGTCACTGACACTGACACAGAGGCTCCAGTCTCTTGGGCGACCGGAGGCAGAAAAACAGCACAGACGGGACCTCGACCGCAAACATAACGGACATCAAAGATTGTGAACGCACGCGGACAGAGGTCGCTTCTCGATGAGCGCGTGAAAAAACAAAACAAAAAACAAAACACCGTCCAGTCGCTGATGCTCGGTTTTTCTCGACGACCGTCGTCCGGACTCGGAGCGAAGGACGGAGGAACCTTCAGAGGAACCTTCTTCAGAGGAACCTTCAGAGGAACCTTGAGCTTCCATCTGGTGCTGGACATCATGACTGATGTGTAGTCACACGAAACACAACAATATTCCAACCAAGACCTGTCACCAGGAGATGACAACTCTCCCTCTGTGTGTGTGTGTGTGTGTGTGTGTGAGGTGATCGGGTTAGACGTGTATTATCGTGTAAGCTGTCCAGCTGAAGGGTCACTGGAATGACAGTTGTGGCTCAGCTCTCTGAGGGAAGCGGCCACTGACAAAACAGTCTGACGCTGGTTTTTCCTTCCTCCGATTAATTTTTAGAGGTTATATTTAGATACACCCCCCCCCCACCTCGGCCTCACCAGAGCCCCTCCCCCCCCCTGCCACAGATACACGGTCCGCCTCCCTGAAGAAAACATCAACATCCGCCATCGACTCCCAACATCAGCATTCTGGAGCCGCTTTACGCAACAACCGTCGTCGAACCTGCGCGCTGACACATTAAAGAAGCAACACGACCGCAGCTGCCGCGCGCATCCAGGACGTCGAATCAGCTGTGGCGGACCCCCCCACCCCCCAGCACCAGTCACACCATAATAGCCATGGTGGGGTAGTAGACGACATTGCAGCTTAAGGCTTTCGGGCTGAGGTGGTGGACAGCTGAGTTTCCGCAGGACGGCGGTCGATGATAGTCGACGGCTCGACGCACAGCTCAGGGCAAACAAAGCGGCAGAAGCAGGAGCAGGTCTGGAGGAGGGAGAGGTGGAGAGCAGCGGAGAGCAGCTTACCTGCCTTTGCAATGTGATTCAAGTTGTAAACGAGCTGTGACACACAGTAGAAAGGACGATTGGTAAAGCACAGCTTCAAGTCTTCAAGTGAGGTAGGTAAAGCACCAGGGTAGAAAATAAAAGGCTTTCTTCGCAGAAGAAGGGCTTGGTGTAAAAATATGACGCTGACGACCTCAGATCATAACATCATCAGCAGCAGCTGCTCCTCTGGATGAAGCTTTCTCCTCCTCCGCTGCAGGTTCCCCTCTTGTTTATTGCTGCCTCCAGCTGATCCTCGGATCAGAATGTAGAACGTACAAAACAGCTGATTGTGGGATCACAATACGACAGACTCCGCCCCCCGCCCACTCCGAGCCAACCAGCCAATCTGAATATTACACAAGCCACAAGCCGGGCCAGTGGGAGGGACGGAGGGCGGGCGGGGGAGGGGCGAGGCAGGCGGCGACTCTTCGTCCTCTCAGCTGATCCCTGATCAGCCTCGCGCTCTCCGGGCCGGCCAGTGCGGGGCTCCGGCAGGAGGTGGAGGTGGGGGATGGTAAACCCAGGCCTGGCAACCCTCGTGCGGGTGTGTTGACAGTGACAGTGTTGGGACTGTTAACTTGCCGATCGAGGCTGTTTCTCCTCCTCCTCCTCCAGTGGCAGCAGCAGCAGCAGCAGCAGCAGCAGCAGCAGCAGCAGCAGCGGCAGCTCGCCTGTTGTGTAAAGCGACACTTTGAACCTGACGCTCTCTTATCGTTACATAATGGCTTCGACAACCTTTGAAGTTCTGGCGGAGAGGTGGTTGCAACAGCACGCGGCATCTTCGCGGTCACATTCATTTGCCTTCAACCTCGTATGTAAATAGACCCTCCTCCTCCCCCCTCTCTGGATCAATCTGGATCAGCCAATCAGACGCGCCGTATCTGAATGCAGCATTTGATGAGCCAATGAGCTGCAGGGAGGTTTGAAGCGCGCTATTGGTCAGTTTTCACCCTGCATCCTGTGAAGCCCTGAGGCTGCTCAGCACTGAAGCCTGCAAACTAAACTCTGTCCATTTAACATGTACTGTACATGTGTGTGTGTGTGTGTGTGTGAGCATTGAAGGTGTGACATCATTCTTTGTTGTGATTAAAACCAAAAAGCACCTGAGCCTCTTCCTGTCAATATTTGTAACCTACATTTAAGAATAAAACTTTAAGCACAGCAGCCCATGTGTTTGTGAGTGTGTGTTGCTGTTTGTGCACGTTTTTGTCAGAATGTGTTTTTTGGAAACTAGCCAGCTGTGACGACACCTGAGCTGCAGGATGTACAGGTACTACCAAAACATGAGAATATCCAGTAAAAGTTGTTTTATTTTGGCAATTTAACATAAAAGATGAAAGCAACACATTTTATTGAGCCATTCCACGCAAATTGACATCTCAAGCAGTTCCTTGTTGTCACTTTGCTGATTAAGATTTTCAGCTTATTAAAACCACAAACCCACAAACTCAGTTTCAAATTTGAGTTTTTTTTTAAGCTGCAAGACCTGATCAGCAAAATCCAAAGAAATAAAAACTTGAAATATATTGATTTGCATATTATTCCTTTATATAATATGTCACATTCACCTTTTAAGTTGAATTGCAGAAATACAACAACCTCTTCAGGATGCTCTAATGTTCTGGCTAGTACCTGCACACTTGGCCAAACAAGCCGTGTGGCTCATTTAGGATGACAGGCGTGTGAAATTCTGCCATTAAAGTGTTTTAAATGTTTACTTTCAGAATTTGTTCTAAATGTGTGTGTGTGTGTGTGTGTGTGTGTGTGTGTGTGTGTGTGTGTGTGTGTGTGTGTCTGGAGGGAAACCTCACGTCCTCACCTGCAGCACAGAAGGTGTCAAAGTGTTTTGGGGTGAGAAAATACTTTGGTAGCAAAGTGAGTACAGTGCATTCACCATCAGCATGATCTGCTGCAGCTGTGCAACAGCTGTTCAACGGAACGTCATGACGACGCTTCAGTCGTCTCTCACTGGTTCCTCACAGTGACAACCAGCTGGCAGCCCTCACATGACCTCTGCAGTGGTTCTCCACTGGTGCTGGACTCTCAGGACATTCCACAAGAATAAAAAACACGAGCCCACTTTCTATCACGTCCAGGCAATAAATCGCTGAAACGATTGAATTTAATTGTGTGTGCTGCAAAATAAATGGCCAACATTTTCTCCATGTACTTTAAAATCTCTTTGTTTGAAAAAAAAGAAGGTTAAAGTCCCAGTGATGCAGTGCCCCAGAGTCACTGTGTGATCCAACCCCCCAAGTCCAGCCCTGAGGACTGAGTGCCAAGCAGGGAGTCTTGGCAGTGGGGTCTTTGCTGTGACCCGGCCGGGGATCGAACCCACAACCTCCCAGTCTCAGGACGGACACTCTGCCACTGCAACCACTGAGCAGGGAAACTCAACCCAATGAAAACCTGGGTCTTGAGCCACCAGTTGAGAAACGCTGCTGTGCACTGCAGTCACTGGACCTCCAGGGGATGGAAGCCCAGTAGGCAGCGTTAGGATGGAGGATCACATTGTGGGTGAACAGCAGCAACGACTGGATGGCGTCATGTCATGCAGACACTCGTGTGAGAGGATTGTCTCCAGCTCTGTGGTGGTGCTGGGCCAGGAAGCCTGAGGAAGCCTGAGTGCAGGTCACGAGGCACCAGGAGGTCCAACCCTGGAGCAGCCGCACCTTCATGAGGCAGGGCTCAGAAGATGACTGAGAGTGTCGGTCCTGTCCAACCTTGTTCAATGATACCGTGACTCAACGTCTCCACTGTCAAACTGCACACAAAAGAACCACGCCTAGCTAGCAGGCTAGTCCCCACCACCACACACACACACACACACACACACACACTCTTCTGACGTGGACCTTGGCAAAGCAGTGAGAGATGATGCGAGAGACGCAGCTCCTCTCAGCAGGCAGATAAGGTTTCAACCTATACAGTTACCAGGTGCTAGGCAACTCATGCAAATGCACACACACACACACACACACACACACACACACACACACACACACACACACACACACACACACACACACACTGATGGTATCTGGATCCTCGCAACGCAAACACAAAGTTTTGGCCAGAACAGTCTGTGTGTGTGTGTGTGTGTGTGTGTGTGTGTGTGTGTGTGTGTGTGTGTGTGTGTGTGTCGGTGGCTCACATTGTGTTACGTTGTAAAAGTTGTTGCCATCAGGCTGCTGATAACATGCCTAATGTTGTATTAAAGGCTGATTAGAGTTGTGTGTGTGTGTGAAGTCAGCTGCTATCTGGAGCTGCACTGTCTGTCACTGCTGTTCCCAGTGGAGCTCTCACACCAGTTCCTCCAGGACTCCCACAGCCACCAGCACCAGCAGCACCATCTGAAGGGAGAAGTGGGTGAAAGGTCACAGCAGCCTCTTGCACCACCCGGTGGCCTCCTGGTGCAGGGAGCTGCTGGTGCAGCTGCATGCCAGGCCTGGGCCAGCTGACTGAGGCTTACTATGGAACGCACGCATGCATGCATGTAGCAGGCCTGCGTGTTGTTTGTGGTTAAAGGCAGAGGCGTGGCCATGCACATGTTGACTCAGTGCTGTCTGTGCTGTGTTGACACTGGAGACACTCAGGGAACCTGTTTGTGGGGAGCAGATATTTGATTTGACAACACATCACATCTGTGACCCAATGATTCACAGGGTCACTCAGTCTGCCTGTCTGTCTGTCTGTCTGTCTGTCTGTCTGTCTGCCTGCCTGTCTGTCTGTCTGCCTGCCTGTCCTACTGTCTGTCTGTCTGCCTGTCTGTCCTACTGTCTGTCTGTCTGCCTGTCTGTCTGTCTGCCTGTCCTACTGTCTGTCTGTCTGTCTGTCTGTCTGTCCTACTGTCTGTCTGTCTGCCTGCCTGTCTGTCTGTCTGTCTGCCTGCCTGCCTGTCCTACTGTCTGTCTGTCTGTCTGTCTGTCTGTCCTACTGTCTGTCTGTCTGCCTGTCTGTCTGTCTGCCTGTCCTACTGTCTGTCTGTCTGTCTGTCCTACTGTCTGTCTGTCTGTCTGCCTGCCTGCCTGTCCTACTGTCTGTCTGTCTGTCCTACTGTCTGTCTGCCTGTCCTACTGTCTTTCTGTCTGTCTGTCTGTCTGTCCTACTGTCTGTCTGTCTGTCCTACTGTCTGCCTGTCCTAGTGTCTGTCTGTCAGTCTGCCTGCCTGTCTGTCTGTCTGCCTGTCCTACTGTCTGTCTGTCTGCCTGCCTGTCTGCCTGCCTGTCCTACTGTCTGTCTGTCTGTCTGTCCTACTGTCTGTCTGTCTGTCCTACTGTCTGTCTGTCTGCCCGTCTGTCTGCCTGTCTGTCTGTCTGCCTGTCTGTCTGCCTGTCTGTCCTACTGCCTGCCTGTCCTCCTGTCTGCCTGCCTGTCCTCCTGTCTGTCTGTTTTGTTGGCTGTTGTTTTTTCTTGCAGTGCGCTGTTGACAGTGTACAGGCAACAAAACAGCAACAAAAAACAACAAGTTACATCATCACCAACAAGGATGATTACGTGTTTTTTTTCTAATGATTCAATACAATATAGTAAATTCCCCTGCAGGTGTGAAGCTGCAACTGCAGGTCACTCCTGCACACAACAAATCAACCACTTACATTTCACCACAGGTGCAATAAAACACTTATTTATAAACATTTGGGTTTAAAACACCAATTCAGACTTGTAAACATTGTGTGTACTTATACTTTATGCCATGTGACTTCTTTGCTTTGCACTGCACTGCTGCTGTAACTCAGCCGACTCTCCCAGTGCAGGATAAATAAAGTCAGTGTGATGCTGATACATTTGAATCACGTGTGTTGTGACTGTTTCACTTGGTGGCTGTGTTTGCTGAGCGCTGTGTTGTCCTCCTCTCCTCCTCCTGCTCCTCCTCCTGACCTCCTCCTGCTCCTCCTCCCAGGCCTCTGAGGCCTCGGTGGCCCCGCCTGCTCTGGCTGCTGCTGCTGGGTGATAAGACGTCCAGTCTGAGATGATACTGGGTCAGACCTTGTGTGCTGCCAGCAGCAGTTTGTGTTACCTGCCATGACATAAGAGAGCAGGCTGTTCATGTTTCACGTTTGTGCAAAGAAAAGCACGGGGGAAAAAAAAGTTGGATATTTTTGGAAAGTGTCTGGCATAGCGAGACCGTTTAAAGGTTATGGAAGCCACCTGACACGCAGAGCAGCACTGCAGGATGGAGGTTCTGCCACTAGGGTGCCCTTGATGTAAACAATCATAATTTGTTCACCTGAGAATCTAACTTGCACTAAAAGAGTTCCTTTTTTGGATAGTGATATTAATAATAAAGAGGAAAAACAACAATAACTGTGGCAGAAAAATGCAGCGGCATCTTTACAGCTACACACAAGGTTACTGCCTTCACTTCTGCACACGTAACACACTAGAACAGGGGTGGTGGTGGTGGGGGGGTGGGGGGTGCTGGTTGGAAATCGTGCCAACGTCCCGGAGCACGTTATCGCTATCGCGCTACACTAACGTGCAGGCAAAGTTTCGTTGGGGGGGGGGGCCGAATGTGGCCCGCGGGCCGTACTCCCAGGTCTGCACTAGAATATATATATATCAAATATTGTGGTCTGTAGTTTGAAGTTTATATTATATTATATTATATTATATTATATTATATTGTGCTCTCTTCAGTGTCCTGGCTGTCGGAGGGGTTTCCGCTGCTGCCTTTGTCTTCTAGCTTTGCCTCAAACCTCCTCCAAACCCGCTTGGCTTTATTTTCCAGGGTGTTTTTGGATTTGCTCACTCCGCCCTCGTTGGATGGAGTCCATGAGACACACAAACATCTGCTTGTGTCTGCCTGCGCACTGCACAACCTTTTCTCTTTGTGTTTATTAATAAACAGCGTTGAACTAAGTGAGCTGGCTGGCTGGCTGGCTGGCTGGCTGGCTGGCTGGCTGGCTGGCTGGCTGGCAGGCTGCTGGAAGTGTGCGGCCACAGATAAAGAATTCCTCTCTGCAGCTCTTGTTGCATTACAGTGTGTCTGCAGCACACGCTGCTCCCAACCGTCCCCAGATAACCCTGACTGCAGCGCACACACACACACACACACACACACACACACACACACACACACACACACACACACCATGGTGGACTCTCTGGATGACTAAAACAAGGCCGATGTCAACCAGTGAGCCTGCTCCTGCTCCTGCTCCTGCTCCTGCTCCTCCTCCTCCTCCTCCTGCCCCCCCCACCCCACCCCCACCCCCCCAGGCTGTCCTATGACCACCCTCAGCCTCAGGGTCATGCATGAGTGCCGTGCTGTCCCTACAAGGCCTCCTCAGCAGCAGGCCAGTCACTCTTGTTCTTCCACAAGCACTCTCTGCTCCTCGCAGCCATCAGGAGACAACGCAACATGGAACTTTTCTCTTGGATGACGACATGACGATACACTTATGTGTACGACCCCCCCCCCCCTCTCCCCCCCGGGGTGCGTGCCCAGACATGTCCCTTGACTTTGACCACAACGTGGCCTTGGCGTCTATAAATATCCTTCAAGCGAGGGTGAAACAGGGAAAGTCAACATTTCGGACGTCAAAGTCCGCGGGCGTGTTCACGCAAGACTTCTGACGTCACCATCTGCGTCCGTTCCGCTCGCGGCACTCGCGGCGTCTTCTGCTGCCGGACTTGACGAACAAGAAGAACAATGAAGCAGTGACGTTACGGAGCTGCCAGTGGGCGAACCAACAGGTGGATGTTATGATCCACAGTTTCATAACTCGCTGTCAGGCCGGGACCAAAATAACTTCCGTCCGTCACCGGCAGCTCGCCACACTCACATTCAAATGAAGCCAGAAGCGCCTTTGACGTCACGCAGGGGTTGTAGCTCAGTGGTAGAGCGCGTGCTTTGCATGTACGAGGCCCCGGGTTCAATCCCCGGCAGCTCCACATCTTTTTCACGTCACCTGAAGACTGAACTGGTTGCTGTTCCACTGCCCGAGCGTGATTCTGTGTTTTCATTCTTTCATTTTCTATTCAAAGCACCTTGAAATGGGAACTTCAATCTCTACTCTGTACAACGTGTGCAAATGACTACTAAAAAAAAACAACAAAAACCGAGCAAAAGCCCTGTTTGTTCGTAATTAGGTTGGCAGCCACATTTTCAACCAGTCACGTGGCTAAATTTTCAAAATAAAAGGGGTTTCATTTTAATATTTCAGACTGAACAAATGTGAAATAACAACACAAACATGCTGTGGAAGCAAAACTAGGAATATCCGCAGAAGAATATTAAACTTGATCTTTACGCTAAGCGGCTGAGGCGGACGTCATCGAGGCACTGCTGCCTCAGCTGGCTGCCCACTGCAGGAGGAGCTGGGCTACAAAGTTAGAAGGGCAGCAGCGGGACGACGCTGCGCTGGAGAAACAAGAGAAAGAGGCCACACACACACACACACACACACTCACACACACACACACACACACACACACACACACACACTCACACTGACTTCCTGCTGTTAGCACGTCCAGCAGGGCTGCTAGCCACGCACCACTCTGCTGTACAGGTCTCTCTCTCTCTCTCTCTCTCTCTCTCTCTCTCTCTCTCTCTCTCTCTCTCTCTCTCTCTCTCACACACACACACACACACACACACACACACACACACACACACACACACACACACACACACAGACTTCCTGTTGTTAGCACGTCCAGCAGGCTGCTAGCCACGCACCACTCTGCCATCTGCCAGCATGAAACAAGACCACTGTACAGCTGTACAGGTCTCTCTCTCTCTCTCTCTCTCTCTCTCTCTCTCTCTCTCTCTCTCTCTCTCTCTCTCACACACACACACACACGTGGCCCACTTTCCACAGTTCAAGCCACTTACTCAGCACACAGAGGACCTGAACACCTCAGTTTACATCACGACCCCCAAGGTCGAGTCAGGAGCTCGCTCTCTCTCTCTCTCTCTCTCCATCTCTCTCTCTCTCTCTCTCTCTCTCTCTCTCTCCCTCTCTCTCTCTCTCTCTCTCTCTCTCTCTCCCTCCCCCTCTCTCTCTCTCTCCTAACGCTCAGATGGTGCTCTGTACATCCACTGCAGATGTCATTGCAACATGTTTTTTGCACTACGTTGCCGTGCAGACAGTTTCACACTGCTGCTGAGGAAACATCCTCTGCAGCTTGCACAAGATGCCACTGCATTGAGAAACCAGGCCCTTGTGAAAGGTCAGTGTGTTCGCCCTGCCAGTGAGCCCTGAGGGAGTCATCCTAAGGGGATCAATAAAGTCTATCTATCTATCTATCTATCCATTATCTATCTATCTATCTATCTATCTATTATCTATCTATCTATCTAGTCAGCTGCTCACCAACACTCACAGCCCTTTGACACCAGAATGCAACTGGTTTCTTTTAAGATTGAAAATCAAGTTTAAATGGGTCTAAAATAGATCTAAACAATAATAACAATAATAATAATAATAATAATAATAATAATAATAATAATAATAATAATAATAATAATAATGATGGATTGGATTTATAAAGCACTTTTATGAGAGACCTCGACAGGATTCTGGATAAATGATGCAATCATGCAAAGCCGCTCTTGTGTTTAGCTTGACAAATGGACCTTTCCCAGTCCAATGGCTTTGTCCTCTCTCTCTACTCACCTGTGTGTGTTTGTTCACCTGGTGGACAGCTGCTTGTGTACTTGTCGACGTCACTGCTACTTTGCTGCAATCAGTGGATGTTTTCCGCTGAATGTTTCTCTCATCACTGTCATCACAATGTTACTGACCTCCACATCCATGACCTGGCTGCTGCTGCTGCTGCTGCTGCTGCTGCTGCTGGTACCGCTGACCCGGAACCACTGCTGACATGGACATTCTTGGTGTTCTACTGCCCTCTGGCGGTTGTACTTGGAATAGTTGCTCGGCCTATTTATCAACAGGTGCAAACGCTAGATGGCGCCAACTCCCCTTTTATAACTTATGTTCTTTGTTGACTTTTTTTTTTTGCACAAGTTTCCTACCAATCAAACTATATGATCGCCACTTGAATCTAATGTATTTATTTGAGTGAAATCATTCAAAAAAAAACATCATTTTCCTGCACCCACATCTGCTGATCAAGGTGGATCTTCACTGAAGGTTGGTAATGAAGAGTCAAGTGAGTCTGTACAAGCAAACCCACCCTGTTTTTGTGAGTGTGTTTACATCAAATGTGCGCTTATGTCCTCGTGTGGTTGTCGTTGGAACTCCGTCTCAGTGTAGTTGTACACTTTGATAACGCTGGATGGCGCTCGTTCCCGTTTAGTTCTCATTGTGACGTCAAGGGACGTGAGAATAAGTTTGACCTGCCAGCAACAGCAGAACAGTGTTTGGTTCAGTTTTAGTTCTTTCTACCCTTTTTTACAGAAAGTAAATGATCATGTCATAATACTTCTGCAGGGGTGAAATGATTCATTATCATCATCCTCCAATATTCTAACATTAAAAAAACAAAACATCAATTAAAGTGAAGACAGACAGCTTTTAAAATTCTTAGTTCTTAATCTTCTAGCTGCTCCCTCTAGGGGGCGCCACATGATCACTTAGGTCGCCCTACTGTGATTTACTTTTGCTGCTGCTGCAGTTGCTGCTACTATAAACTACTACTACTACTACTACTACTACTACTACTAATAATAATAATAATAATAATAATAATAATTCAAGTTATTGTTATATTGCCATAATATTTTGTACATTTTAAATGTAAACGTGAAGCTTTAGGATGAAAAAGGTCCAGAGAATACAAAAGCCTTTAGAACCAGAGCATCAACAAGTGACCTCCAATAACCTTTCATGGCGTCATAAACAGCAAGTGAAAGGGAGACCATGTGGTCGTCTGCTTGATGAGGCCGGAGCCTCAGAAATCTGGAGGCCAATCACATTCTGAACCAACTAGGAAATGAATGCCAGTATTAAAAACATGGACCACATCTCTGTGACGGAAGCTCCTTCAATGACTGACTGGAGAAATATTACACAGAAATGCTTTTCACACCTTCAACTATGATGAGAGGAGAGGCCCCCTGTGTTACAGACAGAAGAGAAGAAAAAGAAGAGGGCGAGCGATTCCAGATGTCCTTGAAGGTTCTTGTGCACTTTGGAGGAGGACATTTGCAAGAGTGCAGATAAGAAGGGTGCAACTGGAGCTTCCTCCCAAAGACCTGCATTCTAGGCTCACTGGCAACACCAAAGAGCTGCTAGGTGTGAATGTGAGTGTGATGACTGTTTCTCTCTATTGATGAGGTCCTGGATGGAGCAGCATCTTGGAAGCCCACCTCCCACCTCCCACCTCCCCTTTGCACCTCCACCATCCTGAGTGCAGGAGAAGTGGATTTAATCTGAATGCCAATGTGATCATTAGTATTATTTCCCACATTTATTATTGGAGTACAGATGTAGTCGCCTCTATCACCCACAAGGTGGAGTATGTAGGCCCGAAAGCACATTTTGGGAGCATTACAGTCATCAAAGTATAAATACAAGAACTTGTTTTTTCCGCTTCATTAAAAAAAGTTTTTTTGGTTTCAGCACCTCTGAATCTACAAACTACAGTGTTGGGCAAGCCAGTGGATGGACTGTGACTGCTTCATGCGCTCACACAGTCGCTGATGCTGATTGAAAATGTGTCTGCTGGAATAATAAGTTATTTTAAAGGGAGTTTGTACAGACTGTGTTTGTGGGAGTGTGTGTCCATAAAAGCAGCTCTGCATTCCACTGGGATAATCTTATCTCCCTCCTGCTGAGCTTATGGACCCCGGAACCCCCCCCCCCCCCACACACACACACACACACACACACACACACACTCCATTTCACACATGTATAAACAAACAGACAAACGCAGAGACTCGCAGTGACTGTGAGGAGATTTCTGGTGTGAAAGTTCCCTGTTTTTCCTTTTAATTTAATCAGCACGTCCGGCCTTGGAGGTGCCTGATTTCATCCGTCTGTGTCAGGAAAGAAAATGCAATCAATTATCAGTAAATGCACCCAAGTGGTCACTACTTGACAAAAAACAAAATGAGTGTGTTGAGCTGGAAAAACTGGAAACAAAATGCATTTGTGCACTTGAGCATAAAAAGAGTCAGCGTCGTAGTTGCAGTATTAGCAACCTGCTGACGTACAAAGTAAGAGTGAAACACTGCGATACATCAGAAAACAAAGCTAATTCAATTATTTGGCAACTTGTTGAAATTACTGCCATTGAATTATTTTTTAGGAAAAAGTATTTTCTTGTTTTAATCTGAGGAAAACTACCAGAGGCAAGAGATCAGTTAAAGCTTAAAACAACACACCATCAACAACAACAACAACACCACCAAGCTGCAACCCCCCAAGCAGCCAAGGCCTTGGCGTAAGACGACGACACAGCGGCAGAATATTCAAGTCAAATGTAAAATAAAGCACCGAGCGAGCGGCGCACCCCCCCCATCCCTCTGAAAGAGCGCAGCAACAAAAGGCTCATCAGCCCCAGTCGTTAGTGCATCGTACCTGAAGGTGTGTCAGGAAAGACAACAGTGCATGTGGACGTGCGCATAAGTGATGGCTATCTTGCTCTTAGCTGCTGCATGAGGACAAAGCAGCAGGATGGGAGGCCCTCAGCCCATCAGCCGGTCACATCTCTCCAGAAAAGTCAGTGTGGAATTTGTCAGGATGGTAAAATATGAATATTCTGGAGTTGAACTACAGCAGAGGGTTTGGCTTAGCGCAGGGTTCACCATCACAGGTTGTAGAGCGCTCGCTATTTTAGCAGCAGTTCTTCCCCTGGCCCAGCATTGGATGGTGGAATACATTCCTCACTGCTTTGATAATCTAGGCCAAGATCAAAGTGTGTGCTCTCATACTTGAAGAACATTGTTGCTTTAAGTTGATATTGTGGCCCAATCCTGCCTGAGTTAACGTCTCAACATTTCACCGTCTGTCTTCTGAATCCAGTGAACTCAGTGGATCGCCTCTGCCGCCTGCCTCCCTCCCCCGCTGGCCAACCAGTGCCAATCTCCCCTGGAGCTTCTGAATTGGTGCACCAACAAAAAGCACTTTGACCTCATCAATGTGCAACGTTGTCACGCCCCTTTGAATGAAAGCAGCGATGTAAAATGCGCATAGGCGGTCGTTAGCTCGTCGTTAGCTTCCCTGCGAATGAGGACAAAACACTGGGAGACAGGCGGCGCTGTTTTGAAATGCAAAGTGTGGATTAAAAAAGCCCTGGTGGACTTGTGCTGCACTTGAGGCTGAAACAGCAGGTCTGGAGTCAGCCGCCTTCTTCTCACACACCTTACACATTTCAGTCATGATGAATAAGAAACAGTCGAGTCAATCTATACGCAACAAACACACACGAGCAGACGTGCAGGAGGCAGAGAGAAGCAAGGTTTGAAATGTAGTGTTTTCAACTTTGTTCACAAAAACAAAATCACAACTGTGTCCTCGCTCCACACAATGTATCAACCTACACGCACTGCTTCCACACAAAAACAACCGTTTCTCCTTTCAACCTCCCAGAGGGGCCAGTTTGGTTCAAGTTGAAAGCAGCACAACAACAACAACAACAACAACAACACAACAACAGCCTGTCCACCAGTGAAGGCCTTGTTGAAATGTGCTCCAGATGAGAAACTCACTACTTCCCACCTTCTTTCTTTCTCACTGTTTCTTTACTGGACAGTTTTGGTGCTGATGATTTCTTTCATTCTTTTTTTGAGACTTTTTCTGTTTTCATTTGTTCGCCTGGCATAATATTCGCTCCCGGCCGAGATACATTCATGAGCCACTGCAGTTGAACGACTCACTCACTGATCCGTGCCAGTGTGAGTGATTTTTCTCTCTCCAGGGTTTAATGTAAACTATTATCACACGGGCCTCATGTGGCCATTTTGTGTATTCCATACATTGATGACAACACAACAATTGAGGTGACTGTCTTTACGCAGTCCGAGAGAGAAAACTGAGCGTGAAAGTCAACGTTTAACTGATGACAAAGTCACTTCACACCATCAAGTCGGGATGTTTCCTCCTCAAAAGGCAACACATAGCTACCAAGCCATCCCTGTCCACCCTGCACTGAGTCTCCATGCAGCTGATTGCACTCCTCACCACTCCTCATCATTATCTGCATCTGTGGACATCGATGGCTTGATGTCCCGCTGCACTGACACTGAAGGTGTTTGAGTGTCGTTCAGCAGCTTCACCTCAGACAGGAAGAGAAGAGACAACATCTGTTCCGTGGAGCAAACTATGCCTGTGTGTGTGTGTGTGTGTGTGTCACGGGGTCAGTGCAGCCCCCCTAGAACAGATTGTGTGCAAACTGCGCGTGCTCGGAGGGACACATTGGGCGGTGTGCAAATCAGCTGCTTTCGCTCCGAGGGCCTCGTTCAGACCGTGAACGCACCATCGCACCTCACGAGCCCGTTTGTCTATTTTTCCGCGCGCGCCCTCCGACACTGCGCAACTTCAAGCCCCCGCATGGCACCGGTCTGAAGACGCGCTAGAACCACCGCACACCTGACGGCGGCGCAAACACGAGTCAGATGACTTTCACGTGCGCCTTCGCTGTTCGGCCCCTTGTTTTTACTGCTGCCCTCACCCCCCTCACCCCACTCCCCGTGACCTCCAGTCTACGTGGCGTCGGCGTCAACGAGCCCCTAACGATGTGTGAACTGTTGGGCATGCAGCGACAATGGCGCCTGCAGACAGGTGCACTGCACACTGATCTCAGAGCGGCTGGAGGTCCGAGCCGCTGGAGAGGCGGCAGCTCGCGCTATCTATCTCTCTCTCTATCTATCTATCATCTATCTATCTATCTATCTATCTATCTATCTATCTATCTATCTATCCATCTATCATCTATCTATCTTCTATCTATCTATGTATCATCTATCTATCTCTCTATCTATCTATCTATCTATCATCTATCTATCTATCTATCTATCCATCCATCTATATATCTATGTATCATCTATCTATCTATCTCCCTCTCTATCTATCATCTATCTATCTATGTATCATCTATCTATCTCTCTATCTATCCATCTATCATCTATCTATCTTCTATCTATCTATGTATCATCTATCTATCTCTCTATCTATCTATCTATCATCTATCTATCTTCTATCTATCTATGTATCATCTATCTATCTCTCTATCTCTCTATCTATCTATCATCTATCTATGTATCATCTATCTATCTATCTATCTATCTATCTATCTATCTCTCTCTCTATCTATCTATCATCTATCCATCTATATATCTATGTATCATCTATCTATCTATGTATCTCTCTATCTCTCTATCTATCATCTATCTATCTATCATCTATCTATCTATGTATCATCTATCTATCTATCTCTCTCTCTCTATCTATCTATCATCTATCTATCTATCTATCTATGTATCATCTATCCATCTATCTATCTATCTATCTATCTATCTCTCTCTCTATCTATCTAGTTAAGCTTTTTTAATCAGTCAGTTTCATGAACTCAGCTGCAACCCCACGTGCCTGTCCAGTGATCTACATTTTTATTTACCCCTTGACTTTACCGTAATAAATCACACAGTTGTTCAACTGCTACTTTAGTTTTAATCCGCCTCGAGCGATTCCTCTTGGCCGGTATGAATCACACCCCTCATACTAAATAAAAAATAAAATCTGAATTCAAATGGAATGGCTTTTCTTCAAATGATTCCCCCCACAGTAATCGTTACTTTAATCCCACCAATGTCTTCAAAGATCGATATTTGTTGCGTTTAAAGTGAAGCTACAGTGAAGTTACAGCTATGAGGCAATGCGGTGATTTTCAACAGCATCTTTGTTGGAGCCAAACGAAGGTAAAGTGCTGAACATCATCTCGCCGTGTCCCTGAAGGCAGCTGAAGGCTCCTGAAGGCAGCAGCGCCGCCAGGAACCTCTCCAGGGTCACACCACCGTATTGTTCGCGTCCTTCATTTTCGCCCAGCTCGTGCTGCGAGCCTGCTGTGAGATGAAAGAGCGGCTCTTTCATCTCACTGCGGCCAGTTCCTGCAGTGGTGCAGCTGAGGATGAATTGACACTGTGATAAACTGCAGACAGACAGAGCGAGCTGTGTCCCGGACCTTCAGGGAGTCTCCACCTCACCGAGCTGGTCCCGAGGTGTTCAACAGAGCCAACAGAGGGCGCTGAAGCTTCAGTTTACAGGACGACACGAGCTGAGACCGGAGCTCAGTGAAGATCGATACTCGCTGATTTCATTTCATCCCTGCTCAGAAAAAAACAACTAGTTGTAACTTCAGCTGCGCTGACGAGGTGGAGGTGATGGAGGTGGTGGTGGTGGTGGTGGGGGGGGCAAGGTAAAGACTGCGCCACTTGAACCGTGAAATGCGCAATTAGATTTGCGCTTTGTTGTCGGAGCTCTGCTGGCACTCGGGCACCTGCGGTGAGGTGGGGAGGGGGCGCCCTGGGGGAGGGAGGGTGGGTGTGTAGGAGGAGGGGTGGGTGTGTCTTAGGGGGGCGGAGACGTGACCGCCCAGCCCACCGCTCGTGCGCCTCGTCGCTATATGAGGAGGAAACTTCAGGGAGCTCCTCAAACTCTGGACTCAACTCTGCTGAGCTGCGGCTGCGCACTGACCGACCGACAGACCGACAGACCGACTCCTCCTGGACCCCGCGCCGTCGCTGGAATATCACGTGGCTTTGGATTTTTGCTGCCTTGGTCCCAGACTTCATCATGCCGCGCTCCTTCCTGGTCAGGAAGTCCTCCACCAATAAGAAGCCCTGCTACTGGGAGCGTCACGCCGGTGAGTTGGTCCTCTTGCCTCAGTCTAGACCGGGTGGGGGGCAACTGGTGGGCCACCTGGGTCCTCCAGTGTATCTATCATGGGATGTGTAGAAAACATGTTGTTTTAATGTCGGTTGAAAATGAGGCGGAGCAAAGTTGCAACATTTCTGCATTTCTTCATTGAAATGACTGAAAACACAGGAAAAATGTATGAGATACAAATATTGTGTGACTTACTGGTTAATAATAATAAGTTTGGTGGGCTGGATTTAAGAGCCACATTTGGCCCCCGGGTCGTAGTTTGCCCATGCCGGGTCTAGAATCACTGCTGGTGGTCCTGGTTGCACAGAGCCGGACCACCAGCAGCTCCTCACTGGGGCTCATCACTGCGGCTCCTCACTGCTGCTCCTCACTGGGGCTCCTCACTGCTGCTCCTCACTGCGGCTCCTCACTGCGGCTCCTCACTGGGGCTCCTCACTGCGGCTCCTCACTGCTGCTCCTCACTGGAGCTCCTCACTGCAGCTCACTGGGGCCTCAGGAAGAGAAAACGTCCTCCGTGTTGCTGTGACACCAGGAATGAAAACCAGTTTAGAGCCACATTAGACCAGTTGATGCTGGAGTCTCAGGACCATCATCTTCATCATCTTCATCATCATGAACGCTGGCCCACTGTCTGTCCTGTCAATGATTGAATTGAGTTCATGTATATAAGTGTGTAAATTTATACATTTGAAAATCCATGTAAAGGGAAAAGTGAGGGTCGCGAGCCATCAGTTGAGAAACGCTGCTGTAGATCACATGACTAACAGTCTCCCCTCCCTCCCCCCAGTGGTGGTCCCGCCCTCCCCCCAGGACGACGTGCTGCTCCCCCTGCAGGGCTACGTCTCCCCTCTCACCTGCTACGTCACCCAGCTCTTCCCCAGTGGCTCCGCCCCCATGGCCACGCCCCCTGCCTCCATCCTGGGCCCGGTGGACCTGAGCAGCTGCTGCAGCTCCAGCTCCTCCCCCTGCAGCAGCGAGGGGGAGGAGGACGGCGGCCGCACCTCCGACCCCCCCAGCCCCGACGTGGCTCCGCCCCTCTACCACTGCAGTCGCTGCAGCAAGAGCTACAAGAGTGCCAAGGCCCTGGCGGCCCACCAGCTGCAGCTCCAGCACCACCCGCACCAGCAGCAGCAGCAGCAGCTCCTGCCTCAGATCCCCGAGCCCTGCCCCCCCCCGGAGCCCTCGGACCGCCCAGTGTACCCCTGCAACCACTGCACTAAGGAGTACAGCAGCGTGGGGGCGCTCAAGATGCACATCCGCTCCCACACGCTGCCCTGCGTCTGCTCCACCTGCGGCAAGGCCTTCTCCCGACCCTGGCTGCTGCGGGGACACATGCGCACACACACAGGTGAGTGACCACTGACCACGCCCACCACCACCCCACTGTCACCTGATTGGTGCAGAGCAACCCAGTTTAGTTCAGTCCCTGAGCTTCCGACCAAGGCAGCAAAGCTGTGAGTGATGATCAGTGTGTCAATGTAACTGTCCAGGTGCTAACTGTCGTCCCCCCAGGTGAGCGTCCCTTCGCCTGCCCCCACTGCAGCCGGGCCTTCGCCGACCGCTCCAACCTGCGGGCCCACCTGCAGACCCACTCCCAGGTCAAGAAGTACCAGTGTGGGACCTGTTCTCGCACCTTCAGCCGCATGTCGCTGCTGCACAAGCACAACGCCTCCTCAGGCTGCTGCCCCGCCTCCTAGACCGCTGCTCCTCCCACCTGGCTGACCCCGCCCCCCCAGCACCACCACCACTGGAGGACCAAGCTGAACTCTTGGTGGCATTTTTTTTAAAAGTCTTTCATGGGACAGAAAACTGGACTTTTTATAAAAGCTGCTTTTTATACATGAACTTCTGAAGTGCCTTTTGATTTATGACTTAAAAGAAATCTAACTGTATAAGTACACACAGTTTTTTTTTCTTTTTTCTCGGGCGGCTACATCCCATTTAGCTGTGTGTGTGTGTGTGTGTGCCAGCTGGAGCTGCAGTTGATCCAGGGCAGCGGCTCGGTGCCGGCCGGTCCGGGACTGTGGCCTTGTTGCAGCTGCTGGGGTGTGTGTGTGTGTGTGTGTGTGTAGGTGGAGATGTCATCATTCCTCACCACACTTTACATGGCATGTGTGCACATATTAGCAAGTGCATGTGTGTGTGTGTTGAGACAGCTGGCTGCCTGTGGCACACAGACTGAGAGGCGGTGCAGAGAGACGTGTTAGCGTTGACCTCGACAACAGGTGACCCCCCCCTCCCTCCCCCTCGCCTCTGATTGGCTGTCAGGAAAGAACCACTTCAACTTGACCAAAAGGCTCGACGTGCTGCCACCACCGTCTGGAGTCAAATGTTTTTTTTTTACTTTGTTTTTGTTGTTGTTGTTTTGAAGATGATTTTTTTTTTTGATGTACAGTTTTTTTGTATAAATTCTGATGCTTTTGGAAAACTTTTGGAAAACCTCTGTATGTTGTTTTTCCTGCCACGTGTCAATAAAAGCTCCGTCGCAATCAAACCCTGCTGCTCGCTGTAGCTTCAACAGGCTTTGTATGGACCTGCAGGACCTTAATGAGTTCATCAGGACAGACGAACGAATGAATGGAGGGACAGTGGGGGGTTGGGGGGGGGGCTTGTACAATGCTGAGTGACGGGCGGAGCACCTGCACACACCTGCCAGGCCTGTCAGCACACACACATATGTGGGCACACATGGCCAGCACATGCTAAAAGGAAGAGGGTGGGGGCGGGGCTCTGTGGTGGTGGTGGTGGGGGGGGGGGGGGGCTGCAGGTGGTTCTCGGGCCAGAGTTCCTTCCACATGAGCCCAGTGTGGGAATCCCAGCAACTCACTTCCTGTTGCTGCTGCAGCAACTGAAGCTCTCAAGAGCCGTCGGACCTCCTGGTGAGGTACCAAGCTAGATGTCCTGGTCAGGAGGGTCCAGGCGGTTCAGGGAGGTCCAGGCTCAGTCTGAGGGTCCAGGAGGTTCAGGAGGGTCCAGGAGGTTCAGGAGGGTCCAGGAGGTTCAGGGAGGTCCAGGCTCAGTCTGAGGGTCCAGGAAAGTCCAGGCTGAGGGTGCAACTGCCCACTGACCTCCTGACCCCTGCGGCACTGCCGCCGGCGTGTCTTGGTGAGGCAACCACGCTCTTCCTGCGTGTGGAGAGGCTGGTGTGCTGGTGGGGGGGTCGGGTGGGTGGTGGGGATTCTGAAAGCCTCAGGATCAGATTGCATGACTTAACATGCCCAATGTAAACAGTGGCCCCGGAGAATGAAGGCCTGCCCCCCCACCCCACCCCCCACCTCCACCCCTGACGATGAGTCGGGTCGCTACATGGCGGCTACATAGAACACCGCCCTCACACTGTGGGCTGCTGAGGAACATCTCAATGCTCTCTAGGTGCTGACTTGACTGACCATGAAGATACCTTGAAGCAGACCTAGAGGTGCCTCTGTATGGAGGAGCCTGACTCCCTCACATGGAGGAGAAGCTGCTGAGACCTTCTGACCTCCACACGTCAGTGAGGACCTTCAGCAGCAGAACCTGGAGCAGCCTCGTGCATCTTCAAGCAGTTCAGTTTTTTTCCTTTTGAAATTTAACGCTGCCACTTTCCTGCGGGGGAGGAGGCGGGGGGGGGGGGTAGTGTGCAGTGCGTAGGAGGCCGTCCATCACTCTGTAGCTCTGGGGCCATGACATCACTGAGCCTCTCACCTCTTTTTTCTCTTTTTTTCTCGGCAGCGTGTGTGTTTGTGTAATATCATCCCCCCCCTGCCCCCCCCGTTCCCCCCATCCGCCCCGTCCCCCCTCCTCTCCCCCTAAACAGCCTCTGCGGTGTTGGCGGCGTCACGCTTGGCGGCCGCTGTGACTAAGGTGTCATCAGTGACAGACACACAATACTGTCATCAAGAGGCCGACGCCTCCTTCATTTGATTTCTCTTGATATGGGAGACGATGTCATGATGACCTCAGCATGGTGGGGGGGGCTGCTGGGGGGAGGGGAGCCGCTGGTGGGAGAGGGGGGTCATCCAGCGCACAAACAAAACAGAAGTGAAGATGAGGCTCCGCCTCCTCGTCCTGGATTCCTGGTCCTGGTGCCGTTAGCTTGCAGCTTCCTGAAGAACAGATGTTTCCAACCTGAAGCCACCGATGACCTGCTGGACTGAGGCCACAAGCTAAGCGCTAAGAAGCTCTGCCACATCAATACACCTGATCTACATGATCTACATCTATATTCTTTTTTCTGCAGTGGAGCAATGAAAAGAGCTATTTTTTAAAACTAGAATACACACATATATATTAATACACACACACACACACACAAACATATATATTTATGTGTGTGTGTGTGGGGGGGGGGCAGTGGAGGGGGGGAGTTGATGTAGAAAAAACCCTTGTGGTGGGACAGAGGTCCTACACTAGAAGTGCAGATGCTGCTCTTCAGGTTTCCAGCCAACAACACAGTGAAGTCATCCTGGAAACACACACCTCCCTCTAAACACTCATCCCTCCATCCATCCATCAGTGGAGATGTGGCTCCTCACAGCACGGCAGATTAAAGGCTTGGTGAAGCCCACCCGACCCCCCCACCACCAGCGATGACACAACTCTGCTCCCGACCATTTAATCACATCTCTGACGGCCAACAACTGGTACAACAACATTAAAAAGCGACGTTCTGTCCTCCTCCTCTCTCTCCCTCTCTCTCTCTCTCTCTCTCTCTCTCTCCTCCTCCCTCCCTCTCTCTCTTTCTCCTCTTCTCTCTCTCCTCCTCCTCTCTCTCCCTCTCTCTCCTCCTCCTCCCCCTTTCTCTCTCCTCCTCTCTCTCTCTCTCTCTCTCCTTCTCTCTCCTCCTCTCTCCCCCTTTCTCTCTCCTCTCTCTCTCTCTCCCTCTCTCTCTCCCTCTCTCTCTCCCTCTCCCTCTCCCTCTCTCTCTCTTTCTCCCTCTCTCTCTCCCTCTCTCTCCTCCTCCTCCCCCTTTCTCTCTCTCTCCTCTCTCTCTCTCTCTCTCTCTCTCTCTCTCTCTCTCTCTCTCTCTCTCTCTCTCTCTCTCTCTCTCTCTCCTCTCTCTCTCTCTCTCTCTCCTCTCTCTCTCTCTCTCTCTCTCTCTCTCTCTCTCTCTCTCTCTCTCTCTCTCTCTCTCTCTCTCTCTCTCTCTCCTCCTCCTCCTCTCTCTCTCTCTCTCTCTCTCTCTCTCTCTCTCTCTCTCTCTCTCTCTCTCTCTCTCTCTCTCTCTCTCTCTCTCTCCCTCTCTCTCTCCCTCTCTCCCTCCTGTTCATTGTGTGTAATGAGAGATGATGTTTGGGAGGCAGGAAGCCGCCCGTCAGTCTGGCACAAACACACAAACACAACTCAGGCACAACGTGCTGACACACAGTTTGTGTACACTGATGGGTGAGTGAGTGGGTGAGTCGTCCACTGGGTCGGTGGGGGGGGGGGGTATCATGGTGCAGGGGGGTGGGGGTGAGGTCAGAGCCAGTGGCGCCACCACAGCTGAATCACTGGAGCCCAGCAGGAGGTTCCGAGTCCAGGAGGTTCTGAGAGCGGGGGTGAGGCAGGGGTGAGGCAGGGGTGAGGCAGGGGTGAGGCACGGGTGATGCACGGGTGAGGTGGGGCTGAGGAGGGGGTGAGGGTGGCGTTCACCTCAGGTTTGAGCGACTCGCGAGCACAATTCTGCCAACTTAATAAAAAATCCTCTGTTATTTGATCACAACAACTTTTTAGTGTTTTCACACCGCTAGAATAGAATAGCACAGAACAGAATAGAACAGAACAGATGTAGTTTATTGATCCCACACTGGGAAACTACACTGTTGCAGCACTAAAAACAACACAACCAAACTACACAGTAGTTACTTAGAAGAGGCATCAGTGATGAGAGAGAGCTGACAGCCAGTGGCCGAGCGGGGGTGGGGTGGACGAGTGTTTCTGTTTGCAGGCTGTTTATCACATCAGCGGGGAGAGTCAGCGCTGGCTGAAGAATCCCACCTGCTGCTGCTGCTGCTGCTGCTGCATCGCGGTCACAATATTAAATGGATTCAATAATGAATTGAATCCAGTGCACCTCCAGTGTACCTCCAGTGTATCTCTTGTGTACCTCCAGTGTATCTCCATGCTATCTCCAGTGTACCTCCAGTGTACCTCCAGGGTACCTCCAGTGTACCTCCAGGGTACCTCCAGTGTACCTCCATGCTATCTCCAGTGTACCTCTAGTGTACCTCCAGTGTACCTCCAGTGTGTCTCTATGCTGCAGCCATTGAAAGCAGTGACTGTGAGAAAGCAGCTGACTCTGTTGTGGAGGAACCACTGTGCTGCTCTCCCACTGCACCAGCAGCTCTCTGAAGACTCTTCACAATGCAAGCCAAGGTTAACTGCCGGAGGTTCATGTGAGACGCACCATCACCGCATTGAAACCTGCCCCGGGTGAACAAATCAAGCGCTCCTCCTTGTCAGAGAGTGACCTTCGGGTTGAAGCCTGATCTGACTGAAGCATCTTCAGTTGCTAAACCAACACTGGTCTTGATTAATGATGGGGGAATAAAGAATCAAGAAGCAGACTAACTGCCCCCCCAACCCCCCTCACTGGAGTTTACCTTTGTTTAAAAATGAACTCTCATGCTCGTCTTTTCAAGACAAGGTTTCCCACTTTTATTGATGAAGTTTAGTAACTTTTACTGCTTACCTGACGGGGGAAGTGCAACCAGCAGCCTGGCAGCCTGGCAGCAGCCTGGCAGCAGCCTGTCAGCAGCCTGGCAGCAGCCTGGCAGCAGCCTGGCAGTGGCCCAGAGCCTCTCTCTCTTTATCTGCAGGAAGCCAAGCAAAATGAAGTTGCATCAGTGGTAATGTGAGCGTGGCTTAACACACTTCATTTCACTGATTAGTGCAGCACCGAGGAGCCCGAGAATTAGAGTGGGGTGGGGGGGGGGGGGGTGTAGAACCTCCCAGGCTTTGAATTTCAAGAGAAGTGGAGAGGGTGTCGGAGGAGCAGCAGTCACAATATCATCATGAACGATGGAGTTCCACCCAATCTTGTGTGTGTGTGTGTGTGTGTGTGGGTGTGTGGGTGTGTGGGTCTCCTGGGGGTCCAACCAGTGTGTCATTCTCTCTCTCCCTCTTATTTACCTCCACAGGTATTCAGGTATTTCCCCCAGGCTGCTGCTGCTGCTGCTGCTGCTGCTGCTGCTGCAAGGTGCACTTTTGTCCTCCTGTCAGGACCTGCGTGGGGCCGGAGGGTCAGCAGCAGCCCAGAGGACCAGGACACCTCCATTGTCCCGCCACATTCCACCCCGACCAGGAGGGGGGGGGTCAAGACGGGTGGAGCTTAGCGTGGAGATGTGTGTGTGCGTGTGTGTGTGTGTGTGTGTGTGTGTGTGTGTGTCGTCCGCCCTGGTCCCTGGAGTGCAGGGTGCAGCCCAGTGCACCTGCCTGACATCTACCCCCCCAACCCCCAATCTCAGAGAGGCTTCAGAAACTCTTGCATGTGCCACACACACACACACACACACACACACACACACACACACACACACACACACACACACACACACACACACACCTGCTCAATGAAAACCCTCACACACACTGAAGCACTTCTCCTCAAACTGTATAAACTGTATCAACAGAACGATAGAATGATAGAATGATAGAACAATAGATAGTTAGAGAGAGAAAGACTTGACTGATACAGCAGAGTATTGAGTGTTGATGCAGCGCCCCCTATCTCCTGACTGACCAGTGAGATGTCCTGCTGGTCCACCAGCCTGCTTGGACACATGGCCGCCCTGGTGTGTGTGTGTGTGTGTGTGTGTGTAACCAGAGCCTCTGGAGCCAGTCAGGGCAGGTGTGTCCCCACCTGACCCCCCCCCCCCTCCCACACACACACACCCCCGGGGTGGGGGGGGGAACGGCACCTCCTGTCCCCAACACCTGTCCCCTCCGTCTGGGCACAGAGACCAGGGTCTCTGTCACACACACACACACACACACACACACACACACACACACACACACACACACACACACACACACACACACACACACACACACACACACACACACACACAGGGCAGGTTGCTGAGCTGTGACAGTGGCGGTGGGGGTGGGGGTGGGGGGACCAGATCAGGTGGTCTAAAGTGTCCACAGCTGCTCCCCCTGAAACTGGAACTGAAGCTCTGTGACCCACAATCTGCTGCTGCTGCTGCTGCTGCTGCTGCTGGGGTTCCTCCTCACCATCTCCATCTCCATCTCCATCATCTTGCTCCTCTCACAGCAGATGGTCTCGCTGCACGTCGTCACTCTCTCCAATGGGATTAGCAGTTTATACGTTTTGGAGACGTCGAGGGCTAAACGTGCTGCTGGGAGCTTCACTGCAGAAAGTCTCAGTCAGTGGCTGCAGAACACTGCAGCTGGAGCTGCAGCAGCGGCAGCAGCAGCAGCAGCAGCAGCATCTGAACCAGATTCAACAGTGCTGTTCAACAGCGAGGTCACCCACCACACTGGGAAAAAACAATCGACATCCTAACACAAATACATATATATATATATACATATACATATATATATATATATGTATATGTATATATATATATACATATACATATATATATACACATATATATATATATACATATATATACATATATATATATATATACATATATACAGATACAAGTTTTTTCTATAATACAGCTGCTCGAGCGAGCAGCTGTATTTTACTGAAAAATGTTTCTGTGCTTCTTAATGCATCAAATCTATAAATATTCACACAAAACAACTTTTCGTGGCTGAAAAAGCTGCATTTTCATGGAAACTCAACAAGCTTTCCACATCACATGAATTAAATATGAGGAGCATTTGCAAGTTATTCCATGATCACCTTGATTTGATTTCTGTGATGTCACTGGACGACACTGGATCGCCAGTGTGACGCTGCTGGAATCAAAGGTAGGACTGAAAATGTTGATGGGACGTTAGAAACACGACCTGAGTGCTGAAGTCAAATGTCTTTTCACTGCTTACTGTGTGTGTGTGTGTGTGTGTGTGTGTGTGAGACAGTGGCAGACGTGACAGAACGAGGAGGTCACTGCAGCCTGAAGGCCGTTGTAAATTCCTGGCTGGCTCAACCAAACGCATTCTTCTGCGCTGCCGTTTCTTCTTCTTCTAATCTGGAAGCTCAGATTACCAGCTGGAGGCCCCGAGGAGCAGAGGAGCAGAGGAGCAGAGGAGCAGGGTGGCATGCAAGTACACACATGTGCTCAAACAAGCACAAACACACACACACACACACACACATCTGTGACTACAGAGAGGCCTCAGCATCGCCTCCTAGTGACACTGCACCAGAGTCACAAACAGCTCAGCAGTGAAGTCGTCTCCTCACAGTCTGGTCGGGGTTTAGTTTAGCAGCCCGAGAGAAGAGACAACAACACCCTGTGGACAACACTGAGAGGCTTCACACACACACACACACACACACACACAGCCAACCAAAGTCTTTCCAGATGCCCTGGAATCAGTCGGCAGATCAGATCCTCCTGGAAGTTTGTTCTCAGATGACACTTTGCTGTTTGCTCAATTGTGAAAAAAAAGAAAGAAGTTGAAAGAAAGTTGTCATTCATTTTTCCGCAAAGCAAACTGCAAACTGCTGCATTCTGGAATCAGTGTGGTGACAATGTTGTGCACGACAGAGGGACAATTTTTGCTGCAAACAGAAAAGAACTTTGTATTGTAACAGACATTTGTGACCTTTTGAGGCGACTTCCTCTCCATCATAAAGTCACGGCGACGTCTTCCTGTCAGCAGCGGCGGACTGGGAGGAGTTTTAAAACTTTAAAACTTGACTTGGCCTCCTGAGCAGCAGAGACGCCTCCTGTCAGTGCTGCAGGTGATGATGCAGGTTGCAAACATCTTTCTGTTCTGCAAACAAACGCATTTGTCAAAGGACGTGAGTCATGCAAAGAAAAATGGTCAGAATTTGGAATCTGGGACCAGAACTGAGTGAAAACAGAGGTTTGAGAGTGACTGGGAGACACTGGGAGAGACTGGGAGACACTGGGAGCCCACTGGGAGCCACTGGGAGAGACTGGGAGAGACTGGGAGAGACTGGGAGCCCACTGGGAGAGACTGGGAGTCACGAGGAGAGACTGGGAGAGACTGGGAGCCACTGGGAGCCACTGGGAGCCACTGGGAGAGACTGGGAGAGACTGGGAGTCACGAGGAGAGACTGGGAGAGACTGGGAGCCACTGGGAGCCACTGGGAGCCACTGGGAGAGACTGGGAGAGACTGGGAGTCACGAGGAGAGACTGGGAGAGACTGGGAGCCACTGGGAGCCACTGGGAGAGACTGGGAGAGACTGGGAGCCACTGGGAGAGACTGGGAGACACTGGGAGCCCACTGGGAGCCACTGGGAGAGACTGGGAGAGACTGGGAGCCACTGGGAGAGACTGGGAGACACTGGGAGCCCACTGGGAGAGACTGGGAGACACTGGGAGCCCACTGGGAGCCACTGGGAGAGACTGGGAGAGACTGGGAGCCACTGGGAGAGACTGGGAGACACTGGGAGCCCACTGGGAGCCACTGGGAGAGACTGGGAGAGACTGGGAGCCACTGGGAGAGACTGGGAGACACTGGGAGCCCACTGGGAGCCACTGGGAGAGACTGGGAGAGACTGGGAGCCACTGGGAGAGACTGGGAGACACTGGGAGCCCACTGGGAGCCACTGGGAGAGACTGGGAGCCACTGGGAGCCCACTGGGAGAGACTGGGAGCCACTGGGAGCCCACTGGGAGAGACTGGGAGCCACTGGGAGAGACTGGGAGCCACTGGGAGCCCACTGGGAGTCACGAGGAGCCACTGGGAGCTGTGGGTTGAAAACTGCATGGAAACTTTCTCCAACAGGTCCTGAACAGCTGAGTCAATCTGCCCCCCCCCCACTCCAACCTTCATAGCTTCACCAGCAGGGAGAGTCACACCTTCCAGCAGGGGGCAGCGAGGGCCGCAGGGGCCGGGGGTGGATACTTTTGAAGCAATTACCCCTAACTGGGGGCTGAGCCGAACTGCAGGGCCAGAAGCAGTGGGGTTGAGGCGGGTGGGGGGGTCCTTCACACCTTAACAGGTGTGAGTGAGGCGAGAGAGAGAGAGAGAGAGAGAGAGAGAGAACCTGGATGAAAAGAGAAGAGAAGTCAAAACAACAGGAGAGGAGAGGGAGCACCTGTTTGGTGGAGCAGCGCCTCCCTGCAGCAGGCCGGGGCTTGTGACCCCCCCCCCCCCCCACCACCACCTCCACCACAGCCGCTGTTCAGGTGTCGTAAAGACTCAACAGAGGGAAGAGTTTCAGCCAATGGCCTGGCAGAGAGGTGGAAAACACAATGGAACAAATGAAGCAACTTGATCCAATGGAGAGCAATACCACTCCCAGACAGCAGGGGGACTCGCTGCTGCTTCCACACAACCACGGAACCTGAGCGCAGTGACATCACGGCAGAGGAAGCTGTGATGTCATCAGTGTCTCAGAGATGAACTCCACAGCTCGCAGCTAGCTACAGCAGCAGTGCTGCTAAACCGACTGCAGGGTCGGAGGTACGAAGCCTCGCACCAGGAGGAGGAGACACCCAGAGGCCGGAACCAGGGTTCCACCCAGAGGCCGGAACCAGGGTTCCACCCAGTGGTCTTCACACTATGATCCCAGTGTGGCCAGTTTCACCTCTAAAGTCCAGTTGAAAGCGTCCCAGAGCAGCGGCTGGTGCTGCTCCACTGGACCAGTGGAGGGACGGCTGGTGCTGCTCCACTGGCCCAGCTGATCACAGTCACTGCAACAGCATCAGTCAGACCTCTGCTAAAGACGACAGAGGTATGTCAGGGGGAGGGGGGGGTCTTTGCACCTCGTCTGTAGTGACCCCCCCCCCCCTCCCACACACACACACACACACACACACACACTTCAAATACACACACACAACATGTGCAGGGGCAGCGCCTGCCTGCAGAGCTCACTGAGGCTCATTAACCTCCTGGTGGTGGTGGTGGGGGGGGGGCATCAAAGTGGCCGGATCACTGCAGACTCACCCAGCAGTCCTACCATGGGGGTCTGGAGCCGCAGTGTCTCACCCCCCAATGAGAGGCCGTGACACACACACACACACAAACAGTTTGACCCTCGGGGACCAGCTGGAAAAGAGAGTCTGACATGCCCCCCAGATTCCAGCAGCGACTCGGCGCTTCAGCTTCTGGGAAACAGAGTGAGGAGCTGCAGGACGAGAAGTTCACTGGATCTCATCCACAAACCACTGTGACGTCACAATCAACTCTGCTGAGGAAAGGAGTCAAGCCAAGGAAGAAGGGAGGAGCTGAGGACGTGAGGGAGGAGCTTGTCAAGTCAAATCAGCCAGTGTGGTGTGCAGTTGGTTTCACCAAATCAGCACTTCAACATGAGGAGGCATCTGACTTTGCTCAGACTTCTCCACCTCACAGAACCAATCAGCTTCCTCTAAATGGTGATGAAAGCAGGAAGTGATGACCGCAGCCAGCCAGTAGAAACCACAGAAGAAGACGTCAGGGGGAGGGGAACTCTGCACAGCGTATGTTGATGTGTCACTGCAGCAGCGCTCATGATGTTCCCACTGGTCCACATCGTGAGGGAGCAACAGAAGAACCAAGCCACTGCAAACTGGAGCCAGAAGAATCAGAAGATTCACAGGAGAAGAAGCAGAACTCAGATGGGCTGCTGGCGTGAGAGACAACACCAGACTGGCGCTGGGCTAGGGTTAGGGTTAGCCTGGAGCTCCCAGGATGAACTCAGACCTTCTGAATGTGACCGACAGCATGAAAACACTGAAGATACAGAATGAAAATGAAAAGGTTTCCGAGAGATGGAGCTGAGCTTCAGTGGAGAATCAGTGGGTCTGGCAGCTCCACCAATCAGGAGGCACTCAGAGGCATCGGGGGGAGGAGTCTCCAGCAGGAAGGCAAGTGCAGGGAGGGGAGGGACCGGGGGTCGAGGAAGAGGCACCTTGCAACAGCTGGTCTCAATTATCCGCCTGCTAAGTGTCCAGGAGCATGTGTGTTTTTAAAGTGTGTGTGTGTGTGTGTGTGTGTGTGTGTGTGTGAGAGAGTAAGGTTGACGCATTGCAGGGAGTGGGGGTGGGGGTGGGGGGGCTTAGACCACTGGCGCCAGGAGGGGAGCAACAGGTCAGGGAACATGAAGATTATAAAAATACTAGCAGGCAGTTGGCCTTGGTCCTGCTGTGTGTGTGTGTGTGTGTGTGTGTGTGTGTGTCACTGCCACAGGATGTGGAAGTGCGTGTGTGCCCACTGGACCACAGCCATACTTGTTCACATGGTGTCTTTAATCATCATTCACCTTAATAATATTATATATAATAATAATATTGTCTACTGGAAATACTGAGGCCAATCAGCTGTGATTTCCATTCAAACACACACAACATGTTTGCCAATAAGAAACACTGCCTCTAATCTCACTGCCAGACAGTGACCAGTGTGTGACCAGCCAGTGACCAGCCAGTGACCAGTGTCTGACCAGCCAGTGACCAGTCAGAGACCAGTCAGAGACCAGTGTGTGACACTGGAGACGAGGCTGCATGTCGGCCTCTGCACTGAAGAGCAAAGGAATTCAAGCTGGTGCTAAGCTAATGCTAATGACATTAATACTAGTAATGGAGTGGATTTATATAGCGCCACCTAGACACTCAAAGCACTTTACATCGAACCATTATTTATTCACACGGGTGGTGGTGCTAAGCTACATGTAGCCACAGCTGTCCTGGAGGGAGGGGGAGGGGCAAACTGACAGAAGGCTGGCAGCCAATCCAACGGCCCCTCCCACTACCAGCCCACATCCACTCACATTCACAGCAGGGACGGAGCGGGATTTGAACCGCCAACCCTCCAGTCATTGGCCAACCCGCTCCCCTCGCAGAACTCATCTGCAGAACTTTGTCTCCACCCTGTGGCAGCAAGAGAAACTGCAGTCCCGGCACGGACATCTTTGCACGTCTTGAGCAATAATAACCAGAGGAGGAGACGGTCGGGGAAAAGGTTTAATGACCCACCCACAGCCATGACGACACAGTCAAGCCACAGCTGTTACATTCATGTGAAAACAGCTGTTTTTGCTGCCTGAGAACAAGACAATCAAACAAAAGCGACACCTGGCTATGAGGAGGATGCATTGCACACAACTGCAAAAGCAGAGAAAACTACAGCCACACGTCAGTAAACAGAACCAACCTGGAGAACCAAGAACAACAGGAATAAATAAAAACACACACTGTGACCCAAATGAAACCCACGTGGAGGAACATCAACTCCAAAGTGTCCCACCAGCAAAAACAAGGAAATTTTAAGATCAGAAAGCATTTTTTTAAAGCTGTAAATCCAATGGCAGTGATGTGTTTTTGTTAGTTATGATGGAAATACATGATTCGAGGTTTGGGGACCAGCTTAAAATAGCTTAAAAGAAATAAAAACACACTTCTGAATGAATGGCTTGACTCGAGGCTGAGCTAAAATGTCAAAGTAAAAACAAAAGCATGCAGGATGAGAAGACTGTCAAAAAACTGAAATCTGTAAAAACATTCCTGAGTCAAATTGCATTTCTTTGATTGCTGCTGCGTGCGTCCACACACAAACCTCTTTCAACAGACGCAGCGTTTGTCGCTTATTGTTGGTCAGCTAAAAAGCGTCTCTTTAGGTCGACTCTTACAGAGTTGCAAGCTGCTGCAGCTGAGCCGCTGCCGCCCTCTCCCTCGTTGTTGTTCGAGCCGGCCTTGAAGGGAGTCAGTTCTGGAGCGATGATGTCTCCGTTCTGCAGGAACAAGTGGCAAGAAACAAGAGTACACACACTTTGTTAGTGGACTCAAGGAGACATCTCAGGTATCTGTGCTGTACCTTCTCACTTCTGCAGAACGATCAACCATTGAATTCTTCCATTAATAACTCCACTACATTGCAGAACTTGGACTTTCTCACTTTGATTTGAGTAAAAGAGTTGAATCACTACTTTTACACAAGCATCTTTTCCTAAAGTACAGAATGTGAACACTTTTGCCACCTCTGCTCACAAGAGAGACGGTGTGATTGGAGTCGCTATGCTGCACTGCACTGCACTGCACTGCACTTCAGGCTGCTCATGACACTGGTCGTCCACAAGAGGGAGGCCTCAACACACCCTTCGCTTTGAACCAGCGCTGTCAATCGATCAAAATCCAGTTATTCACAGTCAATGGTTTTGATAATCACGATTGATGGCAACATTAAAAAAAACTACAGCGCCCTCTACTGGACGGTGGCCATGTGACTCATATAACAGGAGCATCTGAACTGTTTAAGTGTTAAACTAAGCAACAAACTGATGACCTGCAGCACGACTTTGACCAAAAAAAACAAATTTTTTACTAAGATGTGAAAGAGAAAAAGTTGGGAACCAACCTGAGGCTCGGAGAAGTCGTTATTCATGCACCACTGCACAAACTTCTTCTTGGCTGCTTCCAGAGTCTCATCCCTCTTCTTGTAGTAGACCCTGATCAGCTGCTCAGAGAAGGTCTCTGGGAGGAGCTTGGACACCTGAAACAATGACGGTGTCGCTGCATCAGTCACGTGACGGAGGTCACGGTCAGAAGTTAAGGGGAAGGTTGAGCGACGGCCTCCTGCTCCCACCTGATCCTTGCGAATCTTGTAGGCCGTGGTCGGATCGTCCTTGCAGTAAAAGAGCATGTTGCTGACGGGGTCCTTGTCTTTCATCCCATAGTCAAAGGTGATGATCTGTGTGATAAAAACACCAGGGTTCACAATCATATTCAAATCCAAATATCTGCTTGTGGAGCTCTCAGCGTGATGGACAGCAGGAGACGTGAAGTGAAGCTCACCCGAACGACAAAGTCCTCTGGGTTCAGGGGGACGTCGGAGGGGCCACACTTTGGGATGGTCCGAGCCAACTCCGCCTCCCAGGAGCGACATGTGTCCTTGAGAGAGGAGAGAGATCCAGAAGAGGAAGGAAGGTCAACACCTGCAGCTTCACTCAGCAAACCCCTCCCCCAAAACACTAGGGGGCGTTTGCTTCACACGTGTCCAAGCGCAGATGTTTCAGCACCACCGTCTACATCAAAGCCACGAAGACGCCATCGCCTACCGCGGAGACGATCTCCTTCTTCTTGGACTGGGTTTGGCCCAAACACTTGTAGAGGCGTCGGCGGATGACGTTCTGCAGGATCTGCTGGGCCTCCCTCAGCTCCGGAGAGGACGAGTACAGGATCTGCTCAAACAGGTGATCTGCAAGCAAAGAGTGGAGACAAGCGTCACTCGCTCAGCCAAGTTCACGGATGAGGAGCTTCAGAACATCAGAGCAGGAAAAAAAGGGGCCGAGTTCACACTGACTCACAGGTCTAGACAGCCATGAACACACACACACACACACACACACACACACACTCAGACCCTACCTGTCAGCTTGGTGTAGGCCGTCATGTCCTCTATGGCGGTGGAGATGGTGAACATGTTCCCTCCTGCGCCCTGGATCAGGAGGTGCCGGTCAGCTTTCAGAAAGGCCTCGGTGATCCTGGACGGACACAGCAGCAGATTGTGATGATGACGCAGCAGCATGGAGCCACTGGACGCTGCAGCTCCGCCCAGTTCACACTGTTCTCTGTTCCCACGTTCAAGGACGAGAGCAGAGACGCCTCGCCGGCTGCACTGCTATCTGCAGTCTGGCTGCTCCACAGCTGCCAGTGGAAGGCAGCCTGGGGGTCTGCATCAGTCTGCTGGCAAACTGGGAGCTTCTCTCCGGTTGTGTGCGAGTGTGTGAAGCCGTCAGTTCCCCACAGAACAATAAAAGCCAGCACGGTGAAGGAATATGTTTGTCTCTGACCGTCATGTCAAACAATCAAAGTCAGATGTTGTGTTTTGCGACTGCCATGTATCTTATTTTATTATTATCGTCATCATTATTTATTATTATGACTATTTTGATGTTTATTGTGTTGTCATGAATGTTTTTGAACTCTTTGTAAATGATTAAGATGCTATTTTCTTCATTCAGGTCAAGCGTCTCATTGTTTAGTCTGAAGCGGCTCCACTCACATGTCCTCCACGATGTCGCCCACTTTGTGATGGTAGGCTCTTTTGTGGAGGCAGTTCCTGGTGTAGAACATGTCGTACAGGTTGGCCACCTCCTGTCAACACACACAACAAGCCGTCTGGTTCGGAGAGCGCCACCACCTGGAGGGCTGCATCTTTCACAGTGAAGATCGTCACCTTGTCTCGGGTGCAGATGGTCCTCTGACCACCGCACTCGCACACTCTGGCAAACTTGATGAAGCGGTGGTAGTCAAAGTTGTTGTGGATGCCCAGATGGTAGCAGTCCCTGAAGAAGAAACACAATCGCTGGGACGCTGCTCCAAAAACACACAACAGAAGAGACAGGAAGAGAAAACGGACCTGGCAAAGTAGTCCCACTTGTCCACGTCGATGCCGTTTGTTTTGTTGGCCACGACCTCATAGAGGAAGGACTTCTCTTTAGGACGACCTTCATACGGCCACTAGGGGGAGAACCGGAGCTCAGTCAAGCAGCACTGGTGTTAGTGTGTTAGCCTGAGTGGCAGCACAAACTGAAGGTCCGTGTGGTCTCCACTGTCTGGTTTGGGTCTGCGGTTCTTCTTCAGTGACGCATCAACGCGAACGCAGTAACGTTGCTGTGAGAAGTGGCGGTGAAATGCGTGGTGAAGAAGGAAGCTAGCTAGCTAGCTAGCTAGCAGCCGCTATCACCCCCACCCCAGTGTTTCACCTCCTGAGTCTGGCCTGCGTCACTGTTTGGAGGTCCTACGATCTGCTCCTTGATGAAGACCAGGTCCTCTGGGAGCTTCAGGCCGTGCTTCTGCATCGCAGGCATCAGGTCGTTGTCTTTCACCAGGTAGTCGAACATTTTCACCGAGGCCTCCTCGTGCTGCAGTGGAAAGGTGGTCCAGGTGACTGTGAGCTGGCACGGTTTAGAAACGCACAGATAGCAACTCGATGATTCAACAATTAGTGCTGAGGTTTGCAGACGGGAGGTCCTGAACGGTCCTTATCTCATCGCTGAGCCCTCCTGTCAGCAAACTGTCCACTCATCAGTGGCTGCTTTCAGACACAACTCCACCAAGAAGAGAACGTATGAAAAGCTGCCAACCTTTCAACAACAACAGTGTAGCAATATGCTGCCTCAGCCAGCACACATGTAGGCTAACACATTAGCCTTGATGTGGCGGACCCATCATTTCTTGACGTATGCTTGCCGTTTTTTGTTTTGTCCACCAGAGGGAGCCCTGCACACTTGGCAGGTCACTCACTCAAAAAAAACAGGTCTGCTTGAAATACATTTTTGTGTTATTTCATTTCTTGATGTATAAATATCATAATTTAGGTTCACCACGATAACTGAAACGGTTACTTCCTCCTCATCACTGGTGGTGTATTGGCGAACCGAATGAACTTGTTAGCGGACGTTAAAGGGCAAACGGGTGAGATGAAAGGTTGGAGGGAAATAAGGGCTAAAAAGTGAGACAACGGAGCGATTAAAACTCGTTAGCGACCCCCGGAGAGTCACGAGCTCAGTCTGTATTCACGAACATTTACTTTCTCCCGCCTGGTGAAGGAATTGTTGATGTGTCTGTGAGTGCAGTGTTGACTTTCCCGACATGCTGTCGTCAATCAGGATGCACGTTGAGCAGAAATGGAAACAAAAATGTGTGTGCAGTGATTGTGTGTTTGTGTATTATTTATGATTGTCCTATAACATCTTTTTGTGAACGCTGAGTGTTCTTTACCGTAATTGACCTATTAAAGAAACCTTGACCTTGGTTTATTTTCTTTTAATTCATCGCTTCCCATGTTGGTTTAGGGAGCTGGTTTGTGGAACAGCAGTCGAGGCTACATGATTAGCATGATTAGTTAGCCTACATAAATGAAGGCTAAAGGCTAAATCACAAGACCTGGACCAGAGTTGTTCAGTTTACCATCAGCGTTCACACGAACCTCAACCGGTTTCAACCGGTTTAACCGATGACACAAGGCTGGTGTGAGGGCCTCGGTTTGCATTCAGAGGGACAACATGTGAAAGTGGAACCAAAACAGCTTGTTCATTGGTTTATAGCTTTATGTGCTGCCAACTCAGCAGGGCAAGTCTCCAAACTGTGACACACCCACAGTGTGATGCTGAAGGCTTTACTGCTGCTCATCAGGAGTCATGTCAACAAGCAGCACGGTTTAAAATATCCAACTCAGCACCAAACAGCGAGCGAGGTGGTGTCAAGGTCCACCACCTCCCCCACGCACACAGACACCAGGACCACCGCCTCCAGCATTTCCTCACCTTCCAGTCCAAACCAGGCCGCGCTCTGGGGATGAAAGAGCCATCAAACATGTGGGAGAACGGCCCGTGACCTGAGGAGGAAGAGGAAGAGGAGGAGGAAGAGGAAGAGGAAGAGTTCCTGCCTTCAACTCGGACCACATGTTGCACACAAAAAGACCCACAGAGAGACTTTCAGTTCCCTTCTGAGTGACTGGCTGGCTGGCTGGCTGACTGACTGACTGACTGACTGACTGGCTGGCTGGCTGGCTGACTGACTGACTGACTGGCTGGCTGAGTGACTGAGTGGCTGGCTGGCTGACTGACTGACTGACTGGCTGGCTGACTGACTGACTGAGTGACTGGCTGGCTGGCTGGCTGACTGACTGACTGACTGGCTGGCTGAGTGGCTGGCTGGCTGGCTGACTGACTGGCTGGTTGGCTGACTGACTAACTGACTGACTGGCTGGCTGGCTGAGTGACTGAGTGGCTGGCTGGCTGACTGACTGACTGACTGGCTGGCTGGCTGGCTGACTGAGTGACTGACTGACTGAGTGGCTGGCTGGCTGGCTGAGTGACGAGCTGACTGACTGACTGGCTGGCTGGCTGGCTGGCTGGTTGGCTGACTGACTGGCTGGCTGACTGGCTGGCTGTTGCTGCTCACCCAGGTCATGGCAAAGTCCAGCGATCTGCACACACAGGATGTCTCTGCAGGTGATCTGGAGCTCCGGCTGCCGCTCACTCAGCGCCTTGACCAGTTGCCCTGCCAGGTGACTCACCCTGCAGCACACACACACACACACACACACACACACACACACACACACACACACACACACACACACACACGGGCAGCTTGAGTGTGATGAGGGCCCTCCTGGCAGACAGGGTGTGTGATGCTGAGTGTTACCCGATGGAGTGCTCGAAGCGGTTGTGCGAGGCTCCTGGGAACACCAGGTAGGTGCCGCCCAGCTGCTTGATGTGGCGCAGTCTTTGGAACTGCGGCGTGTCGATGATGGCGATCAGCAGTGGGTGGAGCTCCACGTGGCCGTGGATGGGGTCGTTGAACACCTGTCACCAGACGGGACAACATGACCACAGGGGAAAAACTGACTGACTGGCTGACTGGCTGGCTGGCTGGCTGGCTGACCGACTGACCGGCTGGCTGGCTGACTGGCTGGCTGACTGGCTGGCTGACTGGAAGCAGGACAAGAAAAGATGAGCAGTGAAACTGAACAAATACAAGCAGTAATCCTGAAAGCAGCATCAGCCAGTTGTTTGCCATGTTTCTCTGTGTTTGCTGTGTGTGTCTGTGTTTGTTGTGTGTGTCTGTGTTTGTTGTGTGTCTCTGACATCTCTTTGGAAACTGGACACTAATGGCTGCGATTTCTAAGTGCATCAGATTCTGGCAGCCAATCACTTCAATTAGACACCACAGCCGGTCTGTCTACTGTGAGGTAACAATAGAGACACAAAGAAACACATCAACACCACCCCCCGCCCCCACCACCACACACACAGACACACACAGGCACACACACACACAGGCCGCAGACCTCGGGGGAAACACTGTTCTACCATTAGTGGATCTGTTGTTCAATGAATAATGGGGAGATTTCTGGAGACTGGCTGGGAAAATAGGTTGTATAGAAACGATGAATGAGTGATGAGATGATGGAGGTGAACACACGCAGACTCTGTCTTCTTTCTTTCTCACATCTTTGATGTGTTGCCATGGACAGGACTGACTGCAGAGTTCAATTTCCTCTGGGACTAATAAAGTTTCTGAATCTGAACCCGATGTCAGCGTTATGATGGCAACCTGCACGTGACACCCAGTAGCCTGACAGACTGCATCGTGGTCACTGACGCAGACGGTTTTTAATGAGGGGAGGAAAGTTAACGGCTGTCGCCTCGGGTTGAAAGACACTCCTGGTTTCACCGTGCAGTGCAACGAGTCAGGAGGAGCCTGAGGCTCTGGTTCTTCCTGATCTCACTCGTGCCCGCTGGTGATGTGGCTGTGGTACCTTGGCAGTGGGCCGAAGCTTCCTCAGGCTGTGGAGGATCTTCAGCCGGTCACCAAGCTTCCTGGAAGAAAAGATAGACACTGATAATAGATACTCATGCTAATAATAAGGTTGATCCAAATATGGATATACAAAATATATATGCAAATATATGCAAATTTCTCTTGGAGATGAATAAAGTATTCATCTAGCTATCTCTCTATCTATCCAATATCTGAGTCACATGCAAACACACACACACACACACACACACACACACACACACACACACAGAGCTACGTACTCGACGCCGATCTTCTCCAGGTCATCTCTGGTGAGGTTGCTGAGTGAGACTCCAGTGATGTTTTGTTCTGGATGGAGGAGCAGACAGACTCGTTGGTTGTTGCCTGCTGCTTGTTATTAATAAGCGACCCAGTGATTGGCTGAATTTAGCGCAGGAAGCAGTGTGTGAAATACAGAGGGGTCCCAAACTCCCCATGAACCCCTGAGACCACCTGGCAGCCTCAAAGCATCATTTAAGGGGTCTCATATTTTTTTTAATAAATAAATAAATAAATAAATAAATAAAATATATACAATTGTCACTAATGGTCAGTAAAATGTCTTGAAGATCACCCTGAATGATATTTTTCATTGTTATTATATATATATTTCTCTATGTGCACATAATGTCGGAAAAAGAGAAATATAAAATGATCAAGGTTCGCTAGAAAATGTGCAGGAGACTTTAGAAAGACTTTTATCAAAGAACCTCCCCTCTTCAAAACATCGATACATTCATTTACACAAGAAAGACAATAACATAATAATAAAAAATAAATAAATAAATAAAAATATTCAGTTTTTAAAAGCAGGCATGCTGCTGGTTCAGGAGGCTTGGATCGGTATTGCGTAGCAGTCGGTGGGGTTCCCCAGAAATGTAGCCGGGTACTGGGCTGACTGACAGGAAGGCCACCAACCTGTGAAGACGTCCTGGAAGTGGTCGAGACCTTCTGCTCGCAGAAAGCGACGCGTTTCGGCGAGTCCCCAGCACATGGGGTCGCCGTCCTGCTCGGCAGCAGCCTGCGACCTCTCCTCTCCGGCGTCCTGGGCTCGTCCTCGGCGCCACAGTCTCCAGCCAGCGGCCGCTTACGGCTCGCCATGTTGAACCCGAGCCAAAGGACGAGGCAGCAGCAGGTGGAGCAGCAGCAGGTGGAGCAGCAGCAGCAGCAGCGTGGGTCGACACTCCGGCTCGGTTCCTGGAGCTGCACCGGCTTCTGAGAGTCGGTCCACTGACACCGGCGCCGCCCGCTCGCCGGCGGATAAAATACCCGGGCGGGGTTTGCTTCTAATCTGCCGGAGTCAGGCGGAAAACGGTAGCAGCGCGGGCGTTTCCGGAAAGTCGTTTCAGAACAAAACCGGCGTCGCACACGAACACACAACGCAAGCCCGACAAACAAGCTGCCCGCTTGTTTCTGAACCTTTCCTCATTCACTGCGAGTGTCACTTCAATAGTTCCTCTAAAGTGGCAACAGCGGGTGAACAGCGAGCCAATCAGGGCTTTTCCGGAAGTACATGTGTTTATTAAAAAAAGAAATCTTACGTCAACAAATATCCCGATTTTCCTTCGTTGACGTCGCTTTTATTTCACAAACTGGGCAGCAACTTCCGGTGCGTGGCCCGCTCAGAGCTCGGGACACGTTTTCTGCACTTTGTGGGCGGAGCCAAAAACGTGGCGGAAAGAATCAGTTTTTTTCCTTCCCAACTTTATTCAACATTTGCAAAATACAAAGAAGCAATTGGAACCAACGTTGCTTCAAATTCAGAGGAGCAAACGTTTAATACATTTTAAATTTGCCGAATAAATAAACAAACAAACAAATAGCGACAAAGTGGGGTTCAGCATTGTGTTCTCAATCATTCAAATACATTAGGGTTGCAACCTCCTACAGTTTCAAATCCGGGAATATCTCCGGGGGGTGGAGCTCTCTCAAATCTGTCGACGACGCGGGGGCTCCCCGAAATATAGGGGACAAAGTGAAGTGCGTCCCGTATCAGTTCATTACGGGACAGGTTTTTTTAGTTGCCAAATATGGGACAATCGCGTATTTTACGGGAGGGTTGGCAGCCCTATCTAGACCACAGACGGAAATCAAAGGAGGTTTTGCCATTTTCCCTGAAAAAAAAAAAAAAAAAAAACCGGGACAAATTGTGTCCCGGGAGAGATTTTATTTTTCCCGGGGCATGTGCTGAAAAAAGAGAACAATTCTGGGAAAAACGGGACGGGTGGCAACCCTAAAATACATTCGGACGTTACCAACAGTCACCAACCTAAAATCAATTTCACAAGCAACAGAGCATTGCGTTATTTTTTAAAAAAAAAAGCAACACCTGGAAAATAAAAATATTCCCTGAAAAACAAATTGCTGCATGTGATTTATTACTTTGTGCATGTTTTTCTTTTTTTCTTTCTCTCTCTCTCTTTTTTTTAAAACATATCTGATATTTGCTTTTAGCCATAATGAACATCTACCTCAAAACCTTCACCCACTAGAACAACAACAACAACAACAACAACAACAACAAAAGATGCTCAAGAGGTTCTTGTCACAGTTTGAATCAACACCACGCCGTTGCAGTAATTTACTGGTGGGGAAAATATTAAACGACACGGCAGTGCTTACTGGCAGCTCACAGGAAGAAGGTTGTGGGTTCAAGTCCGGCCTGGGACAACACCCAGATACTCAGCTTTGCATGCAAAAAGGTCTATAAAAATGAAGTTGTTAACAAGATAATGAAGGCCTGCCACAGAAGAATGTGCTGAGGTATTATGTTTGCTGCATATAAAAACAACACACTTCATTTACTCATTAGTTTTATCACTCACTCCACCCACCAGAATATCAACATCAGCAAGCCAGTCAACTTCTGTCAAGTCCTGACATGATGGTGACGTTAGATCACCAGGTACCAAGAGTCACTCATAGGAAGACCAAGGCTTCAGGATTTCAATGCTGTTTGATTATTATAATTATAATTATAATTATAATAATTCATTCATTCATTCATCTTCTATACCCGCTTATTCCAATTCAGGGTCACGGGGGTCTGCTGGAGCCCTATCCCAGCTGTCTTAGGGCGAAGGCAGAGTGACACCCTGGACAAGTCGCCAGTTCATCGCAGGGCCACATAGAGACAAACAACCATTCACACTCACATGCACACCTACGGACAATTTAGAATATTCAATTGACCTCACATGCATGTTTTTGGAGTGTGGGAGGAAGCCGGAGAACCTGGAGAGAACCCACGCAGACACGGGGAGAACATGCAAACTCCACACAGAAAGGTCACAGGCCCGGGCCCCGGAATCGAACCCACGACCTTCTTGCTGTGAGGCGGCAGCGCTAACCACTGCGCCACCGTGTCGCCCATTATAATAATAATAATAATAATAATAATAATAATTATTATTATTATTATTATTATTATTATTATTATTATTATTATTATTATTATTATTATTATTATTAGTAGTAGTAGTAGTAGTAGTAGTAGTAGTAGTAGTAGTAGTAGTAGGAGTAGTCATTAGTAGTCAATATAAGGCCCCTACTGGGTGGTGGCTAAAGAGCTGTTAATATTTTTAATGTGTTTATAATGAACAAAATTAAAATGACATCTTGACAAGATGTGATTTTAAAAGGGAACCGTAGCTTTGTTTTATGATTTTTTTCAAATGGTGTATTTTAAAAGTTAAGTCATCACTGTGTCAGGCTTTGCATGATGGGTAAAGACGTCTTGCATCCTGGACGCTGCGCTGAATTATAGCACAAAAAACGAAGAAGAAAACAAGCACCGAGGAGTGAAGTCGAACGTTTTGATTAAAAAGTGGCCGCAAGAGGTCGCCCTTTTTCAGGCCATGCAGCTTCAACGCTCCAGAGGCCGCGCTTGCAACTGCAGTTGGCCGTCACTGCCACACATCAGTTGAAGCACTTTAGCCACTAAGTGCCAACACAAAAAGATGACGCATGAATTAAAGTACTCACAAACTATTATTCTTATTCATCCCAGCCTAGAGTATTGATTAATTCATACAATATTAATTAACGTGGGCCAGAAGCTCAAGAGTTTCTGGGCAAGCGGTGAATCTTCAGTCGAGATAAAATGTGGTGGAAAAATAAGTGAGTGGCACGTGTTTGTTTCCATCTCTCGCAGGGTGAACACGAGAGGACGCCTCTCTTTCTCAATGCAAGAACATATTGAGAACAATTTGTCCAGTCAAACAAGCTCATCCAGTGAGGGTGGCTGCACAGTTCAGTCAGCTCACTGAGCAAAAGAGACAAACAGAAGACTTACTCAGCGACAGACAGCCATGACAGACAGTCAACATCCAGGAAGCAGAAGGTGGCCGTGCTCAGATTCATCTTTATATTCAAACTCTCTCATCTCTCTCTCGAGAAGTTGTGTTTCCACCACAGTCTTACCTCACCCCTGCTGCGCTGACTGTTTTCCTCTGTCTCATCCTCTTTATTTTCCAAGTGCATGGTCCATTGAAAAGGTTCTGTGATGGAAATAGTGCTGTGTGTTTATGCAGAGAGCAGACCGGCAGTCAATTCAGCTCACTTCACGTTTGGCCTCTTTCATAAACAGACACTTTGAGTCCTCGCTGCTGCATTTTACTCAGGAAAATGGGACATTAACCAGGAAAAGAGGAGACATCTAAAGTTCTCATTACGTCAGGCGTCTGAGTTTGGTCGCTCAAGGCCATCACACATTATAGAATGACTTTGATTTTTGTTAGTTTTCCACAGATGTTGTCCATCTGTTGTCCAGATTGGTACACAACTGGTATCGCTGTACTCAACCCCGGCATCGGTATGGAGCATCTCTGTGGATCTCCAACTGACGGAAAGAACTGGGAACCTGTCAATTGCACATCATTTAATTCAGGCAATCCGAAGGAAAGTCAACACAACTTTGTGTTGTTTTTTTTTACTGTCTCACAGTCATGAATTTACAGGAAGTAAAACATTACAATTGCTGCAAACGTGCTTTGATTTGAAAGGCCTCCAGCAGTAGAAACGAGGAGCTCTTCACGCTTTGTCTGATGTCCTTGAAGGTTCTCAGTCACCCGGGTCATCTTCTGGGTTCCCACCATCTCCAAGACGTTTCATCTCTTACCAAAGGCCTCTTCACTGCAGCTTTGTCTAACGGTGCAAAGGAGAACGACGTGCGACAGGTGACCACGGAGCAGCTCCACCGATGATCACGAGCAGGCAGTGGACCAACGTTCAGGTTCACAACATGTGTTATTATTACAGCTGGAACCAGACATGAGCAGCTCAGAACATTTCTTCAAGCATCCAAACAAAAACAAAACAATTTAAAACGTGTCTTCAGCTGTTGAAGTTACAATGCACTCCAGTGACGACCACCACCACTGAGTGTTAGCTTGAAACATGGCCACTCTTCACTTGCCGCTACTGAGTTTTAGTCTTGTGTGAAAAGGCCGTCAGAAAGGCAAACAGAGGCGACGGCTTGGTCCAGACTGACAACACTGAGCTGGCGGCGCTGCGTTCTCGTGTGTGTGTGTGTGTGGTCACCTACACTGTGTGATTGTTGAGTCCTTACTGCTGGAACTGCTGTGCTGGTAGAGGTGGGCGGAGTCAACTGTCACAATGTGATGTCACGTCCTGAACTTCACACCCAGTGGGGCCCTTCACTAGAATAAACTGGACTACTCCACTGAATTAGCCCCGCCCCTCCTCTAGCTCCGCCCCTCCCCCTCCAGCGGCTCCAGGTCGTCCTCGGAGCTGCAGGCGCTCTGCTGCCTCCTGTGGGAGAAACGCCGGCGGCGCGTCTGCACGCTGAGGTCCAGGAGGTCGAAGGAGTCGCAGGAGAAGAGGCTGTCCTCGCTCACCGCACTGGAGGGGCGGCTCCGGTGGCCGTCGGCGCCCCCTGGCAGCCGGAGGTCCTCGGGGAGGGTGGCAGTGGCAGCAGTGGCAGCGGCAGTGGTGGGCAGATCCAGGCTGCGGGAGAACTTGCCGTTGCGCTTCAGGATGCCCTTCCGCCTCCTGACGGCCTCCTCCGAGGGCGGGGGGCCGGGGGGGCCATCCTCGGGGGTGGGGGCCCGGCGGGGGGGCTGCGGGTGGGGGCAGGTGGGGTCACCTGCGTGGCCCCTGGAGCCCAGATCCCCCTCACACTGGGTCTTCAGGATGCCCTTCTTGGGCATCTTGGACGAGGGCTGGCTGAAGGTCGGGGGAGGCGGCGGGCCGGTGGTGGCGTGCACGAGGGGGGCGTGCACGAGGGTGGGACAGGGCTGCAGAGCTGTGCCGCACAGCAGGGGGGCGCTGTGGCGAGGGAGGAACAGCGAGTCGAAGCTCCGCTGGGGCTTCAGGATGCCCTTGGGCTTCCTCCTCTCCGAGGCAGCAGGGGGCGCTGCGCTCTGGGGGATGGCGTTCTCCTTGCGTGACTTCCTGAGGCTCGACGCTCCTCCTGCTGCTCCTCCTGCTGCTCCTCCTGCTGCTCCTCCTGCTGCCTCGTGACTCTGCCAGCTGAAGCGACCAGGTGCCAGCAGCGGGGGAGAGGACGGGGCGGGGCCCTCCCGGTGGGGGAGGGGCCACGGACAGTCGCACACGCTGTCCTCGCAGCCCAGGTTGAGCCACCAGTGGTGGGCCACGTCCTCCACGGTGGCCCGCTGGTCCACAGGAACCGTCAGCAGCCAGTCGATGAGAGAGCCGGCGTCTGGGGGGAGGGGGCGGAGTCAGCGGCGTGACGGCCATGACAGGCAGAGGGAGGGCGGGGTGGGGGGGCGGCGGCTCACCTGAGGGCGGGCTGGGTCGGCGGTACCGGCCCAGGACGATCTGCTGGCTGAGGATGGCTGGACTGCTGCTGTCGAAGGGCATCGTGCTGTAGAGCAGAGCGAAGAGCAGAACCCCCAGCGCCCAGCAGTCCACCTGGAGGGGGGAGGGGGGAGACCGCGATGATGTCATCAACACCGCCAACACTGTCTGAAAGCTTTCAATCTCAGTCGCTATATCGCGGCGACACAGGAGTGCCTGCAGAGGGAGCCAGTGGGTGATTTGGGACTCCGCTGATGAGCAGCAGCCTGTTGTTCACCGTCTGCGGCACAGGGGTCAAACTCTGGCCCGCGGGCCAAATCTGGCCCATAGTGTCATGATATTAACACACAGGCTGTGTCTCAATTCAAGGTCTGCACCCTTCAAAGCGAGTGTCCTCCGTCTGAAGGAAGCGTCCTCCAAGGACCTCCAAGGATAAATTCATAAGAAGAGTCTTTGCCAGTAGATGGCGCTAATCAGCTGACTTCCCAGGATCCCAGGATTCTTTGCAGCAGCACACAAAGCATCCTGGGATACATAAGTACGGGAAGGATAGTAGCGGTGCATCCTGGGAATGGGCTAACAGTAGGGAGCATTCCCAGTACGCATTTTGAGCATCCTAAGGACTTTTGGGAATTGGGAGGAGCCTTCGCGCAGTGCTGTGACGCAACTTCCTTTCAAAATGCTTACTTCAAGGATGCAGAGCCTGGATTGAGACACAGCAACAATCACTGCTAGAGCCGCTGGCCTGCTGCTGCACATGTAGCGCTAATACTACAAATCCCACAATGCTCTGCTGGCATTTCAGTGTCAGGGTCAGGGTCAGGGTCAGGGTCAGGGTCAGGGTCAGGGTCAGGGTCAGGACAGGACGTTGATTGAAGGATGTTATTGTTATGACTTCATTGATCTATTGTTGTTATTCTGAAAAAGGTTCCTGTTGAGATTCAGGCTGCAAATAAAAAAGACCCAGAAGATTCCTGCTGACAGTTTATCTATGTCCATGTGTTGTGTTAATGTGAAATGTGAGTTTGCAATGTGTGCAATATGAAGTTATTGATTCTTTGCTGCGTTCCATATACAGGCTGTCTGGCTCCATACAAGCCGGTGCTCTGTCGTGTCTGGAGGAAGATTCTGTTCAGTCGATATCAACGTTGCACTGAGACTTGGTCCCAGTTGACCCGCTGAGTGTGTGAGTGCATGGTGGCAGCTGATTGGCTGGCTGCGCCGGCCCACCTCGGGGCCCTGGTAGGGCCGTCCTCTGACGATCTCCGGGGCAGCGTAGAGCGGACTGCCGCAGTAGGTCTGCAGCAGCGAGTCCCTCCTGAAGCGGCTGGACAGGCCGAAGTCGGCCAGCTGGAGTCGGAGGAAGGAGGAAGTGACATCATTACTGGCAGCGCCGCCTCAGAGTGACCACGGAGGACGAGGTGACGTTCAAGAGAGGAAAACAGTGAGCGAGTAACAAAACGTGATGAAACACTGAGCAGCCGACACGCCACTGAAGCTGCAGCCTTCCACTTCTCTGGACCTTGAAAGCCGACTCCACAGACCTCTTCCCTTTGTGACATCATCGAAATGTCCTTGATTACACAACTGAACGCCGCCCCCCCCCGACCAATTTCCTTTTGGAGGGACGACGGCGCTGCGCTGCTTTAAAGACGCCCCAAAAATAGATCAGAATCAGAGTTGTTTTTACCAAGTCAAGTGAGGCAGGAGAGAGAGAGGCGGAGCCAAAGATCAGCTGCTGCTCCAGTCACGTCACGGAACCAGAGAGAGAGAGAGAGAGAGAGAGAGAGAGAGAGAGAGAGAGAGAGAGAGAGGGAGAGGGAGAGAGAGAGAGAGAGAGAGAGAGAGAGAGAGAGAGAGAGAGAGAGAGAGAGAGAGAGAGAGAGAGAGAGAGAGAGAGAGAGAGAGAGAGAGAGAGAGAGAGAGAGAGAGAGAGAGAGAGAGAGAGAGAGAGAGAGAGAGAGAGAGAGAGAGAGAGAGAGAGAGAGAGAGAGAGAGAGAGAGAGAGAGAGAGAGAGAGAGAGAGAGAGAGAGAGAGAGAGAGAGAGAGAGAGAGAGAGAGAGAGAGAGAGAGAGAGAGAGAGAGAGAGAGAGAGAGAGAGAGAGAGAGAGAGAGAGAGAGAGAGAGAGAGAGAGAGAGAGAGAGAGAGAGAGAGAGAGAGAGAGAGAGAGAGAGAGAGAGAGAGAGAGAGAGAGAGAGAGAGAGAGAGAGAGAGAGAGAGAGAGAGAGAGAGAGAGAGAGAGAGAGAGAGAGAGAGAGAGAGAAGCGGAGCCAAAGATCAGCTGCTGCTCCAGTCACGTCACGGAACCAGAGAGGGAGAGAGAGAGAGAGAGAGAGAGAGAGAGAGAGAGAGAGAGAGAGAGAGAGAGAGAGAGAGAGAGAGAGAGAGAGAGAGAGAGAGAGAGAGAGAGAGAGAGAGAGAGAGAGAGAGAGAGAGAGAGAGAGAGAGAGACAGAGAGAGAGAGAGAGAGAGAGAGAGAGAGAGAGAGAGAGAGAGAGAGAGAGAGAGAGAGAGAGAGAGAGAGAGAGAGAGAGAGAGAGAGAGAGAGAGGAGAGAGAGAGAGAGAGAGAGAGAGAGAGAGAGAGCGAGAGAGAGAGAGAGAGAGAGAGAGAGAGAGAGAGAGAGAGAGAGAGAGAGATAGAGAGAGAGAGAGAGAGAGAGAGAGAGAGATAGAGAGAGAGAGAGAGAGAGAGAGAGAGCCCATACTGTTGGAAATAATGGAGACGACGGCTTCACTTCCGTGGGGCCAAAGGTCAGCTGACACCTCAGTGGGCAGCAGCCAGTTTATACGAGGAGGGTGGGGGTGGGGGCTGGGGGGGGGCAGCCATGCAGGCTGTTCCAGCTGCTGCTGCTGCTGCTGCTGCTGTGTTTCCAGTCCAGCAGGGTACATTAATCCTCCTCTGCTGCTCACTGGAACCTGCAGCTGCGACTCCTCGCTGCTAAACTCCTCCCACCCACTTCTGCACACGTGCAGTGGAGACCAGACGCTTTGCATTGAGGAGCCACCGAGCGTCACTGCGTCACTGCCGTCCTGAGGGTTTCAACCACAACACTGCTCCGAGCCCAGCTCACCAGCAGCAGCTCCAAGCAAGCTGGCCTGCTTCTTCTTCACCAGTCATGTGATGATGATCATAAAGAGCAAACATACATTATGAGGCTGGAGACGGCAATCAGAAAGCTGCTGATCTCCACTGTGGTTGTGGTCTTGGGATGAAGGAGCCACATAAACTGAGCACTGATTCCAGAAGCAGAAGAGTTGAGAGTCCAGAGGAGAAGAAGAAGAAGAAGAAGAAGAAGAAGAAGAAGAAGAGAGAGGGTACCCAGAGACCTGCAGACCTGGTGGTGTTGGTGGTGTTGGCAACCGACACCATCAGGTCAACCAAAAAGGTCTGAGGAACAAATCCTCCAACAGACGGACAGACGGACAGAAAGACAGACAGACGGACAGACGGACAGACGGACAGTTCTCAGACTTTAAAACCCTCCGACTGGCCAGTTGCTTCTAGATTCCCAGTGTTGCTTCTCCCTTCCTCCTCACTTCCTCCTCCGCTCCTCCTCCATTCTTTGAGCGGCTCTAGAAGGAGACAAGCTCCCTAATAAGGCCAGAAGAAGGATCCAGGAGTTGTTTGGAGAGGACCTGGACCTGGGAGGTTTGATTTTGGAGCTGCTTGGCTCCTTCTTCTAAGTATAGCAGGGTGTTTTTTTCCACCCTGACACGTGACTTCATGAGAGCAGCTTCTCCACAGTAACACCGCGTCATCTTCTCCAGCTCACCTTCACATTGAGGTCTCCGTCCAGGAGGATGTTCTCCAGCTTGAGGTCTCGGTGCACGATTCCATTCTGCAAGAGGAGGGAAGGTCACACTCGGTCACATCAGGAATGATTGCGTTCTGTGTTGACATGATGGGGAGAGGCTGACGCCTGCGTTCACGCCAAGCACAGCCAAGAGACAGGAAAAGTGACAAAGTCAACGTGAAGTTTTGGATGTAGCAGAAGATCCAGAGAGCTCCTCATAAACACATCTGCCTTCACCTTCAGAGCAGGAAGTGAGCAGAACAGCATGTACAGAATCCCATGCCATCTGTGTGTGTGTGTGTGTGTGTGTGTGTGTGTGTGTAGAGCATGCAAGAGAGAGAGAGAGAGAGAGAGAGAGAGAGCGTCAGACAACCAAACGTGTGTGTCATTAAGCAGGTTTTGCTATTTTTAGAGCCTGGAAGAGAAGACTTGCAAAAAAAGAACAAAAAAAACAAACTCCCACCCAAACCACACGAATGAGTGGAATTTGTTTTCCTCCCCCTGCAGCCTGAGTCATCCCTCCATCCCTGCGTCTCTCTCATACCTCCGCCGCTCAGCGCTCCATCCTTCATTCATGCCGCAACAATTTGTGTCTATTTCTGGAGGGGGGCGGGGGGTGGGGGGCAGCTCCCCCCCGACACACACACACACAGATCTCATCCACACTGTTAGTTGTGCATTAGCAGGATTTATTTATCCCCTATTTCCCATAATTCTGCTCCCTGGCACTGCGGCTGATTGTATGGACGCACAAACAAAGCAACAAAGAGCAGTTTGTTCCTGCACTAAGACTGCTACTGGGGGGTGGGGGGGCACAGGAAGCTCATTCAGGCGACATGTTTGCTAATATGTGTCAGTGTGTGACTGTGAAAAACAGTCAAAGGATAATTCGCTCTTAACCCAGAGCGACGTGAAAACCTGGAGTCAAGTTTAGTTTTCCTGCAGCTTTAGGATTGCAAGGATTGGAGGGATTGGAGGGATTGGAGGGATCGGAGGGATTTAGAGCTGCTGTGCTCACAAGCAGAGGAGACCAAGGTGCAGTTGAGCACGTGCTGGCATGTGCTCTGCTAATGCTGAATTCCACAGATGTTCTTGCAAGTAGAGAATAGAACAGAATGGAAGAGAATAGACGCCTTCATTAATCCCACGTTGGAGAAGTTTGAGACAATTACAGCAACAAAATGTAGCAGTGTGGAACTGGTGTGTGTGTGTGTGTGTGTGTGTGTGTGTGTGTGTGTGTGGGACCTGCCTGGTGGCAGTAGTGCACGGCCGAGGTGATCTGTCTGAAGATGCTCCTGGCCTCGTCCTCCGGCAGCCTCCTCCTCTCCTGGATGTAGTCGTACAGCTCCCCCCTAGTGGCCAACTCCATCACCATCACGATCCTGTCGCGGCTCTCAAACACTGCGCAGGGACGCACAAACACACCGTGTAACGCAACTGATGCCGCCGCAGCAGGAAGTGAAGAGCCAATTTCACAATTCTGGAGAAGCTCCAGAACCAGGAGCCACTTTGATCCCAGGAGACAAAAACACAGTCGGATCAAACTGGACAAGAAGCTGTGAAACATCTCTTCTAGATCTACACTCTGGTCCCACACACGTGTCCTCCACTCAGTCAGGCCAGCAGGGGGAGCCTCACTGACTTTCACTCAGGTCCACTGTGCTTCTGATCTTATTCTCAATAATCTCGCTGGATTTCTTTTTCACATTCTCTGTACTGATTGGTCCACATTGTCAAACAAATTGGTGGCAATGTGTGTGTGTGTGTGTGTGTGTGTGTGTGTGTGCCTCACCCTCGTGCACTCTGATGATGTTGGGGTGCCTCAGGGTGGCGCTGATCTCGATCTCTCTCTGGATGTGGATCCTGTCCAGCTCGTCTGTGATTCGCTCTTTGCGGATGGACTTGATGGCCACCTGAGGGCGCACATGGTCATTGTTGAAGTTTCATAGAGCGAGAACCCAGCACACAGCGAGAGAGATGATACCGTCAGGAGAGATGCTCTCCACTTTGTGCAGTAGATGAAGCAGGCGGAGGAGGTGTGAGGACGGCCGTCTCCATGATGACTCAGCGAGGTCCAGGTCCTCCACCTCCACCCCCCCGCCCGCCTCTTTCTCCTCCCCCCCTCCTCCTCCTCCTCCTCCTTGTTGTTGTTGTTGTTATGCTCCACTTCCACACTGGATTTGGTGCCAGTTGACACACATTCCCCTTGAATGAAGTCCCTGGGAAACCCAGCAGTTCTCCAAGATCTCATGTGCCCTGTCGGGTCTGCAGGGGCATTATTATGGTCTGGCGGTTGAAGCACTGGATGATGGATGGTCAGAGTGGAGCTCTGCTGATCAGGCAGCAGATGGCTGTCAGTCTTCACACCTCATCCATCCCTGGACCACTGCAACCTCACGGAGACGCCAGTCAGTCCTCAAAGCCCCTTGTTGGCAAATGGTTTGCCACTGAAATGGCACAACTTGAGGACAACAACAAACAACTACAAACAGGCTCCAAAATGTTTTGGCTCCAAAACATCAGCGTGTCCTATTTGTGGGGTGGGGAAAAAAATGGATGAATAAAGAAGCCAGAACTGTGCTGATGGCAACTCTCCTTCCTCCTCCCTCTGCTGTTCTAGCATCCCTGTGAAAAAAAGTCATAAAATCGTCTTCTCCTCCTCCTCCTTCTTCTCCTCCTTCTTCTTCTCGTCCTTCTTCTTCTCGTCCTTCTTCTCCTCCTTCTTCTTCTCCTCCTTCTTCTTCTCCTCCTTCTTCTTCTTCTCGTCCTTCTTCTTCTCCTCAGCCCCTGGCAGTGAGTGTCCCTGAGCTCCAGCAGGAACCGTCCCCAGGGTCAGAACAGATCATTCCCAGCTGCGGGGGACGAGGAACCAGTGGAAGACATCGTTCTCACGCTCCACCGTCCACCGCGGGACTCATCTCCTTCCACCGGCTCGTCCCAGAAGAAGCGTCGACGCAGAGGGACGTTTGAAGAAGACGAGGCTGAAGCTCCAGCTCGCTCACACAGACGCTCGGTTGAGAGTTCGGGGCCTCGAGTGGCCGGCAGCCGGATGGAACGCGTCCAATCATTTCTGGGTTCTCACATTTAGTCGATGTGCTTCTGAACGGTCGGCTGCCCTGAACGCCTGCTGGTGGGCCGAGAGGAGCAGAACCCGGGCCCAGCCTGGCAGGACGAAGGCCGGGGCGAACACAACGGGTTGGACGGTGTGGCCTCAGGGCCAAAAAGCTGCTGCTGGACTGACCCAACACTTGACTGGGTTCCAGGGATGTGAGATTAAGGCCTGATCAGCAGAACACAGAGACATTGTTCTCAAGGGAGAACAAAGAGAACTTTTTTTGGGTTTGTTCTCCTTTCTTTCTTTCTTTTTAAGAAAGGCACGTGCGCAGAAGAAGCGTGCACGCTTGTCTTCCGTGCATGTGAGCGTATGATGTCACCGTGCGCGCAAACGTCTCGGTTTGCTCCTCCAAACAAAGTCTCATTGTTCCTCTAAACACGGCGGCTGGCGGTGGTGGTGGAACAAGATGCATGCTGGGAATCGGCGAGCAGACGTGTGCACGAGAGACACGAGGTCGCCTGAGATCCCTCTGTGCTTCCACACAAACACACCCAGTGAGTTGATGTCAGTTTTACTCTCCTGGTGTTCTTAAGAGTCACTGAGCTCCAGAAAGAAAAGAAGACACAGAGGAAAGCCTCCAACATCTGCCCTTTGTGATGTCACAGTGCCAGGTCAGGTGTTAGTCCCGCCCTCTGAGATCACCCAGACATCACCATGGCTTTTTGTTTGCATGTTCAGGCACCACGAGACTCCCAATCCCACGTGGACACGCACACACACACACACACACACACACACACACACACACACACACAGAGTGTGAGCATGACTGAAGCTCCTCCTCCGCTGCAGCTGTGGAAGTTCTAGCACCAGTGGGATTAAAGCAGCTTGTTGCCAAATGGACCGTTGACCTCGTCACTCGTAAACTAACTCCTGCATCCATGACCTGAGCCAGCAGGGGGCCTCGGTCCTCCTCCCTCACACAGCCACACTCTCCTCGTCACCTTCATCTCACTTCTTTGCTGCTGCCTCTCAACTTCTTCCCTCTGACTGGGGCTCTTCAAGTGTCTCCTCCACTCCCGCTGCCCTCCTTGACAACAGACCCCCCCCCAACCCCAAAACGCCCCCCCACCCCCTCCCACTCTTGTTTCCAAAAATAATGTCCGTTTTGTTTCAAAGAATCTTTGGTATGCGCTGGCTGCCAGCTCAAAGAATCCAGCATCCCCTCCTCATCCTTCCAGAGCTGCCCCCCCCTCTCTCTCTCTCTCTCTCTCTGACTCTCTCTCTCTCTCTCTCTCTCTCTCTCTCTCTCTCTCTCTCTCTCTCTCTCTCTCTCTCTCATCAGAACCTCTGACCAGAAATCTGGCTGCAAAGAAAAAAAAGTCTGATTTATTTTGGGTGTTGTGTTGAAGACCGAGTCGTCACCTGGCCTGACTGACCAGTGGCTGAGAGCCGTGGCTGGTGGTGGTCGAGGAGGAGGAGGAGGAGGAGGAGGAGGAGGCTGGCTGGGTGGGTGAGTCAGAGCCGAGGCATCTCAGCCTGGCAGCAGGAAGCAGGACGTGCTGCTCCAGCATGAGCTCATGAGCTCAGCCACCAACACAAAGCTTCCCAGTGCACCAGCAAACCCAGCCAATGGGAGCTCTGGGACAAACAAGTCCCACTCAACAAGTTGCCCAGTGAGTTGTAGACATGAGTGGGAACGGAAGGTCCATCATGATGCCTTCAGGGACAGCGCTGTCAACCTGACCTGAGCCACGGTGCATTTTATATTAAAGAAATGCCAGCCTAATACTGACGCTTTCATCTCGTAACTTCAGACTCACTCAGTGTGAACACAGTGTGGATGCTCACTAAGCCGCCACACTCACTCCACCAGAGAAGCTTCGTGTTTTTAGACCAATGAAGTGAAATTGGATCATTTTTCACGGCTCACCCGACATCATCTCTTGCTGCACCGGTGTGCTGAAAAACACTCTTCTATCCAGACTGCTGTGCATGCAACACACAAGAGGAACACAAGAATCTAGGACAGGCGTGGGCAAACTATGGCCCGGGGGCCATATGAGGCCAGCTAAGCTTTTTAATCCGGCCGGCTGAACTTGAAGAAATAATAGTAGTAGTCAGTCCGTCATAAAATAGAGAAAAATATAATTTCAATAACGAGCTAAACACCCTGGTGGTTCTGGGTGGTTCTGGGTGGTTCTGGGTGGTTCTGGGTGGTTCTAAGAGCCAAACACCCTGGTGGGGCTTCAAAGACACTGATTTGGTTGCAACTTTGCTTCATTTTCCACTGACATTACAGCAAGATGTTTTCTCCATGATATCCCAGGATAGATTGTTTCTTCACCACAACACTCCATGCATCTGCTGCTGCTCCGCTACCCCCCTCTGGCACACTGTACAAGCCACTGCGGCCCCCCAGTCAAGAAGTTACCCCCCCAATCTAGAGGGTCCATGTGTCTGTGTAGTGAAGTCAGGCAGCAGCAGCAGCAGCAGCAGCAGCACTCACCGTCCTGCGGCTCGTCCTCTCCACCGCCTTCTTCACCTTGCCGTAGGTGCCGCAGCCCAGAGTCTCCATCACCTCGTAGCGGTGCCGCAGGTTGTGTTTGTGCTGATGCTTCTTCACTTCAGTCGGCGGGTTGGTGACGGCAGCAGCTCCAGCAGCTCTGCGCGTTCCCAGCAACTTCGGCGACTCCTCGCGGCCGCCGGAAGCGGCGTCCTGCAGGCGGCAGAGCTCCGAGTGGCGGCCCGGCTTCATCTCCTCCTCCTCCCGCCGACCCATCCTCTCCGCCCGGCGGACAGGAGGACCCAGGAGCTCCGCAGCAGCCTGGTGCGAGCTTGGCGCGAGCCTGGCGGGCAGCTCGGCAGCCACGCAGCGCGCTCACGGAAGCCGAGAGAGCCGCGCGCTCCATCCGCTCCACAGCTGTGTGTGTGTGTGTGTGTGTGTTGGTTCCACCACCAGCAGCAGCAACAGGAGACACACAAGACCACGTGGCCCGGGCCGTGTGGGAGGAGCCTCGTTGCCCCGGGGGAGGGGCTAACTCCATCCAGCTGATGGATTTTCCACATCAGAGCTTTGCCAGACTTTTTATTAATTTCTGTCTTTATTTGCAGCTAGGGTTGTTTGTGTGTCTGAATAGAAACAGGATGTTTGGAATGAGTTTGCCATTGAATTGAATAATGACAGAACAAGTCTGAAAACATTCACTTCAATCAACTGTTTATAACCTCACCAAATCTCAACCGGAGGAAACTGGTGAACTTGTGAACGTGAAGCTTTAAAAGCGAGTGCAGCTGGTGAAAGCAGAGGAAGAGCAGCAGGAGTCCCAGGCCGTCATGATGAACGCAGCTTCTTCTGCTTCTGCCTCCTTGTTGTCACAGTGTGGTGGAACTGACGTGTATTTAAATTGCAGAAGCACGGCGCTCAGTGGCCTGATGTGTTTTGCTGGTGATGCGTTCGCTGGCTGTGGGTCACAACCAAAGGCAGTGAAATGACGCAGCACCGCAAAGTGCAGTTCAGTTCCCCAACAGCCAAACCGGCTCATTTGAGACGTTCATGGTGAACACAGCTGCACCGGACCAGCGCCGGACCAGCACCAGGCGGTGAGCCGTCATCAGGCGGTCAGCAGGCCTGCAGGGCGGAGCTTCGCCACCACACACACGTCGTAGCTGTCGTGCATGGCCGCTCGTCTCTCCACCGCCGTCCACACGCCGTCAGCCGGGTCCAACTCCAGGATCTCCTTGGTGAGGACCTCATGACGGCCTGCGGTCAGGAGGAAAGGAAACGCCGTTCAGTCTGGCGGAGAAAGGGAAAAAGAACCTCGTGTGCAGTGATGCGTCCGGCCAATCAGGAGGCATTCCTCCACTTTCTAGCACATCCAGCAGACAGAACATTCCAGGCCCAGACTAACTGCATTAGAGCTCACGGGTCGACCTCATGGGCTCTGGAATCCGGCCGTCACGCCAACAAAGACGGCGTCCAGCCACTAGATTACACACTCAGACGTTCTCTCTGCAACAGTCAGAGTTGGGAAACAGCCACCAATAATCCTCAACAGCCCGAGCAGAGAATGTAGACGGAGGGAAAAGAAAAGAATTCAAAAAGACGTGAAATATCTCGTTTTTCCTTTTATACCCTACAAATATTTGATTTGATTTTTAATGCCTTATTCCTTTTCATTAATATAATTCTCCATCTTTTTTGCTCCATACAGTTGCTGTCATTAACATTTCTCCAGTGTGGGATCAAGAAGGGCATTGTGTTTCTGTTTGGACCTCTAGTGATGATGGTGTGGACCTCAGAGAAGATGACTTTGAGGTGGCCGCCTCAGAAGCACCGCTGAGGCTGCAGGTGCTGAGTCTCACCAGCCTCCTTGAAGTATCCACAGAGGTAGAGGCGCCCGCCCAGCGCCCCCAGGTTGGAGGCGTGGGTGTGCAGGGAGAGCAGGGCAGTGGGCAGCGGGGGTCCCGGCCTCCAGCGGTCTGTGTCTGGGTTGTAGACCTCCACGGAGCTCAGACAGCGGCGGGACTGTCCCCGGTCTTCTCCCTCGCAGCCGATACCACCTGGGCAACACGGGGACACCTCAGGGGGCTGCGGTTCTGAGCAAACACACTGCTGAGAGGTGCATTCTCCTTCTGCTCCCACCTAGGATGTAGATTTCTCCATTGAGGACGGCGGCGCCGCAGCGGTACCTCGAGAACCTCATGCTGGCACGTTCAGTCCACTGGTCCTTGCCAGGGTCCAACTTGAAGACCCGGTTACTCAGCTTGTCAGGCTCATCGTCCGGCTGGTCCTGATCCGGACGTCGGGTCGGAGGCACAGCGGCAGGAAGCAAGGAGGAAGGAACTTAAAGGGCCAGTGTGCAGAATTTGACCTGATTTATGATTTTTATATTAAAAATGATATCATATTAAATTACAATCTGAACAAACTGCCCATAAATACATTGACAAACAGTGTTTCCTGGCAGTACAATACAAGTCATGTGGTTGAGAATTTGCCCAGTGCTCCCAGTTAGCTGCCATCTTGCATCAGCTGTTTCTAAGGAAGCCTGGTGTGGACAATCCAGCTGCGTTTGGTGTTTAGGCCAAAGACTGGTGTCCTCAAATAAACCAACCAAGAAGAAGAAGAAGAAGAAGAAGAAGAAGGTGGAGCAGGTGGAGCAGGTGTCCAGGTTTGGCTGCACAGGGAGGGACAGTGAAAGACTCTGCAATCTAAAATGTTACCACTTGATGTCGCTGTTTCTTCTCAAATCTAGAAATACTACATAGTTTAATACTCAAACTGGGAACTTAAAGCCCCCCTCAGTCCCAGTCTGTGGTCCAGCTGGTGGGAAACAGCTGTGCAGCTGTGAAGCCTCGCACTGTCCACAACAGTTCAATCACAGCTAACCTGCTGATGAGTGGTGTTGCTGATGTTTCACAGTGCTCCACTAGAGGGCAGCCACTGAGTGGAAAATGATGATAAAGTCATTCATAAACCATGAGGTCGCACCAGCTGAATGGCACCAGCAGTGTTCAGGAGGGACAGCTCGAAGAGTTGGACTAGAAAACAAACCCATTTCTCCTGAGTTCAGGAGCCTTGAAGAAGATCCGTCTGGTTATGATACGATGATGTGTCCATGTTCAGAACTTTACGTCTATGAGGTGCATTTTACCCCCCCCACTTCCAACTCAACTCAGGAGCTACTGACGTCACACACCTGTAAAAGACAACAGTCAGAGAGTGAGGCGCTACCTGCGGTGTCCAGCCCCCCAGCACGTACAGCTCCCCCTGCAGGCTGACGGCAGAGTGGCAGGCTAGGGGCAGCGGCAGCGGGGCCGACGGCAGCCAGCCGCCTCCTCTGCTCAGCGACCACCTCAGCACGCTGGCCGTCACCGCCTGCTGGTGGCGCTCTCTCATCTGGCCGCCCGTCAGGTAGAGGGCGCCGTCCTGCAGCCCCAGAGCAAACATCTCCCGGTGGGCCGCCGAGCACAGCGCCACCCAGCTGCTCTGCTCGCCATCGTCATACCTGGAATGATGTCATTGTACATTAAAGGGCCAGCGCGTAAAATTTGCCCTGATTTATGATGTTTTTTTTGAACAATGGTAAAAGCTTCACATACTGTCCATAAATGCATGAATAAAGTTTACACTCAGCAAATTATTTCTCTCCTTTTCTTTCTAGATAAACACTTTATTTCTTTTTTCTTATTAATTCATTTCTTAATTTTGACTTCTCTATTGCACTACATGTTGCTGTAATTATACAAATGTCCCCAATGTGGGATCAATAAAGGCAGCTTAATTCTAATTCTAATTCTAATAAAAGTCATTTAGTTTTCTCAGCCTTTGGACGGTTCTCATATATATATATATATATATATATATATATATATATATATATATATATATATATATATATATATATATATATATATATATATATATATATATATATATATATATATATATATATATATATATATATATATATATATATATATATATATATATATATATATATATATATATATATATATATATATATATATATATATATATATATATATATATACATATATATATATATATATATGTAGTGAGCGTATATTTCAGGAAGCCCACCTGACATATATATATACCAATGGCGCGGTCATGGGCTTACGTATATACACTACTTTCATATATATATATATTCACTTCTGCTCCCAGTGAGATTCCCTCACTCTTCTGGAGCCCAGTGGAAGCCCACCTTCTGGAGTCCAACTAAACACCAATGGCGTGGTCAGTGTGGGCTCTTCTGGAGCCCTGTGGATTCCTTCACTCTTCTGGAGCCCAGTGATGGAAGTGGAGCCCAGTGGACTCCCTCACTCTTCTGGAGAACAGTGGACTCCTCACTCTTCTGGAGACCAGTGGACTCCTCACTCTTCTGGAGCCCAGTGGATTCCCTCGCTCTTCTGGAGCCCAGTGGATTCCCTCACTCTTCTGGAGCCCAGTGGATTCCTCGCTCTTCTGGAGCCCAGTGGATTCCTCACTCTTCTGGAGCCCAGTGGATTCCCTCACTCTTCTGGAGCCCAGTGGATTCCTCACTCTTCTGGAGCCCAGTGGACTCCCTCACTCTTCTGGAGCCCAGTGGATTCCTCACTCTTCTGGAGCCCAGTGGATTCCCTCACTCTTCTGGAGCCCAGTGGATTCCTCACTCTTCTGGAGCCCAGTGGACTCCCTCACTCTTCTGGAGACCAGTGGATTCCTCGCTCCGAGGTCAGAGTGAGGGAATCCAAGACAGACACCTCTCATTCTTTTCATTTAGACGTGATGATAAAACAAACGCACCTGTAGAAATCCAGCCTCTGTTGCCTGTGTTGATCTTGTGCCTGGACGGCCACCAGGACGCGGTTGTCCGGGGTCACGACCCCTCCGACCAGCTGCCCCCGGCCGCCACAGGCCCTGAGGGGGGAGGGGATGTAGAAGGTCTTCCTACTGCGAGGGCTGAAGCAGAAGCTGAGGTCAGCGAGACCTCCGCGGTGGGCGGGGACTCCGCCCTGCACCACCCCCCCCAGGCACAGCAGCAGCTCTGTGGCCTCCATGCCGTAGCGGAGGGCTGGCCGCCCGGGCGCTGAGGTCACGAGGGGGCCTGAGGTCAGGTGGGCAGCATCAGTTACACCAACACACTCGGTGCCGAGCAGCAGCACCTGGAAGGAGATTTGAAATAAAGTCAGGACCACTTGATATTGCTGGCTACTTGGCCGCTGCTGAGGACCTTCTAGACCTTCGTGGCTCGGCTCCTACCGGGTTCCTCCTCCTGGCTTTGTGGAGGAATTCTGGCTCCACCAGCTCCAAGCGGACGCGGCGCAGCAACTGTGCAGCTTCAGCCTCGCTCTGCGGGTCTCCGCTGCGCCGCCGCGCCCAACGCATCACCAGCTCCAGCACCTGCTGCTCCTCCGACACGTTGAGCCCGTCCAGAGCCAGCAGGTCCCCCAGACTCTGGGCGTCCAGCTCCAGAATCTCCTCCTCGTTGCAAACCTGCAGACCGCAGGATGAAGGTGAAGTCAACCAGAGTAGATTCTTGACAATGCTGAAAACACCAGGTTCTGGTAATAAGAGCAGGACAGAATGAAGACCAGCAACAAGTTATTAAAGTGCATTTGGGGAGCATTAATGCTCTCTGTATGTATTTACAGAGGTGGGAAAGGCACAGTTGGATTCGTCCCAACACTGGCGCTGCACTGAACACCGGGAGTGTGTTGTCTTCTGCCCCCTAGTGGCCGTGTTCCACAGTAACAGGTTTGCAGACACAAGCAGGGAATTTGACTGCAGTGTGTCTTCACTCACAGCGAACCATTGTTGAAGATAAAAAAAAAAAGTATCAAAATGTGTGAAGAACAATAATTCAGCAATAATTTAAAAAAACTACAATTATAAAAAGTAACAGTTAAAGTGCAGGAAGTGAAGAGCAGTAATAGAGCAGGGTGATCAGAGTGATCAGGGTGATCAGGGTGATCAGGGTGATCAATATGATCAGGGTGATCAGGGTGATCAGGGTGATCAGCGTGACCAGGGTGATCAATATGATCAGAGTGATCAGAGTGATCAGGGTGATCAGGGTGATCAGGGTGATCAATATGATCAGGGTGATCAGGGTGATCAGGGTGATCAGGGTGATCAGCGTGACCAGGGTGATCAATATGATCAGAGTGATCAGGGTGATCAGGGTGATCAGGGTGATCAATATGATCAGAGTGATCAGGGATATGATCAGAGTGATCAGAGTGATCAGGGTGATCAGGGTGATCAATATGATCAGGGTGATCAGGGTGATCAGGGTGATCAATATGATCAGAGTGATCAGGGTGATCAGGGTGATCAGGGTGATCAGGGTGACGAGGGTGATCAGGGTGACCAGGGTGATCAGGGTGATCAGGGTGACCAGGGTGATCAGAGTGACCAGGGTGATCAATATGATCAGGGTGATCAGAGTGATCAGGGTGATCAATATGATCAGGGTGATCAGAGTGATCAGCGTGACCAGAGTGATCAGCGTGACCAGGGTGACCAGGGTGATCAGAGTGATCAGGGTGATCAGGGTGATCACTCTGATCACCCTGATGGTACAGGGAAGTCAAACCTTCAGCCTGCAGTCATTCATGTCTTTCTGACCACTGTCACCTGTGTGAAGTGTTGGCAGGTGTATGTCAAGGCGTGGTCGGCCAGGCTGGCGGCCCCCAGGGCCCGGGCCCACTGGTACACACCCACACAGTTGGAGGGCTCCATGTGGGCCAACATGTGGCTCTCACACAACCTGGACAACATCATCAAGCACAACAATGAACAGACCAGGACTTCATCAACTCTTATTTTGATTTGTTTCACACAGTGTTGTCATTTGAATATATATTTTATTTAATAGAATAGAATAAAATAGAATAGAATGGAAAAGATGTACTTTGATCTGAAATTGGGAAACTACACTGTTGCGGCACTAAAAAAAATCGATAAACTCTTCCTCTTCTTCTCTATTATTCTGTCTCGTAAAGTTACACATTGATTTCATGGCGTGTGAATCTCCATGAACAGGTGACTCACCTGAAGGCTCCGTCCACGTGCAGCAGGAAGGCGGCCGCCGCCACCTGCTGGATGTTGTGGTTGGAGAGCGACAGTCGACCTCGATACATGAAGCCCAGCAGCAGCTGCAGACTGGCAGCAGGAGTGTCTCTGAGGGGAACCTCAGCGCCCCCTGCTGTCTCCCTCAGACCACAGGTGAACATGGCCTGGACACACACACACACACACACACACACACACCAGAGGAGGGAAATAAGTCTGCATGACAAACACACACACACACACAGAACATTTTCTGCATTCACCAAACGCTGCACCTGAAAGAAGGGGCTGAAGGCGGAGAGCACCACCCGGTGGCAGGGGAAGGGAACGCCCTCGGCCAGCAGCACCACGTCAGTCAGCTCCTCTGCCAGCCTCATCTTCTCCAGCTGCCTCAGCAGCAGGGAGCCGTGCTCCTCCCGAGCACCACCTGCTCCTGGAGCATCATCCATGGACACCCGCCTCCACCACCTGACTCCACCCGACTCAACCACCCACCTCCCCACCACCTGACTCCACCCGACTAAACCAGACCCCACCTAGCCCCACCCGCCTCCACCACCTGACTCCACCCGACTCAACCAGACTCCACCTAACCCCACCCGACTCCACCAACCCGACTCAACAGACTCCCTAACCCACCTGACTCCAAAAACAACACCACCTGACTAAACCAGACCCCACCTAGCCCCACCTGACTCCACCCGACTAAACCAGACTCCACCTGACTCCCAACAGGAAGACCTTCAGGATGGAGAAACTTGTCCAACGTCAGACTTCAGGAACGGTTGGGAAGCTCTCTGGAGATTCCAACAAGCAAAACAAAGTCAAAAGCAGGGTGCGGTAGAGAGGAGGAAATGTGTGTGTGTGTGTGTGTGTGTGTGTGGGGAAGGGGGGGTGTAGAAAAGACAAAAGTAGATTACTGTCACTTATTCATAGTTCCAAGGCAGCAGCAGAAATCATTGAGGTGGACTCCAGAAAAATAATAGCACAGCTAAATGCACTGCGATGCTGTAATCACTGAACACTCGGCCTGTCTTGTTAACAACACCAGGACTAGCATGTTAGCATGTTAGCATAACTTTGGCTACTCACATTAAACGTGCAGACACACTGTAGCAGGAGGCTCCTGGGCTTCTGCAGCACCAAGTCTCAAAGCTGAGCTGTGTAAACTACTCACATCATCATCATCATCATCATCACCACCATTATTATTATCATTATTATTATTGTTCTGACGATGTTGCTCTCCTGTCCTGTGTGTTGAGTGGAGGGCAGCTGCGAGCTCACTGCTGCTGCTGAGGTTTAAAATAGAGCTGCTGGCGCTGTGGTCGGGTTTCAACCAACACATCGTCCGTGATCCTCCACTGGACCGTCAGTGGCTGCAATCAGAGCTGCATGCTACACGCTAGCCTGCAGCTAATAGCTCTGCCTGCTAGTGTGACGACTCACAGCTGCAGCCTCCAGTTCCGACCATGTCCATCTGAGGAACAGCCTCTATTGCAGGCATGGGCAAACTACGGCCCGGGAGCCACAAGCAGCCCGTTAACCTTTTTAATCTGGCCCTGCAGCCGAACTTGAAGAAATTATATTAATATTCAGTCAGTCATGAAACAGCTGTAGCTGTGGGATCAATAAAGGTCTTCTTCTTCTTCTTGCAGTGTTTTCAGAGTCATTTCAATAAAGAGCTCCATCTGCTGCTGCTCCGCTAACCCCCTCCGACACATTTTATGAACCCATTGTGGTGGTCGAGCCCTCTAGCCAATGATTAGACAGAGGAGGTCCCTTAAAAAAAAAAAGTCTGCAAGGTCGTGGGTTCAATCCGGGGCCCTGTCAGTGTGGAGGTTGTGGGTTCTCTCCAGGTTCTCAGTAAATGGACGGCACTTATAGAGCACCTTCCAGCACCTGCACGGTAGCCCCAAGTCTTTCACACTACCCAAGGACACTTGTGGACAGTTGGAGACGGGATTTCAACCGCCAACCCTTTGATCATCAATTTGCAGGCCGCTTTACCAACTGAGCCACAGATGACCGGCTCCACCACCACCACCACCACCACCACCCAGTGCAGGAACAGCAGAGTGAAACCACCACAGAGCCCAGAATCCTCTCAGTTGCTTTTTCATAGGAGCCCTTTGATCCCCCACAACAGTGGTTTGGAGACACGACGAGAGGTGACGGGAGCAGACACGGTCCTGGCTAAACCCTGGTCATTACACTGTCATTACACTGCGTTGGCTTCCTCTCTAGCACAGGCCTGAGGATGCAGTGCTACAAAGCCTGACGCCACTGATGACGGAGGTGACGGAGGTGAAGGAGGTGAGATCTGAACTTCTGCACATCATGAGGGAGAGCGTGGAGAGGAGGAGGAGCAGCTGCTCAGCTGAAGACACTGGCAACAAACTGCTGAGTGAGATCACCACATCACCATCAACTGCAACCATTGGGATGCAAAGCATGACACTGTACCATTTAGTATTTAATCATTTTGTGTAGTAATAATAATAATAATAATAATATATACAACATAATATAATATAATATAGTAACGACGTATGATCTCTCCATGATGATTGGTGTTGGGAGGCCTTGGTGGAGGTGCCAGCCAATGAGACGTCTTGTCTTGTCATGAGTCAGAGGAAGATGATTGTTTTTCCTCTGGCTGAGCAAAACAATGACAGTTTATGGGCGGTGGGAATTAATGAGTGACTCACGGTGGGAACATGTCCCCGGAAACATGTTGACATGTGTCGGAGAGAGGGACAGGGGGGGCGGGGGGGGGGGAGGGAGAGCCCGGCCGATCAGGGCTCAGCAGGACCTTTGGTCCAGTGACTCAGCGGCCGCTGACCAGGGAAGTTGATGTTGCTGGTGAACTTCACTTTCATAAGATTCATCAGAGGAAATAAGAGCCTCTGCTAGCAGCGAAAGCGTGGGTTGATATGACTACAGGCAGTATCATACATCATATACAGTACAGGTCCTGTATGTGTGTATGTATGCAGTGACTCCATCCAGAGGATGACTGTTCTCAGCTCTCTGGGTGCTCAAAGCAATGCTTCGTTAGGAAGTGGCTTTATGCTGGTGACTGTATCATACAACTCACACACACTCACTGACACACACACACACAGACACACAGCAGTGTAATCTGGCTGCCGCTCCAGAGATTCAACTGCCCAAACTGGAATCTGTGTTTCCACTGGATCCAGTTTGGATTGTAATTCCCAGAAGGCCAGTGGTGAAGACCTGACTGGGAGACTCAGAGCAGACACTACACCACCAGTGACCATGACTCCATTCCCCTGATGGACCAGCTGAACTGAAAGTAACTGACAGACCAGCAGTCAGTGCTCCTTGATCAGCAGTTGAGCTCACAGCAACACTGGCAGTGACCATCAGCAGCAACTCCCTGCTGCTTCACAATCGCAGCTCTTTCACTGGGACCTTCATGATGTCAGCAAGGGCACCCCACCCCACCCAGGTGTTGGCACCGCCCCCTGACTCCACCCCCCTACTGCCAGGTCTCTGACCTCTTCTCAACACGTGGAAGCTCCAACACAGCAGCAAGACTGCAAACACAAGGCTCAATGTGCTGCTACTGTGTGTGTGTGTGTGTGTGTTGATGTGCAGCCTTGCCAGGCCCCAAGCCAGACTTTGAGACTCGTCAGTGTTTATTTTCTCTTTGGTCGACTTAATGTTTCGATATTTCTGAAGCAGTGAAAAGCAGCTGAGGCAGTGAATCAATGTGTGTGGATGAAGATGAAGATGAGCGGAGTTGAAATGAGCTCAGAATGTGATGCTGCATCCACCGTCACCTCTTCAGCCTGCAGTTCAATCATTCAACTCCTCACTAAGTGCTCAAGGGTTAATAATATATATTTGGAGGCAGAACAATGGCTCATCAATGTCAGGGTAACGCTGACTCAATTGATTGATTGATTGATTGATATTTTTCCCATCATGCCCCCTGCAGAACACCCAGGTTTGCTGCTTCCATGTTGTCAATGCACTCCTTAGCTTGAGAAGAACAAATCCATAAAGTTCCTTTTATGAAGCTTCCAACATCACGTTTCTGATCAAAGGAGTTGAAACATTTCCACTCTGACCGGAACTTTCATGGAGTTTTTTTATGGTTATTTTCCCAGAATAGGAGAGCGTTTACCTAACCCTACAAGCAGCTGATTGGTGCCTTCAGTTTGGAGGCTGGACGATCAGAAATAGAACGCCAGCAGATTTCCAGTGGAATTCACCTGTTTGCTTTTCCTGTGACAGATTTTCCCCAGAAGGTTTGTACCATCACACATTGACACCCGAGTGACTGACTGAGGTTAATATGTGTCGGGAGACTTCCTGTTACGCTCGGTGCTCATCTATAGCCGTTAGCCATTTCACTCCCAGGCGGTGGAATGGAGTTCTGCGCCGCCTCCACGTTACGTAAAGTGTTTACTTTACTTACTTGGAGAAACGTTCAGCGTAGTGGATTAGCAGAAGCGATGACACACACACAAAAATGAGACATCAGGCACAGGAGGCAGTGAAGCGTCCACCACCACACAACCTTTAGACTGAAACCAAACATCTTCTCAGGTTCCATCATCAATCCAACAGCCATTCCCAATATCAACGCCCATTGCAATATTTCAGTTGCTAACGTCTGATCCAAGGATTCCAGATTCAACGCTTCCATTTGCTTTGGAAAATGTGTCTTCTAGTGAAAGCAGCAAGGCACCAAGGCTTCCTCCACATGAAGATTCTATTGGAGGCTCTGTTAAATGATTAAAGGCTCCAGAAGAACTTGAGTCACATCAGACCTTCCAGGAGATTCCAGGGTTTGTATGCAAATTTGCATTTCTTCAAACTGTCAAATCACTGAAGTGAAGACTTCAAATGAGCGATTCAGACGAGTCAGTTGTTATCAACTCATTTGGCCTTGGTTTAAATTCCATGTTTTCCCCCTGCTAGTGGTTGTGACCTTTATCCACTTCAGCAATATCATTTAATATAGCGCCTGGAAAGACAACGGAACTCGCCTGCTTTTTCCTGCTGACGATGAAACAAACGCGTTATATTGTTGCACTTGTCTTATCTGGGCCGTAAAGATAAGAGGCCTCAGCCTGGTCCAGGTGAGGAGTGGCTGCTCCACAGACTGCAGGAGGAGCAGGAGCAGCGGCAGGAGCAGGAGGAGGTGCCTGAGTTGACAGCTTGGGCTCCAGTCAAATCCTCACCGCTGTTCCTGTTTGCTCAGGATTCTGTGGTTTAAAAAAAAACAGTGTTTCCTTTTGAGGATAATCACAGGGTAATATTCAGCAGCACACACACACACACACACACACACACACACACACACAGAGTGCTGACATCTGTTGACTGACGGGAGGACGGGTCACTCCCACCGTGGCTCGGCCCTCACACTCACTATTTAGCAGCGGGGAGGTTTGAGCTCCGGCTCGTCACAGGGAAGCTCCTCGTGTTGTGGAACTAACTACAAGCTGAAGGCCTCCACCGCTGGGAGTTACGCAGTCTTTTCCAGCCATGTCTGCCAGTGAAGATGCCGGCGGAGACGACGTGGAGAAGAGCGACGGCTCGGGTGCAGATTACTTTGTGCACAGGAAAGTTCTGGACGAGCTGCGTCTGCAGGAGGTGGCTGAGAAACGCACGTGGTCCACCAAGCCAACCCTGGCTGAGCACGTCAAGGAATCTCTCCGGTAAATACCACAGAAAAAATCATGGAAAACATACACACACAGGCAAGGTTGCAGCAGGAGACCAACAATAATCTTTCAAATCTATTCTTTGTTTGTTGTGATTTGAAGCTCTGAGGTGCCTACAAACGCTAACTTGAAGGTTTCTTCCTGTGTGGAGGGTCAATAGTGAAGGAACGCTGCATGTTTGGTTGGGGGGGAGGGTCATGGTTCACCTGAATGAATAAGCCAAGTTCATTTTAATGTCATTACAGTGGGTTCAGTACGTCCGTAAAAAAGCAACTTGTGATCTTGAGATAATATTGGTTCAGTCAGACATCTGCTATTTAAATGTGGTCCATTGTGACATGATGCTTCCCACTGTGACCATGTTACCCTGAAGCAGTGTGGTACAGTGGCACACTGGCATGCTGCTGCTATCTGACGGCTCACTGCCTGACTGAGCCAGCTGATAAAAACGTGCAGCAGGTGTTGTGCTTCCCGAGCCCAGTGTGTGTGTGTGACTGTGTGTGTGTGACTGTGTGTGTGTGCAGGTGCTCGGCGCCCAGGCTGAGGCGCTGGCTGCTGACCTGGGTCCCCGTGCTGGGCTGGCTGCCCCGCTACCCCCTGAGAGAGAACGCCCTGGGCGACCTGATCTCCGGCTGCAGCGTGGGCATCATGCACCTGCCGCAAGGTCCCTGCTGCTTACCTGCTGCTTTCATTGATCAAACACTCATTAGCTGCCATGAAATTAGTCTTGATGAGAGGCAAGCCGGTCTGGCAGGGAAACACACACACACACACACACACACACACACACACACTCTCTCTTTATTACAATGCACTCTTGCCGTCGTACGGAACATATTTAAAGAGCCTGAAAAACAGCAAAGAAAGCCAAGAGGTCAGACGCACACTGGCTTTTCATCACAGAAACTCAGGCAGAGTGGATCTGATGGGAGCCAGACAGTCATTTGCAGACATATTTGTAGTTTTCATCACAGTTTGTGGAAGGCAAGGGGATTGTGTTGTGGTCAAAATGTATTTCTCAGCTCAAGTTGAGGACTCAGACTGAGGCCCCAGCAGGCACCGACACCCTCATCACAAGGGCCACAGCCCTCTGTGATGTCACACAGGGCTGTGGCAGCTCTCCTGGGGAACACCTTCCACCCTCGGACACTGTTTGTTTTGAGCCTTTCTAAACCAGTGGAAGGTCCAGCAGCAGCAGAGTCTGAGCAGGAAGCGCTTTATTGTTTTGTTTTTTTGCAGGAGGTGACAAACACAGGGCTAAGTATTCTATCTTCCAGAGATCTAAAGTGGCTTTTGAATGACTGACATGATGTTTCCACTGGATTCCTGCAGGAGCAATAACAATCTGATTAGACCAGACTAACCTGGCTGTTTTATTGGCTGCTGGTTTTTGGTCCAATCAGGGATGGCGTACGCCCTGCTGGCGTCCCTGCCCCCGGTGTTCGGCCTCTACACCTCGCTGTACCCGGTGCTGGTTTACTTCATCTTTGGCACCTCCAGACACATCTCAGTGGGTGAGTGAGGAGCGACCTGCACGTCCGTGGCGTTGACGGCTGCTTGACCTCCACTTCCTGTCGTGTCGTGTCGCGTTCAGGGACCTTCGCCGTGGTCAGCATCATGATCGGCAGTGTGACCGAGCGGCTGGCGCCCGCCATGGCCAACGCCACCAACGCGACAGAGGGCGTGGACACCGACGACGCCGTCGCTGCCAGGGTGAAGATAGCGTGTTCCCTCACGCTCCTGACGGGGATCTTCCAGGTGCCAGTCAAACCCAGCGGGGGGCGCCAGCGAGGCCTGCACACACTCTGACAACTGTTATGTTGTGAACAGGATAATAGAGGTTTTCTATAGGCTCTGTAGGTATTCTCCAGTCTAGTCTCCGATGCAGAGACCGGCTCAGGCTAGACTAAATATGACTGAGTCACTGATGGCCTGGCAGTGAAATGCACCGCCTGCCCCCTAGTGGTCAAATCTAAATCACGTCAGAAGCTCTGAGAGACGCAGACCAGCCAGATGTTTCCTGGATTAACTCCTCTCTTCCTCCTGCTGCTGCTCCTGGCCTAGATTCTGTTGGGCGTGGTCAAGTTTGGCTTCGTGGTGACCTACCTGTCGGAGCCGCTGGTGCGCGGCTACACCACGGGCTCGGCGTGTCACGTGTGCGTGTCCCAGCTCAAATACCTGTTTGGAGTGGCGCCAGGGCGCTTCAGCGGCCCCCTCTCCCTCATATATGTGAGTACGCACAGCACGCTTTAAGATTGAAGATTCAACGTCGTATCAGTCACACGTCATGTGACAGGGCAGTGAAGCCAACGTGACACGTGTGCACTACTAGGAGGAATAAAGGAAGTGGAAAAGAAAAAGAAGGAAAAATAAAGTGGCAAGCAGAGATAAGGGTGTTTGAAGTGTTACAATGTAATATGATAGAATATAATATAATTAGTTGCAAACAATAGAATATGATACAATACCATATAATGAAAAAAATAATAATAATAATATCATCAGTCATAGTATTAACATCACTGACAGCCATCATTCTTGATGAACTGGCAACATTTGTCGTTTCCTTTTCACGTTCTTGTCTTTGAACGCATCACCGGCCGACACTCACACGGGAAGCCAGTTGAGCCCCTCGGTGGGCTCCAGTCAATCAATACACTTGAAACATTCCTTTGTACCTGTTAATCATTGAGTGAGACGTTCTGCCTTGTTAGCTCAGCTTCACTCCCCTAATGATGAGCAAATAGCAAAGACAACCCCCAGCTGCTGCTGACAAACAACACACAAACAATGGCAGCCACAGAGATACAAGCCAGCTTCTATTGGCAAAGAACCAAACTAAACCAGGGGTGTCAAACTCAGTTTGGTTCAGGGGCCACAGAGAGGAAAATCTATTCCCCAGTGGGCCGGACCGGTAAAATCATGGCATGGTGATAATAACGTAAAAAATAACGACAACTTCCAGTTGTTTTCTTTGTTTTACTTTGTTTGTGTTCTTTGAACACTCTGCTCCCTGCATCAGCGTTACCAACTCCTCACTATTGGCTGTCCTGAAAGTCGCTAGAAGTCACCAAATGACGTCATCGTCTAATTTGCATAATTGACAATTTGCACTTGATCACAAAGTGATAACACCAGGAAAAGTCGCTAGATTTATCGCTAGTCGCTTTTGACAAAAAAAAAAAAAAGTCGCCATGGGGAGAATAGCGACTTTTGGGGGGAAAAAGTCGCCAAGTTGGCAACACTGCTCTGCATCAGCTTTGTCTGTTTCCACAGAGACATTGTGAGGCAATGAGGGGAGCCAATAGGAGACGTGAGTGGATGCACTTTTGTTTGCTCAGCCCCAGGATTGAGTTTGTTTGCAAAGCAGAAACGATATTGCGACACCAAGTGGACACATTTAGAACAGCACTTTCTTTCATTGAAAAATTGCCCGCGGGCCGTATGTTTGACACCCCTGAACTAAACCAAGACTAAACAAGAGCGGTGGCAGGAGGGATGAGAACGGAGCGATAAAGCACTCGTCTTGTGGTAGCAGAACTTCGACCCTGAGGAGCAGAAAACAGAGCTTCTGTTGTTGGGTTCAGAGTCACTTAGAGAGGATGGACACACACACGTGGGAAAGTACAGGAACTATGGGTTCTTCTCGTCCCTCACGGCCCTGAAGAATAACAGGCAGGATGTCTTTGAAGTATTTAAACGAGTGCTGGTTCTTCCTCAGACACTCGGCAGCTCATCGCAGAGCTGCGTCACAACAGACGCTGTGGCCTCAAGCAAGGCTACACTTCAGGGAATTTACTCCAAAACCAAGTGGGGAAATGTTGATAGTGTGTTGACACCTATTGAGAGACTTGACCGTGTGCCGTGCGTGCGCTCTGCTGGCTCCAGACGCTGGTGGATATTTGCAGTCTGCTGCCTGGGACCAGAGTGCCCGAGCTGGTTGTCAGCATCCTGGCCCTCTTTGTGCTCATCCTGGTCAAAGAAGTCAACGGCTGCTACAGAGAGAAGCTCCCGCTGCCCATCCCCATCGAGCTCATCGTGGCAAGTGCTCCACACACTTCCGTCAAACCTCCAGCAGGGGGCATTGCATCCACACTCAATATACTGTATTGCTATGAGAGACGGTCGGTTGTCACCCTCTGAAGGATGCTGAGAGTTGTTCAACTTGTGTGCACTTTGTCAGGTGATAGCAGCAACCATCATCACCCACTTCTGTGGACTGCCCAGTAAATACGACATCAACGTGGTGGGAGAGATTCCCAGCGGGTAAGATCAGACCACCAGGGTGCAGCAGCAACAATTCCACATCAAGACACTGTCAAAGGCACAAGCAGGGAAGGAGGAGCTGGGTATTTCACCAGGTCATCCTGAAATAGCGAACACAGTCACACTGCGTGCTTGCGTGAGTCAGTGTCTAGAGTGTCGACATTGTGTTCCTGGAAAAAACAACAAGGAAACAAAAAGCAGTTTTATCTGCGAGGCCAGAAGTGGCTGTGGCATTCAGTCGGACGCTCCTCCTCTGACTACTGTGGAGAACGAGAATCACTGGCTGGAAACTCCAAATGGAAAACTAAATGCTCACCTTCAACACATTGAAATTGTGGAGGATCAATGAAATAGAGGCTTATAGTTTATAAATGGAAAATTGGGAAAAGACCAAAGAGAAAAGTCCAGTTGAACAAGACGTGTTGGAATACATAGATTATATTTATATTATGCAAATCAGTACAATTTATTTATTTATTTTCCTTTTCCAGCTTTTGAGGTTGAGTAGAAAAAATAATGAAACAGAACGGACAGATAAAAGAACGTTCTCTCAGATTCTTTCTATTATTTGCGAGGTGGAAATATGACTGGCGCAGGCGGTGGGACAGTGAGTCAACAGAAAGGCTACCGTGAAGCTCGGCCCTGATCTCCTCTCCTCCTGTTGCAGCCTCCAGGCCCCCCTGCTTCCTGACGCTACGCTGTTCTCCAGTGTGATAGGAGACGCCTTCGCCATCGCCATCGTGGGCTACGCCATCAACATCTCGCTGGGGAAGACCTTCGCCCTCAAACACGGATACAAAGTAGACAGCAACCAGGTGGGTGGGGGAGGACCAAGTGCACACACACACACACACACACACACAGTGACTACACAGTGAGCGAGCGTGAACAAAGTCACATGGTGGTGAGCTGCAGAAGGTGTCAGAGTGACTCTGCAGTGGAAACACTCCTCCACCATAGATACATCACTGCGTGTGTGTGTGTGTGTGTGTGTTTTAGTGAGCTTTATATTTTTATATATTATATAAGGCTGAGCGAAAAAAATAAAATCCCAATATTTTTCTCTGAAAACTCGATTTTCAATTTTGATTTTTTTTTGTTGGTCAAACTACAAAAGACAACAGGATGAATTATTTCAAATATTTTACCTTTATTTTAGAAGAAAAATAGCAAAAACATTTCCCTGTAGTGTGTGTGTATATATATATATATATAAAACAACACACGAGGCGGTGGTGGGGGCGGGCACAGGAAGCAGCGAACTGTTGACAGCACACCATCGTCTGCATACAGCAGCAACTGCTGGTCGGACCTCAAGGTCAACCTGTGGCAAAGTGCACGACAGGTTTGACTGGCAGCTGTGGCAATGCTTCAGGGTTCGCTGTCCGGTTAGAAGATTGGATCGCTGACAATAAGTAAAGCAAACAACCAATCAGAGGGCAGCACGTTGATCACATCTATCATATATCAGCTATGATGATGAACTGCTGTCAGTCCACATAGATTCCTTGTGTTGCGTGTTATGATTCCACAATGTTTTTCTTTCGTCTCAGACTTGCTGTGATAAAATATGAAAGAATCTTCACTCGTGTGCGAGACCAAAGAATAATGTGACACAAACAGCTTTCATTTTGATCATGGAACTCACTGAAATGATGGCTGCTTTCACATCACTCCATCTTCACCCTGGTCTCCAGTGGATCATAATTACACAGTTAATGACATCTGTTTATAAACAAGGATGAATCTCAATGGTCTGTTGTCGTTCACCAAGTCACGAGGCACTGCTGGATGCTTCAGTGAAGTATTTCTGCCACACTGTGCTGCAGTTTATGGCACACGCGACAACAGAACCGCCTCCAAACAGCAGGGCAGTCCCAGGAATCCTTTTCAGAAATACATGACAATATGGTGCAGTGTTTTCTAAGTCACTGTAGCCCATAGCCAGCCGACTTATGGCCCAGACAGGCAGCAGCGGAGGCATGTGACTGGGATGATCCTGCTGCTCGACGGCACGTTGGCAGCAGCACTCGCAGCCTCTCAGCCGGCCCGTTCGATCATTCACGTCCCATTCATTCTCCTCTTGCAATCAAGTGTAGCTTCAAGAGGCTTGGCGCTCTCCCCGCAGGCCGCCCATGTGTTGCAACCACCGTGGAAGCTAATGAATAGACCATTATGGTTTTCCCCCCACGAACCCACGTGGAACTCAAAGACCCTGAAAACATGGATGTCACACCTCCGGGTTCATCTGCGAGCTAATCTGTTCCTCAGCCTGAAGCTCTCTGTGCTGCTGCCTGTGTGCAGGAGCTGCTGGCCCTGGGCCTCAGCAACACAGTGGGCAGCTTCTTCCAGTGCTACTCTGTCACCTCCTCGCTGTCACGCAGCCTCGTCCAGGAGAGCACCGGCGGCAAGACCCAGGTAAACACACAATCACTACATACATACACATACAGTATACACAGTACTACCCAGAAAATGAGAATATCCAGTAAAAGTTGTTTTATTTTGGCAATTTAACATAAAAGATGAAAGCAACACATTTTATTGAGCCATTCCACGCAAATTGACATCTCAAGCAGTTCCTTGTTGTAACTTTGCTGATTAAGATTCTCAGCTTATTAAAACCACAGAAAATTAGAATAGTGTGAAAAGCTTCAGTGTTGTAGCTTCAAAGAGTCCAAAGAATCCAAAACACCTGCAAAAGGCTCCTGAGTCTTGGGTTGGCTCAGAAGAGTCCACACATGGGCAAATACAGCAACCTTCTCAGGAGATTCTCATTTTCTGGCTAGTACTGTATATGTATGTATACACACACACACACACACACACACATATGATTTTTGTGTGTTGACAGATGGCTGGCGTGATTTCCTCCGTCATCGTGTTCATCACGGTGTTGAAGTTGGGTCCTCTCTTTGAGGATCTTCCCAAGGTAGCGCCCCCTGCTGCACACCTCTGCAGTATCTTTATCTGTTCTAGCCAATAAGATAATAATATCTCTTCTCAATTGTGTGCCTCAGTAAATAAAGATGAAATAAAATGAATAAACGATCCCTCTCAGCAGTGAATATCAGGCCAATCCTATCTGAAAGTGTGTGTGTGTGTGTGTGTGTGTGTGTGTGTGTGTGTGTGTGTGTGTGTGTGTGTGTGTGTGTGGCCCAGGCTGTCCTGTCCACCATCGTGCTGGTGAATTTAAAAGGAATGTTCAAGCAGTTCCTGGACGTCCCGGCTCTGTGGAGGACCAACAGGCCTGACCTGGTGCGAGTGAAGGACGCTCACTGCAGGTTCCTGCTGCTCCACTGCAGCTCCAGCTGACTCTTCTCTGCTGCTTCCTAGCTGGTGTGGCTGGTCACCTTCCTCAGCACCATCCTGCTCAACCTGGACCTGGGTCTGGCCGTGTCCATCGGCTTCGCCATGCTCACCGTCATCTTCAGGACGCAACTGTAAGGCTGCCTCACTCTCTCACTGCCTCGTGTGCTCGCTCAGCCAGAGAGCCTCGACTCTGTTGACCTGACGCTGACCTCTTCAACCCTTCCAGACCCACCTACTCCATCCTGGGCCACGTGTCGGGCACTGACCTCTACCTGGACACAGAGACCTACTCACAGGTGGGTCTTCTTCATTAATCTTCTCACAGTACGCCAGTGTGCACAGCGGTTGAAAAACAGTGTTTTCAAGCAGAACATTTGTCGTGATGCTGTTGCTCTCTTTGGTGGCACTGACAGTGGAACTGTGATAGCGGTCCGTGCTAGCTGGGTTTCAGCCACATGGTTATGAAGATGCACACATTCATTTGGAGGGCTGGAAGTAGACGTCCGCATTTTTCTATAGGACAGATCCTCAGCAACAAACCTACTTTTCACTTCTTCACTGAGCTCCAGCTCCAACCATGTGACATCACCTGACAACAACCTATTGATCGCAACAAGACTAAGGATGCCTTTATTTAGCCCACACTGGGGACATTTGTACGGCTAAAGCAGCAGATACAGTGCAAAGAAATAAAAAGAGTGCAAAGAGTGAATTACAAATAAACAAATAAAAATGAAAATACATCCAAAGGATTTACTTCTCTAAATAAGTGTTAATTTTTATATTAAGACTAGCAGTTTGTATCTAAGAGGTGATGCACAATGTGATCTGACAGTGAAATAGAACACAAACAAGCCTGGGGGGAAAACGCACACAGACTTCATTCAACAGATTTCCATTGCCAGCATGCTGGTTGGTGACCATGGAACAGAAAACATGCTGTGCAGCTACACCAGCAGAACATGATGCAAAGCTGGGTCCAATACAAGTCCACACTGCTCCAGCAACACAACAACTGACAGCCAGGCTTCTGCCAGCGTTGACCATGAGCACCAAAGACAGTGAGAGTCAATGAGAAACAACCTGCTGAGAAGAAGAGCAGTGTCCACAGTGTCAACACTGGAAACCAGCTGGCCTACCTCACCTTGACAGGAAGTTCACGTCGATGGTGGACACACTGGACGTGGACCATGGATGACGTAGACACGCTGATGGCCGAGGGTTCGAGGTCATGTGATTTCCGGACTGGCCTGGCCGTGGACAGCAGAGGGCGCTTGTCCAGTGGAGCCTCTCGGCTAAGCTAATTTAGCTAGTTAGCCCGGCCCTTAGCGCTAGCTAGCTAGCCCTCCATTGAAACCAGCAACACACAACTCCCGTCGTTCGTTTCAGTCGTTTGTCCGTTTGAGTAATTTAGACATCGTTAACGTCGCGCCCTGCAGCCTCTTAACTTCCTTTTATTTTATTTTATTTTATTTTTTTGGTGTGGGCTGAAGTCAGCCTCAATGGTCAGCGCGCGATGAGGGCGGGACATGATAGCCGTCAATCATCGGCACTGTTAAAAACAAATAAAATCCGTTTTTGTTTTTTTTTTCTTTTCTTGGAACCACTCGCTGCGTTTTACAGCCAGCTGAGGTTACACCATCACTGTTGTTCAGACAATAACTTTTATTATTGTGCTTGGATAAGGCAGGAGGGCTCAGCCGTCACTGCAGAGTCATTAAAAACAGTGACATAACAACAACTGCAATCAGGTGACTAGGACCAACTAACACTCATTAAACTTTAGAGTTGTGTGACACTGTCTGTATTTCACGTTTTTAATTTCCCCCCTCAAGTTTATATATATATATATATATATATATATATATATATATATATATATATATATATATATATATATATATATATATATATATATATAATTTTTTTAAATATGTGAGACAGGAGAATAGGTTTTAAAATATGAAAATATATTATTGTAGATTAGTGATAGAAGCAGCAAAACGATGGTGTGCTTTTACTGTCACCTAAAGTTCACCCATCTTCCACAGAATATACAACAATATGCTAATATTTTTCAGCAGTAATGGCTGCAGTGACTGCTCTTACGGATACTAATGGTGAATGTGCGTCCGTCTGGGACTGCGTGCACCTCCAGAGTGCTTCAACCCAGCCCGTGTCTCCGTAAAGTCAAATGAAAACAAAACAAGGGTGGGTTGTGGTGCAGAACTGAACCTCTGTGTTCTTCTGTGGGGGGGAACTGAGACTTTGATAATGCTGGAAAACAAGAGCAAAACAATGGGCATCGTGAGACACAAACACAGACAAGGATGAGAAATGAGAGTTGTGGTGTGAACGAGCAGCAGGGGAGGAGGAGAGTGCAGGAGAGAGTGCAACACGGTGTGAGAGTGTCAACCTCTGGGCTTCTTCATGTGTCCCTGCAGGCCAAAGAGATTCCAGGAATTAAAATCTTCCGCTCGTCCACAACCATCTACTACACAAACGCTGAGATGTATGTGGAAGCCCTGCAGGAGAAGGTGTGTGCGTGTGTGTGTGTGTTTGTGTGTACGCGAGCTGGATGGACCTCTTAATTGCAAAATGAAATCCCCCTTGTGCCGCCTGGAATGCTCCTAATGGCTTTCACAAGTTCTCCCCCTTGTCCCGCTCTCACTTTTCTCTCTCTAATGACTGATTTTGCAGAGTGGAATCATTGTGGGGAAGCTGCTGACAGAGAAGAAGAAGAGGGAGGCCAAGCTGAAGCGTAAACAGGACAAAGAGAAGAAGAAAGCTAGAAAGGAGGCAAAGACACAAGTACTGTCTTTTAATTGTGTCCACGTTCACTATTCAGGCATCTTTGGGTTGTGTAACCGACTGAATTCCGGTTATTCTCCACTTTGCCAACTTTTCCAGTTGAAGAGTCTCAACACAAACTCATCTCCTACGATGATGGAGGCGGTTAAAGTCCCCGCAGGAACAAATCAGGTGAACGGCGGCCCAGATAACGGCCACGTCAACTGGGCTTTCAGACACGAGGCGGCCGCCGCCGACGGCAACACGCAGCCGTCACACGAGGGCGACGTGGAGCAGGGGAGGGTCTGCGGGCCGGACACACACAGCATCATCTTGGACATCTCCACCACCAGCTTTGTGGACACGGTCACCGTCAAGACCTTGAAGAACGTAGGTCCTCCAGATGTTCCTCCACAGAGCAGCCGCAGTGAAGTTAGTCTGTCAGTCAGATCCCAAATACGTTGCTTTCTTTTCAGGACATTTTTCGTTAAAACACCAAGCTTTGGAAATCTGCCCTTTGTGATGTCACAAAGGGGAAGCGATAGCTCTCGCAGGCCAGCGACAGATCTTTGTGCCATTTCTTCCACGTGTGGAAGAGAAAGAGCGACGTTTTCTTGGATCAGGAAGCTGAAGCCTTTGCTGTGATCAGAGAGTGAGGGTTCTGCAGGGTTCTGCAGGGTTCTGCAGGGTTCTGCAGGGTTCTGGAGGTTCATCATCAGTCACTGGAGCTCGACGGGCTGAAGAACGACGGCGGACGAAGCTTCGCGTGTCTCCAACAAAAACTCAGCTGAGGCCGTCTCTGTCTCTGTCTCGCAGATATTCCAGGACTTTGGCCAGATTGATGTGGACGTCTATCTAGTGGGCTGCCAAGGTAAAAGTGGGAGCACGTCAGAACACCCACAATGCATCAGTGTCGGCCTCAGCGCCACCACCTTGCTCTCTCTGTTGATCACATCACTCATATATGTTGCTAACTAGTGCTGTCTGAAAGGTCATCTGCTCTCTCTCTCCTCTGTGTGTGTGTGTGTGTGTGTGTGTGTGTGTGTGTGATGTAGCGTGTGTGGTGGAGCAGCTGGACAGAGCCAGTTTCTTCTCAGGGTCCATCTCAAAGCGCCGGCTCTTTGTCAGCGTGCACGACGCCGTCAGCCACATCCGTCACTCAGCGGTCCGTCACCAGGAACATCAGCTCCCACTGTCACTGCTCAGCTGATCACAGCTGGTCACTGCTGATCACAGCTGATCACTGCTGATCACAGCTGATCACAGCTGGTCACTGCTGATCACAGCTGATCACAGCTGGTCACTGCTGGTCACTGCTGGTCACTGCTGATCACTGCTGGTCACTGCTGGTCACTGATGGTCACTGCTGATCACTGCTGATCACTGCTGGTCACTGCTGGCCACTGGCTGCTTCCCCAAACATTTCTGACGTCACTTCTGTCCTTTCTTTTGCTTTTTTAGGATGCGACCTGCACCACTCAGATGTAACCAGCAGAGGTCAGGCTGTTCGTCATCTCCTCCTCCTCCTTCCCTCCTTGCTTCCTATTGGTTGTTCTCCCAGCCCCTCCCTCCCCGGCTGAGCGTGCGCCACCTTGACATGGCCGACTGTTGCCATGGAAACACAGGGAGCCGTTGCTTTGGCAACAGGCTCTTTATGATGTGTGTGATGCCATACGTCACTGCAGCAGTGGTGGGGGGTGGGGGGGCTGAGTGGGGGCTGAGTGGGAGAATGCACTGCACTAATAGCAGTGTGATGGTTATAGAGCCCGGGTCGGCTGTATGAGGAATTTCAAGACGGAGGGGAGTGTCCTCCGACAGCCAATCAATAATATGCAAATATTAGCCAATGATAAGACACCACCCCCCCCTCCACCCCCCTCCACCCAAGTCTTACGCCAGTCATTTGTAACCGACGGCCAACCGCCAACAGCACGGCGGTGTTACGGTTGCGAGGAGGAGGAAGTTGGACTTTTCACACGCAGATGCAGATGAAGTGGATGTATTTATAGCTCACACTCACTGCGTCTATATTTAGCCGGGATGTGGAGTTACCAGCCGCACTCACGCACGCCGTTGATTGGAGTCGTTGTGTGTGAGCGTCAGTCAGCTCCTCAGCCTTCTGGGACTTTCTATCGTTAGGTTCTCATCTTTTATCATAATTCAACAATGCCTTTTCGTACAATGTTTTCTGTGTGTACTTCGAGCCGGGCAGTGTAAATAAAGAGCCGGGACGAGACCTCGTGTCCATCATCATCTCGTCATTTATTGCTTCTTTCCCGACACGACGTCAAGCTGCTTCTTTTAGCGCCAGGTTCTCTCCTCTGGTTGGAAATACCAATAATACTGATTTACAGACCGTACAATACACTGGATATTTAAGTTAGATCATAACACACAGTTCTAAGTGGTGATGCATTGTCTCGTTGTTGATTTCTCTACATTAGCTTTTTTTTTTGTTTTTTTTTTTACAAATGGAATTTTATTTTTAACAGAACACAGAGACCGATGATTAAAGGCAACTTCACATTGACTATGGAGATGCAACTGCTGTGGTCTCCTTCCGACACACACACACACACACACACACACACAGACCATGGCATCCAAGCAGCAGGTGTGAGGTCTTCCTCTCAGATCTTTGTACAATTCTGCAAAATGTTGGTGGTCGTGGATGGATGGATGGATTGCGCGATGCAAGACGCTGGCCAACGGAGGCACAGGGAGGGTGGGGGCCGGGTGGGGGGTGGGGCATCACGGCTACAACTGACAAGGTCACGGTCACAGAACGACACGGGACTGGACAGCACAAAGGTCGGAGGGTCGGAGGAGACGAGAAGCTGGGAAGGAGACGTCGAGGTAGAGTCGGAAAGCAGAGCAGAGGGCCAATCAGCAGGTGACGACTGGGTCATGTGGTCAATTCTCCCATCTAATCTTTGGTCCGTTAGTCTGGGGTGGGGTGGGGGGGGGGTCATTTAGTTTAGTTTTTTTTCTGTTTTGATAATTTAGCGTGACGTTGAAAGTACTTGGCGTTGATTGATGTCCAGGATCAGACGATGACGACTGGGTTCTTCTGGGCGCCGCCGACCGGGCTCAGCAGTTGACGCTCTCGAAGAGCAGCGTGCTCTTGGTCTCAGCAGGGGGCAGCAGCCGGGCGCCCGTCTCTGGAGACAGGTACTCCAGGTGGTGTCGGCCCCACACTGGGGTGGTGAGGTGCTGCCACCGCTGCAGGGGAGGCCACACACACATCGACTTCAAGTCAGTTCCATCAAATCAGGTGGCGTGAAGTAATAAAAATACATCAGATATATAAAACAAAAGAAATAAAATACATTTCATGAAAAATACATTCAAACTTGTTAGGATTTTTTTTTAACGTGTGATGCAGGACTTTTTAGGGAGATTGAAGAGAGGAAGAACTTCAACTTCTTCAATTCAATTCAATTCAGTTGAGTTGAGTTGAGTTGAGTTGAGCTGAGCTGAGCTGAGTTGAGTTCACTAAGGCCTGGGCCACAGTTTCAGCGGCAGGTCGTCCATGCATACTTTAGTCTCCTCACTCTTTAATAAGTGATGAGGCCAAACAAAGGCAGTGAGAGTGGTGGAGGGCGAGGGGGGGGGGTTGCCGGGGCGACCAGTTTCTGGCCCGTCCAAACAGAACCCCCCCCCAGACACTGGGAGAGAACTGACCTCCCACAGCGAGCCCTTGCAGCGCAGCAGCTTGTAGACCACGGTGAGGGGGATGCAGAGCATGGAGGACAGGGCCAGCGCCCAGCCCAGCGCCTCCCCCCACACCGGGTAGGTGTACACCGAGTTGTAGGTCAGCGGCTTGTAGTTGACCACGTGGAACAGGAAGACGCCCTGCACACACACACGGAGGAGGAGGGTGAGCGGGGCGAGACCCGGCCGGCCGGCCGGATGGCCGGACGGACGGACGGACGGACGGAGGAGACTCACCACGCAGAGCAGCGGCGTGATGTAGGACCAGCACCACTTCATGTAGGGCAGCGGCTGGTAGCCAATCATACGAGCCACGTCGTCCATGAAGCGGTCGGCGCCTGGTGAAGAGGGGGGGGTTACTGAACCAGAACCAGAACCAGTACCAGGACCGATGCAGAGGACCTCATCATGCTATCACACATTCTTCCAGACGTTGTGATATTTGAACAACGTTCCTCAGCAGGTTTTTCTCAGACTGCAGTACAAACACTACCAGTACCAGTAGAGCATTCGACCCCGGGATCAGTACTGATACACAATACCAGCGTGGGCTCCCCAGTGGAGCTGCAGGTGAAGGCAGGTGGTCCACATGATGCTGCAGAGCTACTCAGTCACTGCTGTGTGTGTTTGGCTGCGGTGTGGTGGTCTCACCGTAGACCCAGGCGATCACCACGCACTCCCAGAAGGCCTGCCACAGCAGGGTGATGCCGCTGGCAGAGTAGTAGTCAAACAGCTGGAAGACATACATTCCTCCCTGGCACAGACACAGACAGAGAGACGGAGGGAGGGAGAGCGTTAATACTTCATGTCTGACCTCTTTTCAGCGCACACCAGCCTGAAGGCTTTCAAACAAGACGCAGTCAGTAGAGAAAACACGCAGGCTCAAATCAAGAGACTGGAGAGGTGCAGGGCCGAGGCTCACAAATCTCAATGAAAATAATCATTTAATGCCTTAAAACATGAGCTGAAGAGAGAGACAGAGCACCTGCTGCTAAGCTAAGAGGCTAACGCTTCATCTGAGGTCTGAGTGACCCCCGAGCGACAGCAGCAACCACTCTGTGATGGTCAAAGCCGGCGTCTGCTGCGTACCTCAGTCACCATGGACATGTCAATGAGGAAGCAGATGACGCAGCAGATGGCAGCCACCACCTCTCGCCGCAGGGACCCCCAGGCTGACGTGGGGGGCAGCATGTCCATGATGCCTGTTATCAAACCCTCCACTCCCACAAACTGAAAGAGAGGTCAGAAAACAACAAGAGAGAGAAAAGATGAGAGAGGAAGACAGGGGGCGCCGACCTTGACTCGGTGTTCAACAGCGCGTTGCACCGTTGGAAGCTTTTCTGGCTGCAAAGAAAAGGCTTGGAGGTCCAGTGTGTCAGGTTTGGCTTGACTGATGAACATAGTGCCCATGAATACATTCATAATAATAATGATAAGTGTAAACTGGCAGTAAATACAAGCCATTTGGTTTTCCCTCCCTGAGAACAGTTCTCATTTCTATTAGAATACACACAGCACAACAAAGCAACAAGCTGCCAGCTGTCAGGTGGGCTTCCGTCGATACCAAGGGTCCTTCCAAATATCACACACTGCACCTTTAAAACACCCAAGACTGCAGTGCCAGACTGGGTTTAATGACTTTACTCAGTGTTGGACCGAAGCTAAGAATAATGATAATAATAATAATAATAATAATAATAATAATAATAAAAAAACTAAAAAAAGCTCTCATGGTCTCAGTTCAGACAGATTTAAAGAGACTCGTCAACACCACCAGCAGAAATTCAACTGGAATTGAAGCAGTTTGAATGAGTTGCCGACTGCTGGCAGCGCCGCCATTCTTTGGCCCTGCAGTGATCAACCACAGTGTGGCAACACTTGTGTCACTACTGGGGCTGCAGCGCCGGGGCGTGGTCGGTCGCAGGCAGCTGCGGAGGCTGGGTGGGCGGAGCCACGGAGGGCGACAGGAAGTGAAGGCATGACAGCAGCACAGACGCTCTGTTGTGCAAGGCAGACAGAAGCTGATTGACTGAGAGCTGAGGAGCAGCAGGTCTGCGCCAGCTGGCGGCCCACTGGCTGGCAGTGACGGGACGCCGCAGGAAGTGGCGCTCCAGCCACAGGAAGTGGCGCTCCAGCCACAGGAAGTGACTGACGGTCAGAGATAGAGTGAAGCCGTGCTGCTAGCATGGCAGCTACACAGCTTCTGTTGGATTGAAGGTCCAGTGTGGAATATTTGGAGATTTTGAGGAATAAACAGCGACGTCAAGAGGTCACATTTCAGATTGCAGCATCTTCCACTCTCTCTCCCTCCCTCTCCTGGGCGTGCCAGTGAACTACGGTGGCCCTGTGCACCCAAACCGGGACACCGGGTTCACCTCCTTCTTCTTCTACTTGGTGGGTTTACTTGAGGACGCCCCCTAGTGTTCAGCCTAAATACCAAACGCTCTGCTGTCAGGCAGCTGGATTGTCCACACCAGGCTTCCTTAGAAATATGCAGGTGCAGGATGGCAGCTAACTGGGAGCACTGGAGATTCTCATGTATAGAGTATATGAGAAGCATTCTGAGGGGAGGAAAACCTGACTGCGACTGCACTGCCTGGATGCTTCCACTCATGTATTAATGGGCAGTAAGTTTTACACACTGGACCTTTAATTTGCGTCGGCGAGCGCCATGATTCTAAACTCGACTCCCCCGGTGGCGGTGGTGGGAATCGCCCTCACCTGGCTGTCCAGGCCCAGCACCAGCAGCATGAAGAAGAAGAGCGCCGCCCACAGGGGAGCCAGCGGCATCAGGGTCACGGCTTTGGGGTAGGCGATGAAGGCCAGGCCTGGACCTGCGCACAGCGAGGGGTGGAGTCAGAGGAGCCAAACACCAGGGGGCGCTGGAGAGGAGGGATGCGGTCTCGCAGGCAGACCGCACAGCAGAGGGACGGCAGGAGGCAGCAGCCAGAGCAGCGGCTGCAGATGTTTCTCTTACCACTCTCAGCCACCTTACTGATGTCCACGCCCTGCTCGGCCGCCATGAAGCCCAGCACCGAGAAGACCACGAAGCCTGCAAAGAAGCTGGTGCCACTGTTGATGAGGGCCAGGAGGAACGCATCCCTGCAGAGAGAGAGAGAGAGGAGAGGGAGAGAGGAGAGAGAGAGAGAGAGGGAGAGAGAGAGAGAGGGGAGAGAGGAGAGAGAGGAGAGAGAGAGAGAGAGAGAGAGAGAGAGAGAGAGAGAGAGAGAGAGAGAGAGGGAGAGAGAGAGAGAGAGAGAGAGAGAGAGAGAGAGAGAGAGAGAGAGAGAGAGAGAGAGAGAGAGAGAGAGAGAGAGAGAGAGAGAGAGGAGAGAGAGAGAGAGAGAGAGAGAGAGAGAGAGAGAGAGAGAGAGAGAGAGAGAGAGAGAGAGAGAGAGAGGGGGAGAGAGAGAGAGAGAGAGAGAGAGAGAGAGAGAGAGAAGAGTGACATGGTCAGAGTGGAACCAGTGGGTGAATACCCGTCAATATTCAGGAGGGGTAGGGGGGCGGTCCCCATCCTCCTGATTGACACTCAGTACCCGCCGGACCCCCACCACACTGGGTGGACAGTGATCAGCTCCTCCTGCCGGTGGACAGAGGAGGTGACAGCAAGAAGAAACCTCCTCCGCTCTCAGCAACCCAGTGGTGGTGGAACCATGTTTAGTGTCAACACCTCCACCTCACTGAGTGAACAGAGAGACTGACTCTGACTGGGCAGCAGCAGCAGCAGCAGCAGCAGCAGCAGCAGGAGGAGGAGGAGCAGCAGCAGCAGCAGCAGCAGCAGTGAGGCTCGCAGCTCCTGGCAGCTCCTGGCAGCTCCTGGTCCTTCCTGCTGCAGGAATGTGTAAACAGTGCTGCAGCTCCACGCAGCTGCAGCCCAGCAGCAGCGACTCAAAGACTTTGACTACTTATCAAGACCAAGCTCGTGAAGAATGAAAACTACAACGGCCCAGGTTTGTCCACTGGATGTTTTGGTGACTTCCAGTAATGAATAATGCGCACTGAGGAAAGTGTGGCTGAGCGTCGTCGTCGTTGTTGGCCAACACTTGTGGAGACACCACTCATGTTCACACATGTTGAGCACTTCAAACTGCAAACTTGTTTTGTGCGTCCGTGACAACTGCAACTCATTGAAGCTCTTTGAGTCCAGAGTCCACCCAGTACGTTTCACAGCCACTCCAGCTATTTCAGGGCTACTGTGTGTGAGAAACATAGCTGAGCTAACATACCTCGGAATCTCAACGCATCTTTCAACTTCCAATTAAGGTCACGGCAGGGAAACTGCCAGACGACGGGATATTCGCAGGCCTCTCCTATTTTGGCTTCTCTAAATATGAAAACAAGCGCTGAAATTTGCCCAAACAATATGTTGACAACAGCACAGGGCCCGAGTGTCACTAACCTGTTGTTTACACATCATGTCTTGTTTTAGGGGAACACGTGTTTACACAGAGTCGGCGGCCAGAAGGAGCCAGAGCGAGCTCGTCAGTGGGCAGCAACAGAACATTTCCACTGTCTTCAAGCCTCCAGCTATATTTAGAGCCCAGTGACCTTCTGTCCTGCCAGGCCATTAATGCAGCCTTGCAGAAAATAGCAGAAAGCTATGGATAAAATCCAGCCGCTGACTATCCCGGCCAGTCAGAACACAGCCAAGGTTCTTCCTGGCACACAGGTTCGGCATCTATTCTGACGAGGGTGGCAAATATCTCTGGAGGTGACGGAGGAGCGTCGGGAACTCTCGCCACTCACAGCCAGGGTAAAAATACGCCTCTGGTCAGCGTGTCTGCAACTCACTGGTAGCAGTTGTTGTTGAAGCGGTTGTAGCTGCCCAGCGCAGTCAGGGCGCCCAGGCCGATGGCGTAGGAGAAGAAGATCTGGGTGCCGGCATCAATCCACACCTGCACACAGACACGCAGCTTGAGGGCAAGGGACAGGAGACAAGAAGAATCCAGCAGTGCTGCTGGATTCTAGCGTACTGCGGTCTCATCATCATCATCATCATCATCATCATCATCATCGTTTCCTGCCAGGACCTCAGCTCTGTTTTAATCTCAACACTTCAAATACTTTAATCTGAAAGGCTGAAGAAAAAGCCGGATCTGTCAGCACTCATTTTAAGTTTCATGTATCCGCCTGTTGTGTTCTTTGTTGTGTTACTTTGTTAGTGTCACTTGTCCATTTCTTTTATCGTTTTGTTCATTTTTTGTATTTTGTTTGTATTTGTCATTTGTCATTCTGGCATATTTACATTCGATTATATGCACTGTCCCTTTTAAAGACAATAAAATAAAATAAAATAATAAATAAATAACACTGATGAGTAGCTTTGCATCAAACCAAAGCCGACTAATTTAAAAAAAAAAGGAAATTCTTTTGAGAACAGAATCCTACACTTCACAGGAAGTGAAACTGCAACTGTGAAGTTTGGCAGACAAAAACGAATGCAGGCAAAAGCCCAGAAATGTGAATGTCTGGAGGAGGTCAACGCAACCGTTCCTCAGTCTCTGCACCTCAGCTGGCGTGAGCTTTACCTGAGCTTCTGCCAGTTTGGACCAGTCTGGTTTCAGGTAGTAGACGATCCCATCGAAGGCTCCAGGTAGAGTGACTCCGTGGGCCAGGAGAACCACCAGGACAGCGTAGGGGAACAGAGCCGTGAAGTAGACCACCTGGAGGGAAAGACCGGAGGCCGTGTGAACACCTCCATATGACGCAGTGGATTCAGACTAAACCTTTAAAACATGTAGAAAATAGTGCAAAACTACGGAAGCGTATTGCTGCCACCCTAGAAAAAAAACAAAAAAAACAGTGATTTATTTTGAAGTTAATCAGCCAGTGGGGGTCACATGATCCACTAACGCCAACAAGGTGTTTTTTTTTGTTGTTGTTGTTGTTCTCTGGTGTATTATGGGATGTTTGGATACCGTGAAAGAAGAGCTCTGTCCACAAAAGTGTTCATGTGATATACATAATAAAGCAAAGTTATTAAAGAAAGAAACGCCATCAAGTATTTCCCTCCAACTGTGGACGAGCTGCGAGTTCCAACACTTACATCTCAAAATCCTCCTCAGAGGACGCAAACTTGTGTTGATTTCATCGATGGTGCTTAATAATAAACTGAAGATCTCTCCATGCCTCAAACCAAGTTTAAAACACAGTTTATTACGAGACACGGTGCCTCCGTTTGCCTCACTCCATTTAGTTTACATTCATTAGGAAATTATGTGAACATTATCACGTAAAAACGCGAAAAGTTATCGGTAAAAATGTTCACGTTGTGATACTTTTACGTTAAAACGTGAAAAAATGATCACGTTATAACGTGATACTGAGCCCTGTTTTGTTTTTTTTTTCTAGGGTGGCAGCAATGCGCTTCCGTACAAAACAATGTATCAATAGGATCATTTTAACATGCGGGCTTTAAAAAAGTGACACTGTTTTATCAGTAAGCAGCACCTAAACATTGCTTTTTCTTTTTTTTTTTTTTGAACACGTTGATCAAGCAGTCACCTTCTGTGTCAATAGCATTAGGCCCCTCCAGTAGGTGTGTACTGGGCCTGCCATGTTACTGTGAAGGCCTGCAGATGGAAAGCCAGAACATTTGTAAACCTCCCGCAGTGGCAGGAGCCTCGCACAACCGATCACTGTGCCGTCGCCGCCGAGCCACTCGCTGCATCCACACTGAAGCCTGCAGTCCATGCGGCATGAGAACGGCCAGTGCAGAGAAGTGAACCAGCACATATTTGCCGTGAACGTAAGGCGGAAAAATCCCCCTTTTTCCCAGCGGCTCTGCGACGTGTCGACGGTGGAAAGTTACTAATCGGCTTACGGCCGGCCGCCTCAATCTCCTTGCTTATTTTCTTTGTGTGCCCTCGGCCTGGGAGCTTTGGCTACTCTGGAGACTCAAGTATGCAAACACAGACGCCGCTACGCGCAACAAGAAGAGCATTTATGATGACAAAATGAGGGGAGGGCGCAATTTAAAGAATGCAGAGGAGAAAAACAAACTGTCACTGTCAGATAGCACAAACGCCAGCGTCGTAACGAGGAGGCGGGGGGGGGCTGTGGGGGGCTACTCAGCTGAGGAGTTTATTGGATGTTAGTGAGCAGACGTGGTGGGAAAAGAGGGGAAGCGCCAGTGCGTGCTGGAGAACTGCAAAGAGTGGAAGGTGTTGGAGCGCCGACCAGGAGGTCAGAGGTCAAAAACCCCTTCAAGCATTTCTATCAACCTGTGCAGAAGAGCCATGCAACAATATCAGAGAGCACTGCACCCAGTCTGACAGTGGACGGCCGGACGGACGGACGGACGGACGCAGCTGAGTCTAAACAGCGACCCCCCCTCCCTCCCACCAGCACAACAACACAGTGGTCCGTGGTGTGAGATAGAGAGGGGGGGGGGGGGCAGAGGAGACCTTTACCTTGCCGGTGGATTTGACTCCCTTCCACATGCAGAAGTAAACTATGACCCAGGTGGCCATCAGACACAGCACCATCTCGTAGCTGATGTCTCCAGGCTCGTGGAGGCCGCCGGACAGACGCAGCACCTTCCGTCTGGAGGGGGGGGGGGGGGGGCTGTCAATCAACCAATCCAAATCATCCACATCAAGCAGATCAGTGGAACAAATTCATCACTTTGAAAGCTTTCCCCTGGCAGATTTACAAAGAGTTTGACCGTTAATGCTCAGAATGATGAGAAAATCAGCACGGAGTCCCCGAGCTGCACTCAGTAACTCTGATAGTCTCCAGTACCGGCCCCCATGGTGGAGGTGGAGACCATCAGACCACAGCCAGTGCCCTCCTGCTCAGAAAGCATTCACGCCTGCCAAAGAATTTAGCTGACATATTCAAATATGAATTGCGTCTTAATTCAAATGGTAACGTTTAATTTTAAGGTTAAATGATGCAGAGCCCTTTAAGAGTGAGGCCAGGCCACCTAGTCGGTAACATAATCCTTCAAACAGGTCCCATGCAACAGGAGAAGACATGGACAGACACAATGTGGCACTGCTGAACATCAGATATGGGCCAGAGAGTCCAGAGGGGCTGATGGAGTGGAAAATCTAAAGGAGCAATCAAAGTAATCCAGATCAGGTGGGTGGGATTAGAGAGGGGGGGCAGGGGGGAGAGGGCGAGAGGGGGAGAGGGGGAGAGGGGGAGAGAGAGAGAGAGAGAGAGAGGACGTACTCCCAGAACTCGATGACTGGCGATCGCAGGCCTTCAGCCTCCATGCAGCTGCTGTTGATTGACAGGTTGGCCGTGGGGGCTGAGGGGAGGGGCCCCAGCAGCGAGGGGGCGGGGCCAGCGCCGCCGCTGCGGTTGTGGCAGGCGCGGCGGTAGTCCTGCGTGCAGTTGGCCGTGTTCCACGGGTGTCCGCAGGTGGCCCAGGGCAGCGGGTTGGAGAAGGAGTGGAAGAGGAAGTAGAGGCCCCACACCAGGATCATGATGTAGTAGGTGTTGCAGAAGAACACGATCACCATGGAGGCCAGGCCCAGACCTGGGGGGCGGGGCCAGGGGCACTAATCAGTCTGGTTAGGCTGGACTCAACTCAGGTCAACTAGAGTCAACTAAACTAAACTAACCACAGGTGTCAGGTGATAACAGAGGGGTGGGGGGGTTACCTTTGAAGAGGGGTGTGATGTTCCAGGCCGAGACCCCCCCCTGCTTCATGAACTGGCCCAGTGCGATCTCCAGGAAGAAGACTGGGATGCCTCCAATGAACACAAACAGCAGGTAGGGCACCAGGAAGGCACCTGCAACACACACACACACACACACACAGTGGTCACATGGTTGTTCAGTCAGTCACTCTGTCAGTAACACACACTGGGTCCGAACCCCCAATCAGCTGCATCCAGTAGAAGAAAGATCTTCTACTGGCAGAGGAGCAAAAGGTCCTCTGGTTTCTCCAGAACACTCGGAGGAGGATCTGTGGAGCACTGAGGCTGCTGCTGCCAGTTAGCTGCCATCTGCACCTGACAGTGAACTCAGCACCAAACCTGCTGTCAGTTCGGCTTCCGGAAAATATTTTACACACAATCAAAAAAAATGAGGAAAGGCAGGGGGCGCCGGCGAGCCTCGCTGCTGCCAACAGATGAGCATTGATGCTGTGGTGACGGCGGTGGGTTAAAAACTCCAGTTCAGCTGCAGAGAAAACTGCATGGTGTCATTTGGCTTATTAGTGCTCAAGTGGCTGCTTCAGCAGCCAACCAAGAGACAGTCAGGTCAGTGAGCACCACAGCAGCAGCAGCAGCAGCAGCAGCAGCAGCAGCAGCAGCAGCAGTGTTCCCACCCCTGCTGCTGCTGCTGCTCCTCACAACACAAACCTCTCGTCCTTGAACTGCACAAGCTGCACCGAGATGATAAAGTGTGAAACTGAGACATGGGGGAGGCTGGGGGGGGCTGGGAGGGGGGGTGAGAGGGGATGAGAGGGGCGAGCTAGCAGGGGGAGGACGGCTCTGTAAATATCCAGTCTGGAGAACAACAACATTTCCTTTGCATCAATCTACTGACGTCACGATGGACCCCCCCCCCCACCACTGGAAGCACTGCAACCCAGAGGAGTTCTTATTATTGTCAATGGAAGTGTGTGTGCGTGGTGGTGGTGGTGGGGGGGGGCAGCAGCCCAGCTGGAAGGTCACATGACCTGCTGAGCCACAGGGAGAGATGATGGATACATTACAAGGAAGACAGGAGGGTCGATAACAAAACAAGTGGGCGGGGCTACAGCATCGACCTGGTCTGCTGTAAATGGCAGGGCGTGTGTGTGGGGGGGGGGGGTGAGCAGTCCCATCAACCATCTACATCTGGCAGAGCCGGCGGCGGCTCTCAGTGTGGAGGCTGCAGCCTTATAAGGCAGCAGTGGTGCTTCTGAGTGGAGGGGGGGGGGGGTGGGAGGGAGAGAGACAGAGACAGAGAGAGAGAGAGAGGGAGAGAGACAGAGACAGAGAGAGAGAGAGGGAGGGGCGATGGGAGTGAGAGAGGGGAGAGTGGGAAGTGCTGAATGGAATGAATGGAGGGAGGACTCAGGCTGGAAGAGATGCACTGCTGGGTACTGCACTGCTACCATACACACCAGGGCTGAGTACTGCACTGCTACCATACACACCGATACCACAGCCACACCGATACCAGTTGCATATGCATGTATCCGACAGCATTGTGTTAAAAGTGTGTTTGTACTGCGGTGAAACCTGTTGAGGAATGTTGTTCTAATAACCTGTGTGGAAAACTGACAAGATCAGAGTCGTTCCAGAATGTGTAATTATGCAGTACTCAGTATCGCCGAGTACTGACAAGCAGGTAGCAGGTACTCGTACTCAACTCATTCTGTAAAGCAGTGGTAACAGTGCTTCCCTCGTGAAATCAATCAAGGCCTCCACTTCACTTCACTTCACTTCACTTGAAGAGGGACAAAATCCACAGCCGTCCTGTTTCATTGACTGTAACTGCCGACGGTGCTTATCAGCTATTTGGGGAGGAGGGGGGCGGGGCTCAAAGGTGCTCTCTCTCTCTCTCTCTCTCATGAGACACTGGGCGAGCGAGGGAGGGAGGGAGGAACAGGAAGCTCATTGTGTGACATCCATCCTGATTGGCTAGTTACCAGGAGGCAGGCGGGGGGGGGGGGCTGTGTGTGTGTGTGTCTGAGGACAGTCATTGTTATATGATACCAGGAGGTGGCTGTCAGAGCAATGGGTCACAAGACACAAACACACACACACACACACACACACACACACACACACACACACACACACACAGACTCAGGGGAGGAAAGCAGTTGCAGACACATTCATTCATTCATTCATTCATTCATTCATCTTAGAAAAAACACCATAAAATGATAAAGTTGAAGTTATGACAGGTGGGTCACAATCAGAGCCAGTCAGATAAGAAAGGAGAGCAGCAGCAGCAGCAGGTGAGGCCCAGCCAGTAGGGGGCAGTGCATTTCACTGCCAATATTTAGTCTAGCTTAACCAAGCTTGGAGAATCCATAGAGCATCACACTGACCATCACATCACCTCCAGAGGAGACCAGGTGGAGCAACACCAAGACACTGATACTGATTCCTCAACCAAGTTTTAATCAGTCCACCAAAACCACAGTGAGCTTCAACTCTGGTCCCAACTGCTCCACAAAACTCAACATTGTCACTGATTGGTGTGAGACCAACGAGACGATAACCAAACAAACCATTGAACTATGAAGCTATTAAACAAGTGAACATGTTGCTGCAGCTGCTGCTCCAATGAGCCACGTTAATAACATGAGAAAACTAAATCTCCATTTTCTCCTTCAGCCGCTGAGGGGTCATGGTGGTGGCACCAGGATCTCCAGGTTGAGTTCAGTCTTCGAGGCTCTCAGGTTCTTATCCAGTCACAGGACGCCTACGTGTCCTAAGTCCAGTGTAAAGCAGCTAGCTAGCTGTTCCCGGCATCGCAACTGACGGTGGTGCGTTCACTGACGGTGGTGCGTTCACTGACGGCAGTGCAATCAATGACGGCGGTGCAATCAATGACGGTGGTGCATTCGCTGACGGTGGTGCATTCGCTGACAGTGGTGCGTTCACTGACGGCGGTGCGTTCATTGAAAGCCAACAGCAG